>VWZW01000401.1:442716-839930 GCA_013397115.1 Edolisoma coerulescens
ATGCAGACACCAAGGTCACTGAAGAAGGAGGAGCAGCAGATGCTCTAGACATTGGAGCTGAGATTCCTCTGCAGCTTGTGGTGTAGACCATGGTGAAGAAGCTGTGCCCCTGCAACCCCTGGAGATCCACAAGGATGCAGAGATCCATGCAGCCATGCATGTCCGTGGCAGAGCCCCACGCTGGAGTGAGTGGATGCCTGGAGGAGGCTGAGGTCCTGTGGGAGACCCAGTGAAGAGAGGGGCCTGCTCCTAGGCTGGAGCGGCCCGTCCTTGAAGGACTGCACCCCGTGGAAGAGTGATCCACACTGCAGCAGTTTGAGGGGGACTGTTGCTCGTTAGATGGACTCACACTGGAGAAGTTTATGGAGAGTTGTCTCCCATGGGAGGGACTCCAATGTGCAGCAGGGGAAACTCCTCTCCCTGAGCAGCAGGAGAAGCCATGGGTGATGAACTGACCACAACCCTCATTCCCTGTCTCCTTGAGCTGCTGGGATAGGAAGTAGAGCTTGGAAGGAGGGAGGGTTGGAGGGAAGGTGTTTTTAAGGGTTTTATTTTACTTCTCATTATCCTGCTCTGATTTTGATAGTAATAAATTCACTTAATATCTCTAAGTCAAGGCTGTTTTGCCCTTGGTGGTATTTGATGAGCGATCTCTCCTGCTCCTTATCTCAACTCATGAACCCTTCCTTAAATTTTCTCTCCTTTGTCCAGCTACAGAGGGGAGTGAGTGAGTGGCTTTGGTGGGTGCCTGGCATCTGCCCTGGGTCAACCCACTACAGAACTGCTGCCACTTTCACTTTTCTACATTCCCTAAAATATCACGTTAATTCATTTTAGGCATAATTTCACATAATCATTTTATGGCAATTTGACTTCTCAAACTAGCTAGGCATCCCATCTAGAGCTTACCCATGCAGAATGTGAGCTATTAACACCGACTTCATATAATTTCTAGAATCAAGAGGTGGAACAGCACTGAAATCCTTGTCATTGGCTGTATAACTTCTCTACAGAAGACAAAGTGATTCCTAAGGAGACAAAAGAGCTGCTGGAGAGATGGCTTAGGAGCTGAGGTGGCAACTACAACTTGGGAAGCAGCATTTATCCTTTCTGTGCCTGTGGTGTTGCTAATGGGTCAGAAGGGATTGACCCACTCATTCATTCTTCTTCTCTACAAATATATGTAAATACTGGCATCAGTTATGGAATACATACTGACATACATATATATCTTATATATATATATCTTATGTATACATATATCTTATCTTCCGCACTGGGGTGAAGTCCTTGGTGGACTTCAACTCACTCAGTAGCAAACAATATTAATACATTAAGTAAGGAGATGCCAGAGGAGCCTCTTCCTACAAAATGTCTTGGAAGGGTGTCCTCTACTAAAGAATGTTAGTCTGAATCATCCCAGAAGACCTGGAAGTTCATCTGGACTGTCATCTAAACCCTCACGGACACCAACAGGCAAAAGAGACACTCTTCTCAGAAGCATGACAATAAGTCTTGTAAACTTCATTTATTTTCTTGGGTTGAATGAGTGAGGGTTTGTTTGGTTTTGGTGGTGTTTTTTAGTGTTTTTTTTGTTGTTCAGGATGGTTATCACTTATTTTTTTCTTCAAAAGAAAAAGTTATTTGTTATAACTTATTTTAAGAGAATCTAAGGGATTTTCCCCTCTCTTTATCCGCCAAATTAACAATCTCTCCCAACCAGTTATTTACCCAGGACACTCCTACAATCATTATTTATTCAGGTCAGACATTTGAAGTAGTTCAAAAACAGAGAACAGAAGGCTAAGGAGAAAGTCATCCTTACTGTAGTTGATGAAACCAAAGTAGTTAATTCCCATCTAAAGCTTAACACAGATCAACAAGTCCATGAATGACCTCGGAAGCTTGTTAGACTTTATCTGACAATCTGGAAGTGGTCAGTGCTGAAGGATACTCAGAGCGCAGGTCCCTCAGGGAGCCACAGCTGCAAAAATCCTCCAGGAAAAAGAAAGAAGTGAATTCCTTATATTTGTAAAAAAAAGAAAGCAGGAACAAAACCATCACCACCAAGGATGTATTTTGTTATAAAAGAACTGCCATCATCCAGACCCTGTCCATCATCCTTATACAGCATACAGGGGAAACAACAAACAATGCTGATGCGTTTTTCACCTCACTTGTCAGTCTCAGAGAGCCAATGTGAAATACTAAAATTCTGATGGTTTGTTTGATTCCAGAAAAGTCTTTGTACTGAATTAAAAATTCAGTAAAGGCTAATTGGAGTTGATATATCTCCTGCTAGATTAATTTTGAATCAAGTGCTGTAATATATTGACATCGTGTTAGTGATCAAGATGTTCTCTAAACTGAAAGTGTTTCCCAGGGAATAATTACAGCTTGGAGGAAAGAAGAAAAGATTGAAGGTGTCAAGGATTAAAACTATATAAAAATACAAGTATATTTTTCTTTTGCTTTATAGAAGCTACAGAAGAATAAGCAAAAGGACTTGTCCAAGTAATAGAGGAACCTTTGAAAATATTTTAAAGGATCCGATGATGATTAGATATGGCTGGAAGAAGAAAATTGAGTTCAAGGAAACTGTATAATTTGGAATGTCTTTTGCCTCATGTTGGAGAAAGGTATACATTTCTTAACATTTTCATAAAGAAGAAAAAGGTCCAGGGCAGCACAAGCACACAACCAGCCTGATCAGCACAGGCTTTCATTTTGTTCCCAGTCCTGCTCTGCCTTCACTTCTTTCAATGGTACTTTGTCAGAAAGAATCTTCTTTGAATTTGAAGACAAATTTTCTCTGGACCCTGAGAGAGTGTAATCAAATCTGTGTTTATGGTTTTGGGTTTTTTTGTTGTTTTGACTAATGAACTGTTCTTTATGAACCCACTTTTCTTGGCAGGGACCTGAACTGTTAGCAGTTGATGTCTGGGAGGCTTCACCAGAGCTTTGCCACCTGTGGGACTTCTGCCAGGTACCCCCAAAGGGACTGTGGCAGCCTTCTTTTTTACCCAAACACACTAGCTGCCTCCTTTCCCTCATGTGTCCACTTGCATTCACAAATTTGATTTTTTCAAGCTCAGAGCAGGGAAGGTAAAAGACACAAAACAACAGAATGACTTATTTTAGGCAGTGTCACTGTGTGCCTGTAGTTTCCAAGACTTTGATTTCCTATGTGAAAATTTAAGATTTTATGACATATGAGTATAAATCAGTCTTCTTCCTACACATGGACAAGCCAGACCTCATGTCAGAAAGCCAGATCTTTTAATCTTGTTTGTTTTGGGATGGAGGAGGGCACAGAGACGTGTCAGCTGCTTGCCATAGAGCTGGAGGGAGGAGACCTGTGTGGGTCAGAGTAAAAGAGAAGTAACCCCTAGCAAAGTCTGAAGGAAGATGGCAAGGACAGTGAGAATGACCCTTTATCAAAAAGGATGATAGGAATCTGAGGGCACCTGCTTGGCACCTGGAAGGCAGAGGTACATGGCTTCTACTGTCTCTTTATGACAAAAGGCAATTAAACTGCAGTGGGACTCAGGACTTTTTAGTGTATCCAGGAAAGCCCCATATTGAGAACTTGCATGTGCTTTTTGAAAAACAAAAAGAAAGAAAAGAAAAAAGAGTAGCCTCGGTATTAGGTTCCCATTCAGATTAATCTGCTGCTAACAAGCAGCAAACCCACAGCAATGGACACACCAGGTTTCTCCAACCCTTTGCTGTTGGTGTGAAAACTCTTTTCCCCTGGGAACATATTGTCTCTTGTTTTTGCCAGTGGATACTTCAATGGTACATTTAACCTGATGGAATTTTCACCACCTTCTCTGGGAGTAATTCTGCAATATACTCATGACAAGTTGGCATAGATAAAGAACTCAATTAGTGAGGGGTCCCTGCATTTGACCACAAACTCATTTTCACAAGCTGCAACTTAATGGTTGGCCAGCAATGGTAGGAATTTTGGCTGCTGTGGAACTGGGATGTGCTCTCAACACAAACCAGTCAAAAAATAAAGGGTCCATAACCTACAACTAATTTTCAAAGTCCTTCAGCCTCATGATTATTGAAAGAATGAGTAAAATAGTAATGGATCATGAACATATTACTACCTGTTAAATAATGTGTCAGTTTCAGAAGATGCTTACTTGCAACTAGGTAAGCCGGTGTTACCTAAGAAGCTGTAGAAGTTAAAAAAAAAAATAGATAAAGAACTTAAAGAACTTAAAAACTTATGGAAGCATTGACTATTCACTTGTTTTCCCATTTTGTGCTAGAATAATCTGTTTTGCAGCCACGCAAACCAACTGACAATTATCAACCTTGAACAAAATGTCCCCATTCATAAATCAAAATTATTCACCACAAATATTAATTGCAAATTTAGCTTTTTTTTTTCCTGTTCATGAATATATTTTCCATGCATAAATATTCATTTAATAGTTTATGAAAACAGATTTTAGTCTGTGGGTTGCTTGTAAGATGTTGTTATTATATCTGTATAGTTTCTACTTGTGCATCACAATTAGTCAATAATACACACAGGTATCATCTCTTCTCCCCAGAAATGAGATTGTTTGCTTTAAAAACAAAATAATATGGAAAAAAGTATAACGATAATTGCAGTGTTGGCATCATTTACAGGAACAAATCACATGGGCTAAAATTTGAGTAAAGTATGAAGATTCGTGATTATCATGACAAATACCCACAGCTGTGTGGGGATTTATAAGCATGACATATTATAAAAGCACAAATAGCAGGAAACTCTGCTTATTTCTTCTATTCACAAAAGTATTCTTGAATCACAGCATTATTGTAAATGCCCTTTCTCACAATGATACAATTTCCTGTTTTAATCTCTGAGCATTAATTGTAACTGTTTGTCAGCTTCCAAAAATTGTTAGACAAGATAATATCCGAGCTTTATGTTTACTTGAATAGATACTGCAGTCTGTCCTTTCCCTGTCCTCCTTCCAGAGCATCTCTTTTACTGAGGAAAATGAGACAAGCTGCTCTTTCCATTTTTGTTGCTGAGAGCCATTCCCCCATCAACTCTGCACCTTTTAACCCTCATGATGTGATGTTGATGGAGCTGCCACTTAAAAACAAATTCTGTTTGGCCATCAGGGAGCTTCCTGTGGTGATAGAGACGACAGAGCCTTTTTTAGGACGTTGCTTTTGAATCTGCTGTTGTGGGGGAAACCCTTGTTGTCTGATATCTAAGAGCATTTGGGTTCAAATGTGAAATCCCTGGGCTCATTCTGGATTCCTCATGTATAGGAGGCACAGCCACCAGAGTGCTTGGAGGGAGCAAAATCGAGGGAAGGAAACTCTTGCTTGGCATGAAGCCTTATTTACCCAGTCTCGTGGAACAAACAAGCAAACAAAAAAAACCCTGTCCAAAACAAGCCCCACTGTGTAACCCACTGTTTGCACTCAGAGTTCAGAATATCTCTTGCCTTTGAATTCAGTGATTTGAAGTAAGACACTATAGGAATGCCCTTGGATAGTGACTCTTTCTTTAATAAACTAATTATTCTTACTAGACTTGCTTTGATACGGGACTTAAAGCTGCTTTTTTAACAATCTTCTTTTTCTAGCACAATGGCCCTGTGAACAGGTGGAGGGGATTTTATCCAGCACATCTTTGGTTGTTAGCCAGCACATTCTTGCTCTTCCAGACGTGAAAATATTTACATATTAGTAGTATGAAATAACATCTTTCACTTCGTACAAAATTTGTAAAATTACACACTAACAGCTTATCATATACTCATTTTCAGCAAAAAATTAGTACAGAAAAACACACCTCCACCTTGCATTTGCTGCCCCTAGCTAACAACAACATTTTAATGTTAACTCTTTGTCACTGGGAGTCGATTTTTCCCAGCACAGCACCTAAGTGCAAAATGCATTAGCGCAAATGTCTGAACTCCAAACCCATCTGGCATTAGGAGCTATAAAATATTGCCATACTTGTCTACAGTAGATTTTAACAGACTTTCTGGACAATATCATTTAAAGAACATTGTTGTGCAATGGAATTAATTAGCACAAGTAACATGTAGAGCATAAATTTTTATTGTTTCTTATATGCCATAAAATTTCCAAGACAGGAGCACCTGGTAAAACCATACCGTCTGACTGGGCATGGCATTAGGAAGGCCTAGATGGGAGCAGATGGAAAGTCTGAGGATGAAATAAGAACAGATGGGAAATCTGAAGGTGAAATTTGAACTTAGGTATTTCAAAGTTCACATGGCTGAACATAAAGTCCCATTAAAAGTGCTCCGATGAAGAGTTAAACTGACGGGCTCCACTGTGCCCTCCCTCCTTTTGTATTTCCAGTGTCACTTAGCTGCCAATAATGTTTGTGGCAGCAGCTAAAAAAGCACTTTCCTTAACTCTGCCTGCTCATTTCAAACCCGAGATTTTGTCATCCACTCTGTACCTGGGATTTTATGGAGGTGTTAGTGCTATAAACATGGAAAAGCATTTTCGGGTTCCATACAGAGCTGATGGCTCTACCCTGTAATTTCCCCCACTTTCGTTTAGGCAACTGGGCAGCCACAGAAAGCCGTGCTGGCGGGGAGGCAGCAGCACACAGCCAATGCCGGAGCGAGGATGGACCCATAGGGCTACAGAAGAGAGCACTGAGCCTCACCGATGGCTGGTGTCACGGACAAAAAGCCCAGCTCCTGCTAGCATGCCTTCATGCCCTGTGAAGTTGGCCCATTTTAATTGGTACAGCTTCTTGGAAATACTTTCCCTCCTACTGTTTTTCCAGCAGAACAGGTCTGTTGCAGTTTTAACTGAGAAATATCATCCAAAAATGTGGGAACAAATATGATTGCTACCTGTAGTTAGAGGCAAATCCACAGAGAAGAAAAAACTTCTCTGGACCTGTTCCTTGATGCTTGTTGGAGTTTTTTTCACACCTTGTTGGGAATCTGGTGAAGGATTTTTGTTTTAGAGTGAATTTACCTGAATTCAATGGGGTTTTATGAAAATTGAATTTGTTGAAATCCTTTGCATCGATGATATTAGCAAATGTGGTGAACTGACAAGCAAGGGCCTAGTATTCCTACTAAACCAGCATGCTTTGTGTGAAATTGTTACTTGTAAAACCTGTGAATCCCTGATACATGATTGTCAGCAGACATAATTTTTTCCAGCTCCCACAGACATATAGAACTCCCAGCTTACAGCCCAGCATTGGCTGTAAAATACAAATACTGTACCTGGCTCTTGTTCTAAAGTCAAGGCAGAGAGAGACAATTTTCAAGTTTAAATAAATTACTCTTTTCAGATGTTGAAAAAGGCATGACAATTTACCCACTGATTCTGAAATATTACTATAGTTTTTTTAACAATTGTCATAGCAGGGTGTATCCATTCTAGGACTTGATGGATCATTTGGAAACTGCCAAGAATGGACACCCTTTTGCAGTTAGCAAGTTCCCAGGTCACTTACCTCATGCACATGGCCACTGGGTATTTGGGAAGGGCCGTTGTTGCCAAGCCAGGTGGGGCACCTTTGTCAAATTTGTGGTAGGTTTCCAAAGCCTAGGAATTATGTCTTTCTTCAGGGTAACAAAGCTCTTCCCCATCATTGTCAAATCAGTCACTCTGCTGCCATGTCACGTCACCTGGGTCTTGAGGATCAGCATATTCTAAATTTCTGGAAATCTTTTGAGTAATAGTCTGAAAAATGACAGGCTCTCGCATGTTCCTACTGTACTTGAGGAAGTGCATTTCCTGTGATTAATGACCTCTCTTCGTGCTCTGCACAATGCTTTTTAAGATTTTTCTTTCCCTGCTGTAAGCCAAACAAAAGAATGTTTCCAGTTTCTCAGGCTCTATTTACCTTCTTTCTCATTAGTGGAGGCTCTCTCTCTTCCCTTTGTGATGATTGTGCACATACTTAAAGCCTTCTGACTATTTTCAGCTGCTACTACTGTGTTCCAAAAATCTGCCACAGGGGAACGCATCACCTCGCTGCCGGCGTGCAGCAGGCACTTCCCTTGGACTTCTGCCCATTGCATTTGCAGTCCAGTGGGAGAACCAGGTAGAACTGTGACTCCAAGGGTTTTGTAGGGACTCATTGAGCTTGACACGTGTGCCCTGTTTCCTGACACCATCCCTGTAGCTGCTTCAGAGTTTCAAATGCTACAGGAGCCTGGCAGAAAGAGGGCAGGGGAGAGAAGGCAGCTTGTGCGTGCTGGGCTGGACAAACAGGCAACAGACTGCGCAGCCAATGTAGCCTTTTAGCTGTGCAGCATGGACCACCAGAGAATAATGTGCTGTAACTCCTTGCCTAATTCTCAGCTCTTCAGTACTATCCAGTCTTCCAGATTGTAATCTTACTTTTTTTTTTCACTCTAACTCTTCCTTGATGACAATGCAACATATTTTTAGTAGAATTCAAGTGTAAGGCACTAGGATTATACTACCTTGCATAAGGGTTGCCTCATAAATACAGCATTCTATTTTCATGGACACTGGCGTAGGTGTTACATAAAATATTGTAAACAGTTTATTTTGTAGGGAAATAGCCCAGTAAATTATCTTTAGTTTCAGGGTGTACTTGCAGCTCCACGAAGTTCTTTTTGGTGCTGTTTGCAAGCCATGACTGTAGGAAGTCACCCTCCTTTGCTTTCTTCCTAAACTTAAGTGAAAAAATGATTTTATTTAAGAAAAAGTATAAAATGTACCAGCTGAACATTGGGAGGTCCAAGAGTATTTGAGGTAGAGCAACTCCTTTGGCTGGAATGAAGCAACTGCATTTATTGAGTGTCACCTGTGTATCTCTTTTAATGTTGTGGAGTAAAGAGGTGCAGCATCTCTTTTCAGGTAGGATCTACGGGTACATTGCCCTGCTCAGACTGAGGAGATGATGAGGCCATGACCATGGTGTGGTACCAGAGCAGCAGCAGGTGCCACAGACAGGGTGAGGAGTGGTGTGGAGAGATGCTGCTGCTGCTGTAGACACCCCTCCTGTGACTCCATGCCTCTCTGTGACTGCTTTCCAGTGCTCCATGGGTGTAAATCATTTGATTGCATGAAAGTCCTCAATTCAGACATGTAAAGGTGTGCTGATGTGCAGGAGTTGACGGTGAGTCACAGGGTGTTTGAAAGGCAGTGGAATAAAATAGATACAGAAGAATACAATTACACTGAAAAAATGATTCCCATTTACTTCTTTCCTTGGAGAGTGTATGAGGGTTATGGCTGAAGACACATTTCTTGGTAAAAATCCAAGTCAACCACACTAATTTTTGTGTCTTTCCTGCTTATTTTTCTCTGTTTTAGCTTTCAGTTTCTTTCTGAACTCCCTGTGGTTCTCTATGGCTCATTTATTTGCACTGTGTAACTATTTAGGGTCCTGAAAGAACTCAGATGAAAGTTCTGCTGTCACAGTTCGTGAAGGCAGGACTTCATCCACAGCATATGCATTTATCCACTGACAATTATTGTCAGAAGCATTGTCTTTCCTGTTATCCAAGTTTTCAGTTCTGGTTTTCTCTTTTAATACAGTGACTGATTTGATAAATAATTTATAGAAATGACTGGCATTTTGTTCACAGTGAGTTTCCTGTCGTGATGCTCTACTATTTTTTAAATTCTTTAGCCTTATATATGTAAATGCTGAAATAACACAGTGCCTTTCACACTGTCATTGCTCAGTGACTCCAAGCGCAGATGAGCTCGGTGCAATAAGACTGGGCAGGTATAGGTATGCCTTTGTGTTTGCAGTCTTGGTGCCCAACTTTCCAATGACTTTGCAAAGCACAAGGCTGGCAAGAGACAGACACAGAGTGTCCAAATGGATTTCTTGAGGTCCTTCCCCTTCCTTGTAACCATTTTTCTCTCCTGTGCTTCAGGGCTTCTGGTCACATCTCTACCTTTATCCACTTTCAACACCAGGTTCTCAGCGTGCTGTAGCAGTGTGACATGATTTTAAACAGTGCAAAATGAATGCTGCATTTCCACAGAGAATGCGCATTTCATGTAAATGTTATTTCCAAGTACTATTATATAGTAATCAGGATATAACATAACATAGTTATATACTTTTTAAAATAACATATTAAAAGTTTTATAATTAAGAATAATTAATTTGAAATACTTCAGAATCCACATTGTTGTAAGTGTGTGCAACAGGTCAAGTACTTGTTAATAAAATGGCTGTTCTTAATATAACTGCACAAACCCAGGATCTCGGCTGTTTAGGAGGAAAGAGCTTTTAAAGCACTAGCAGTCAAATTTGTAATGAAGAGGAAAAGATGAGAGTGTGAGTGGTGCAGTGTTGATAGAAGGCAGCTGGTCGATTCTCTGGAAGATGACCAGCAAGCTCTGACATTACTCTAAGTAGCATCACATGAATTGATCCAAGAACTATTCGGAAAACTCTTGTGGCATGATTACACTCAAGCTGAACTCCTTTTTCCTGTTTTGACTATTTTAAAAGTTTCAGTGTTACCACTGTATTTTCTGTGAGGTAGATCTCTTACATATGCTGGTTTGGCCCATTTCGGCTATTTTTTTTCATGGTGAACCTTGGTTTTCAGACCCTCCTTTCTGTTCTTTCCTGAAACAATCTGGATTTGAATATTGGCAATACATATTGTTAATGTCCATTTAATGCAATTCTGTCTGACTTGTCTTCATAGGTGTCTTCACAGGGGCAGTTATTGGGAGGGAAAAGAACAAAGCCAGTAAAGTGTAGTGCAAGCTTACTGAGCAGATGTGCCATCTCAAGAGGAGGAAAGATTTCCTTTTTTTGCATCTTATTTTTAATGACAACCTCAAATACTAAATAAGTTTCTTTTAATATTCAAATTCCAACTAAGTTTTATCAATTGCTGGTGAAGAGAAAAGCAAAAGTATGGATATTTTGAAGAAATTAAAAAAATTCGAGATCACTGGCCACACACTGGCTCTGTGCAGGAGCAGAACAGTCCCTTGTGTCAGGCTTTGGGGTGAAGATACTGCTTTCTCTTATACAACAAATACACTGAAGCAAAGTCCTTAGATATCGCCTGGCTGAACACCTTGTGCGTTAGGCTGTTTGTGATTTATGAGATTTAGGACTACAAGCAACAGCTAGAAATCTAGTCTGATCTCCTTTTTTTTTTTGAACCAGTTAGCCACTGCTTGAACCGTTCTGTTCCTTGACCCAAAACAAATGATTTTCAGTTTAAAATATAAGGACAGCTGTGCTTGAAGAAATGGAAATTTCAGCCAGTCCAGTACCTGCTCTCTTACCAGAGAGGCTTAGGGACAGAGGACAAAGACAGGAAAACTAAAATCTGATCCCTTCTCTGTAACAACTTTCCAAATAACAGCAATATGTAGCAAAGTCAAGTGTCATAGCAACATCTTTTAGTAGCAGTTAGGAGATTTATTCTTCTGCTCTGTAGTAAAATGCATGTTCTTCCAGTAGATCCCAGTTTATTAAACAAATGGATTGCTCTTAGTAAATGTCAGGTCCCCATCACGTTATATTTTTTCATTAATCTCTAGGTGAGCACCAAATTTGTTCTTATTGCTTCTGACTAACATAATAATATTGACCAATATAAGATATAGTAACAATCCTTAGATAATCCCACAAGTAACACAGCCTTTCACCAAGTTCTCCCTATCAGTGCTCAAGAGCTGTTATTTGGCCATTTCTTAGATCCATTAAATAAGTGCTCCAGAGATGAACAACGCTATTTATAATCAGAATATTATGTTTTATTGCTTTGAATGATAAGTATTCCCAAATAAATCACTTTTTAAAATAACTTTTGCCATCTGACTTTGTAGTCTGAAAGACTATGACCTGTTTATGTTTTTGTTTGTTTTACAGCAGCTACTTAATTGACATCGGTTAATTCTGAAACACATACTACCTTTTCCATTATTTTGCCTGGATATAATGTTAAACTAGTCAATCTGTAGTTATCCATATTTCTGCTCGTGTATTTAATTTGTTTTTACAAATTAAGTATCTTCCGGTCCTTTGATATATTATTATCATCAGCAGGTTCATTAAAAATTAGCAGCAGTGGCACAAATATCACTGTAGAAAGTTATATAAGCACAGTTTCTTTAAAATATTTCTTTTTCAGCTAATGTAGTTCCGAGTTTCCTTTAGATTTTTGGAAGTAGCTGTTCTGAAGCATCACATATACCGTATTCTTTGGGGCTATCCTTTGTTTGGGTATGTTGAATGCAATGAGGTCATGATCATTGGTTCCTAGGCAACGACCAACTTCTACTCCAGTGATTAATTCATCTTTATCCATCATATGAAGTCCAAAGCAAAGTAACTTTCTGTGTCAGAAACTTATGATCCATAACTTTTAGAAAGCCTATGACATTTCATTAATGTGAGACTTTGAGCACATCTTCCAAATGGAAGTTGCTCTCTGTAACATCCATATGTTTCTCATTCATTTTTGTATTGCAGATATTAATATTTTTTGTCGGGTAAATAAGCTAACATTAATCTGTTTACTTTGAAACGTTTTGTGGATTCTATATTTGGTGAGACAGAGATCTGATATATGCATTTGCAAGTATGGACTATATGACTGGACAGGAAAGAAAAATTTTGTGAGGTATTTTGCATTTTTATAGCACCTTCATCTTACCATCCTAAGTGGCCTCTAAAAATGAATTAACGTACTATTGCTAGTAATTTATGCCAGTCACTGCAGCTTCTTTCCTCAGTAAAGTATTGAGCCTGATAAAATGTTATTAGCTTGATTTCTTGTGAGTAGGGAAATGGAAGGGCAAAGTGGTTAAGTTCAGCATTTGAAACGTGGGCATCTCATCCATATTTAGGCACCCCTGTGGCCTGATTTTCAGAGTTGCTGAGCGCCAGCATGATCCCATTAGAGTAACTTACCAAGGTCATGCAAAAAATCCTGTACCAGAAATAGTCTTGACTCCGTGCCCTGTGTGTTAATGACTTGTAAATCCAAAATTAAGATATCAACTCCTTTATGGATAAAGGAAAAAAGTCCAGAGTTTCTAATAAAAACAAGAAACGACCACATCCCCTCACCTCCAGTTTTACCACATCCAAACAATTTCACCTCCACCAGTTGTAATGAGCTCACAGTCATATTATGCTGTTCTGCAGTTCCCCAAACCAGCATTAGTCAAAGCACAGAAAATCTGTTTTAAACAAGATCTTCAAGGCTGCTGCCTCTTGTCTTGATGGATTTCTTCATCTGTGGGCTGCCCACCATCCTCCCAGAGCAGGCAGGGATAGTTTTATCCTGGTCCCTCTGGTGAATGGTTATGGAGGACCCATAGGCAGCTGTTTGAGATGGTGGCCTGAGACAGATTTCAGTGCAGCAGTGTGAACATGGAGAACAAATGCAAATTTCTGTAGCAGAGAGTAGAGAAAAGGAATGGCAGGAGGCAAAGAAGAATGATAGCAAGTTAATTGTTCAGCCCTAGATGAAAAGTCTCAGCCCCACAGAGACTGTTATCTCATAGCTGTATGCCATGGAGGTTTTACTTTATAGGGCTGGAGAGGGATGGGAATAGAGGCATTAAGCCTTAGCCACCAGCTGGGCAGGGAATTCAGATGCTGCCAGAGCAGGATTGTTGAAATGAAAAAGTTATGTTTAGAATGAGTTCACTGGAACATGACCCTGTCTACACCTGATTTCTCTCTTTCTTTCCTTTTCTATTAATTTTTGGTAAGTGGCAGGCAAGTTCTGGGTCAGATTCCTGATATGAAAGAAAAGAGAAGCAGAGCGAGATAAAAATTTTGGAAGAGCAATTAACCAGGAAACAGGACTTAAGAAATGGCATCGCTGCCTGCCATTTACCTCCTCCCCTGCTTTACCCCTCAACTTCATCAGGGAGCAGGGACTGAGGAAGGAAAGACTGATGGGAGCAAGGGAAAAACATTGTCTTTACAGGTATTGAGTAGTCTGGCTCAGTATATCCTGTCTGGTGCAGGGTCTTAACTGCTTACCTTTCTTTCACTATCACATTTAATTAAGCTCCCTTGAGGGTCATCATAAGCATGGGAGCTTGACTTTTTTGTTCTCCACTCATTTTTATACTGAACTGACACACTAGCCAGATTTTCCGAAGTGCACAACTCCCTTTTATATCAGATTTTCCACCAGAGTAAAGTGTGGGGAAGAAAAAGGATGAATGTGATTTTGTTATTTTTTTTTCTTTTCTTTTGAAGCTGAAGAACTTCATATTATGTCCATTCCCGCTTTGATAATAAAGGCGCTGGAATTGTACCTTTGTTTTAGAGCCTGCTAGGTGAGAATTTCCGCCTGTGCTCCCACAGCTCCACTTTCAGGACAGCGGATTGATTTAGGGGGGAGCTGCTCTCCTGGTGCTGCAGGGAGGTGTGCAGCACTCATGGCATCCTCTTCTCCCCAGAAGAGCCCCTGATAGCCCCATGTACTGTGGACCACACCCCTCTGCAGTCCCAGGCAGGACATGTTGGTGCATTAGCTCCCAAGGAATAGATGTCCCAGGCTGCACTCCCAGCCCACAGTAAGCACAGAGGGTGTTTTTGCTTTAGAGAGTAGCTGCTGAAGAGTTTGACAGCGGATTAAAGACAACCCTGGACAGTAAGGAATTTCATGGAAGGCCTTTACCCTGGTGTTATGGCCACCCCAGGACGTGTACAGCAAAGGGTGCCCTGCTGAAATACAGTGCACAAAACCTTCATCACAACTGCAAAAGTAAACCAGACTCTGGTGAGATTTTGCCTCATTCTGGTCTTTTCACACTTGGAGATTCTTGTGAAAGTGAAAAAACATGTTTTCCGTAGCTTGGAACACAGGGAGCAGGGGCCCACCCATTTCCAAAATATAGCCTGCTCAGAACATTTCAGATGCTCTAAAGTAGCTAAGCCACCCACACAGAGCTGGTAGAAGGGACTTGGGGATCAATGGGAGATCCACGCCCATCTAAAGCCACAGCTGAAGGTCATGCCAGATACTCTGCAGCATCTGCAATGGCATGAGAAGCCTATGTAGAGGCAGTTTAATTCTTCTCTGGGAGCTCACAGTAGCTGGGTTTGGTGTGACAAGCACTGTCATTCACATGTTTTGTCTTGCATGTGTGTGTGTGGCAAAAACCAGTAGGAGAGGTGCAGAAAAGACCTTTAGTGACACCCACCTGGCCCTTCTCAGCTTTGACTTGCACATTGATTTTACGTTTTAATATGTCCAAATTTGGCTCTTATGGAGAAACTAAGATTTTCCAGATGAGTTTTACTAGATATTACCTGTGACCAGTCATAACTAGCTGCAGCAACTGCATTCCCTCTGGTGTTGGAAGGGGGCTAATCCCAAGGTGCTCTTGGCTGGCTGCTGCATGGAACCTATTTTAAGGCTCTTCTACGGTGGGGGAAGGTGTGAGCTCAGGCAAGGGGAGTGAAAGATTGCTACAGTCACAGAACAATTGCCCTGCACAGGCTGAATGAGTCAAAGCACCCTGTCTACCTTATTTGCCTTTCCTGCTCACTCTCTGCCTAAACAATCTAATGGACTGAAGAAAGAATCCACAGAGAAGTGAAAATGATAAATGGCTATAAATGTGGGTTGTGTGGAAATTTCCTGGATTTCCCGCTGCTGAATTTTGCTGATTTATGAGACTAACAGTCCAGGAAGAGTTTTCAAGGTTTTGTGTATTTACTAGAAGAAGGAGGTTCATTAAAACTGTTAGAACAATTGAAAGGAAAATTAAAAAAAAAGTAGAAACAAAAACCGCTCAGAAAGGATAACAGTAGCAGGGAAAATGCTTGCTTGCTTTCTCTGTCAACAAGTTAGAAAGATTATTTATTGACATGAAAACAGTTTATAAAGGATGAGGCCGGGATAGAACTTGAGCTCAAGACTTTTAATCAACATTATGTTTTACTTCCAGATTCCCTGAGACTACACAGAGTCCTAAGAGAAAATAACCTTAGGAACAGAAAGAAAGCAAGAACTATTTTGCAACCTTCACTGTTTGTCTATGTTCCACGCTGTGATCATCCCAAAACCTTCATGCAGAAGGAAAATAAGAAAGAAAGGGGGAAAAAAAAGTCAATTTCTTTGACATCTTCTTAAAAAATGACCACATAGGTGCAAGTGACACGGCTTGGGCCTGCTAATTACAACTGTTTTCCATGGCAAGATATATAGACAAAAAAAGATACTGAATTCTATGTTTCCATCAGCTTGAGACCTCTGCACTTTCCCAGGTCTTTCTAGCTTGGGTTCTGTACAGTAGGAAATCTTCCTGCCAAAAACTTTATCTGAGTTGACGTATTTCCATGAAAAACCTTCAGTGTTGATCCATAAACACTTTCTCATGAAGTAAATAAATAAAATTCCACACTTCTTCTGCTCTGTATGGTCTCTCGCTAAATATTGGACCAGATAGGCAAATAATTTTGACAGCACTTTTGGACACAGGAGCTGTCCTAGAAAAAAGACTCCATTGTGTCCTCAAGTAGAGCTACTGGAGAGGAGATTGTCAAACTCCGATACCATACCAAAGCAAGTAATCCTCACAGAAAGAAAACACATCTTTTTCTGCTGCTGGTGAGCTCATCCCATGAGGCAGCATGATTTATGATAGCCCTTGATCTTTTTATCTTGACTGGTAGTTTGCAGATCCTTTAATTATGCACAAGTAGCACTTTTTTTTGGTGAGATCTGTGAGCTGCAGGGCTGGCTAATGGAAGATGTTAGCCTCAGTTTTTGTGAGCCTTTTTGAAAGCAATTTCAAAGTTAGGTAAATAGCTCAGAAACACCCATTGTTTTATGCAGGTGAGACAACCACTAGTTCATATCCTGAGCTCTTTTTTTTCCTTGGGAAAGAAAGATTTTCCCCCTTTTCAAGGGTTCATTTACCCAGGCAGGAGAGGACTGCTATGTTTCCTTATTGTGGATTTGCTTTTGCTGGCATGGTGGAGAAGGGATGAGTACTGCATAAAGATAATTTCAGGGAAGATACTGTACCAAGACTTTCTTGTAGAAAAATCTTTTGCATGCATTATGACCCCTATGTTGTATGTAGCAGAACACACACAAAAAATGTTGAGTCATTCACCACTTAAGATGTTTTTGAAAACATTCATTCCTGCCATGTTAAAGCATCTTGAATTTTACATGGCAGGAATCTCCACCATGCACTCTACTTTTCAATTCATTAAGAAATGCTAGCAAAAGCAGGGTGAATAGCAGAAAGGTGATAGAATATAATCTGAGAGGAAGGTGTTGTAAAAACACAAATTAGATATATGATCAAATTGGATTTAGAAAAACAGTTATCAGACAAATATCACCCAAAATCTAGTAAGCAAATTGAAGATAAATACTTAAAAAGAAATTATGTTCAGCAAGAGAAATTACGACCAAATGCGTTAGTTTTCAAAGCAGACAGAAGATTTCTAGCTCTTGCCTGCTTTTGCATTATGATCTAAAATATTGCCTGAGTTGCTTCAACTAGAAACCTGAGATGCTATGGGGATATATGCAATAAAATGCCATTTCTAATTGTGTATTCTAAACCCAAATGCATTAATTAAAGAAAATTAAGGGTTTGTCAGGCAGAAGGCCTGTGCTGGCCTGTAGAAGTTCCTGTCCCCCAGCTGTTAGTCAGGGTCCCTCATTTCAGACGTGGTAACAGAGCGAGATACATTGCTGCACTGCGTGGAAAAACAAGGTCAGTTGATGGTGACTCACATGAACCCACGTTACTTTGCTTCACAATGGGGCAACAGCACATGCACAGTGAGCTACTGTGTCTCAGCTGACAGTCTGGAGCAGCCAGCTGGATTGTGCCTCTTGTATGGTGTCCCAGCCTGGGAGGCTAATTCACGGCATGATTTATCTCCATAAACTCCACAGAGTATCATTCTAGGCACATAATCCGCAAAGACATGTCTCCAGATCAGAGAGTCATGAGAAAAGAGCCACATAATAAAAGCCTTGGTTTATTTATAGATAGAGCAAATATCAACAGTATAAAAATTATGACTAGGGAAAGATACACATGTGAATATTTAAAAGACACAAATATTAATGAACAAGTAAACTGTTTTTCACAGTGCAGACAGACACTGACAGGAGAGGACAGGGCTGCATCCTGGAAAAGAGTTCTTTTGTATTGATTATTGCATAAATTGCAAGCAAACAGCTCCCAGTCAATGACACAGACCCAGCTGTGTTCGATATGATCCCGCATGTGGCCTGTGGCAAGTAACTCAGGTTTTTGCATCTCTGATTCAGAAGTTATTTATTACATGAGGGGCTGTTATGAAACTCAATTAACACTTGCAAAGCTTTTGGATGGCAGTTATGGCATGAGTGTGAGGTATTATATAATGGGATGAAATTAAGGACAGTGAAGTCTGATTATCAAGGAAAAAAAAATCCCAACAATGTAATCTGTTAGATTGGGGAATAATGCCATAGGGGAAGAAGTGGATGACTCATTGCTTGAGTCAATTAAATCTGGGCTGGACGTGGCACCAGCAAATATAATGTAGGGCACAACCTTCTAGCAGGAGAGATATGGTACACATGACCTTATTTCGGTGATCTTATGCTTGGCTGTATAACCAACCGAGATTATATGAGCTCATATAAACTTTACATCATTTCTCATGTGTTTCTCATGTGTTTAAGGACTCTCAAAACATTGTTGTGGTCTGTGCTCAATTGATGAATACTTAATATACTAAAGTACTGGAGATCATTAGCATTCCTGAGGTTGTCTGGCATGCTTTGTTTATGCAGCGTGGAAATGGGAAATATTTCTTTCAGCCTTTATGAGATATTGGCAGTGTCACCTCTCATAACCATCAGCCTAGCAATTATTTGACAAAATATGCTGATTATTGAAATTGCACTGTTAATAAGCATCAGTGCCAGAATATTATTAGGACCTAGGGCCTGTGCCACATGGAGGACACAGACCATGTAGAGGGTGCTGGGCAACGGCTTGGTTTTCTTCTTGCTTTGCTAAATCACAGAATTTGTGGACTGACCTGTTCTTGTTATCTTCCACATCCTTTATAACTGGTTATCAATACAAATTTTAATTCCCCCTGAAACAGCTTATTTATCGACTTATGCTGTTGCTAGAAACTGGGGATGGATTGCTAGTTTTTAAGAGGATTGCAGAGAGGAGGAAAATTGAACTCTTTTTTAAGAGGCAAGTCACAAGCTTGTGCTCCAGTCACATCCAGCCTCCCTTGATGAAGTTTCTTTGTTAGGAACCCACTTGTCTTCCTTGTTTAAACCATGAAAGGCAACAGGCACTCCTCGAGAATGATTTAGATTTTCAGCTTCTCTGTGAAAGGATCTTTTCTTCATTGAACAAAAAACCCCCTCTGAAACACATCACTTGCTGATATACCTAAGTGTACCTTGAGCTGGACTGTGTCCATTTACAGATGTTTGGGAAAAAAATCTCTGAACACATAGCCTGGCAGATGTGCCTGAATAAGTAATTCAGTCACTAGGTTTGAGCGACCCTGACATGCATTTACCATCTTCTGTTTGGCTCCAGAATATTTGAGTCTATGGTAGCAACACTCAATGCACAAACGCTAATCTGATGCCATTGTGCTTGACCAGGTATACCAACATAATTGAAACCTTCTGGGCTGGTATATTGATATCCACTGGTATATCTACTATGTTACTCCCTAATAATTACCATTGCTTCAAAAATGTTACTTCTTGCAGTAACTGCCATGACAACACAACACATCTGTTCCAGCTGCAGACACCGACTCACTTGCCCCTGATTTGTTGTCATGACTGCCTTTGCAAACTACCTCCTTATTTCCTGCTTGAGGGGTTGCACCGTAAGGAGGGATGATCCTCACCAATGACTGAAAAGTACTTTCTGGCCCCCTGCACCACTGGAGCTCCCCTGGGCACATCGCAGCCAGGCCAAGGCCACTGACCAGCCAGACCCCTGGATGTGGCCAGCCTGAGGCCAGCCTGTAGCAACCAGACAGACGTGACAATGCTGTTGTTGATGAATGTTTGCTGTGGTGATCTCATGGTGATGTGATGACATTAAGTTGAACAAACAAAGCAGTGGCTAATTGACTCATCAGTAAACATTCAGCTAAACAGAATTAAATGGAGAGAAAACTCTGTGAAATGATTTAATTTAATAGGAAGCTCCCCATGACAGGGTTTTATTAATTATACCCTCACACAGCCGAGGAGTACAAAATGAAAGACTGGAAAACTTTCAAAGGTCGTTGGAAAGAGCCATCCAAGTTTCAGGAGAGGCTGGTGGTTTTTTTGATTTTTCTTTTTCTCCAAAATGTAACACAAGGTACTTTGAATGAGAATTTTTAATGTTTTGTCATTTATAACCTGAAAAATAAAATACACATTCTGTAACAAGCAGGATGTCAGAAATACACACCTTACACACTCCCCTTTGCACTCACTCTGTTAATATAAATCACCATTTCTAAACTATCCAAAATAAAAGCCAATCTTCATGTAAATTAGTAGTTTTTTACTTCTAGTCAGTATTTCAGTGAAAAGAAGCCTACAAACCCCAGAATTTTATTCAAGGCAGGTCCTGTTTTCAACATTAGCTCTATGTGGAGGTGGAAATCTGGATTAAAAGGCGACCTCTTTCTTCTTGGGGCTGTTTGACTAGGGCATTTCCCACACAAAATTTCTGAAAGTCTTTTGCGATGACCCTATAGATGTAATTGTTACAAAATATGTCTTGATGAACCATTTCCATCCTGTGGTAAGCCTTAGAAAGATTATTACTGTGATGTTTCTTTTAACCACAACTTTGTTAAAATAAGCGTTAAAGTTCAGAATCAAAACTTCCAATAGGAAGGGACCTGTATCAGTTTAAAAGTGGTAAGTCTCCAATTTGACAGCCTCAGCTGCTACTTCAATTTTCATGTTCCCAACAACACCCCACCAGTTTTACGAGCAGCTGTGTTAGCACCACACATTTTTCAACGGCATTTGTTGTGAGAGATCTCAGCTTCCCGCAGCAGTGCAGGCCTGCAGTGATCACACACCTCTCAAAACAGCTACACAGGCCTTCCTTCAAAACTGGCTCTTGCAACACTGAGCAGCACCTCCTCACACTCCTGGTTATTTCTGCCAGACTAATTCCTGTCCACTACCTGGAAGACAACTGTAGCCCCATGCAAAATTCAACTTCTTCCTCCCAGAGAGCACTGTATGATTATGCCATCGGCAGATTACTTTCCTCTTGGCACTTGCCTATATGTAGAGGACCAAGGATTTCCACTGGCCTGTTTGTGGGATAACGAACCCAGGAATAATTTTACCCTCTCAGCACACTATAACAATCCTCTGTGTGTAACATGATTACTTATGGCAGTGTTCTTCGATTTTACTTCCCCTCTCCCTTCACATCCAGGCCCCTGTTCTACCTTAGTAGCTCTTTTTTCACATCTCCAAGTTCATCTCCCCCTCATTGCCAAATACAGAGGCATTAATGCATGAATCAGCTAGCCTCCTCTCCTAGTACTTGTACCCTCCTTCCTGCTTCCTCCTCCTGATCTCCCACAACTCCCAGCAAATCCACTGTGGAGCTGACAAAATCCTTTTCATTGCTCTGACCTCAACCCCCTCCCCTGAACCTTTGCATTTGCCAGAGCTTCTTCAGCATCTGTGTTAACAAGCTCCTTGCTGGAGGATTCTTTCATTCTGCCATTACCTGAGAGCACCTTCTCTTCACTCCTTACAAAGAATGCCTCATGACAATCCCATATTCTTTGCATAGTCAGCCAGGCAATTTTTGCCAATAAAAATCTGTTCTGGCACAGTTGTGCTTCTTTTCTCATGGAGGGGCGGGGGGGATTTTTTATGTTTACAGCCCTTTCTGGCAAGGACCTGCAGTCAGAATCCAGATTAAACGTACCAAGATGTTTATGGCATTCTTATGCAGGAGTAGCAGATATACTATGTGGAGGATAAATTTGCAATTGTGGTGATACACAATATGTGGACTACAATATGTAGTCTTTGCAAGAAGATAATTCCTTCTTAGAGGTCCACACAATTAACACCACCTGTCTAAACCTTCACAACAATTACTCGCATTATTTTAATCAGAGGAATAACCTTATTCCTTTGAATCTTGATTAACAATAGTTACCAGCTATTAAATGTTCTTAATGTTTTTGTTTGGAGCACCTTCTGATGGCTCTGTATCAAGCCAAATGAGATCCTTCAGGTGTGCTAAAAACACAGCAGTCCAAATGACTCACAAATCTGCAGTCTATGTGGTGCCTGTGACTTTTAAGTCACTGGTTTAGCTCAAGAGGTACTGAAGATCTTCAGTGGAAAAGACAGTGCTGCTGCTCCGTCTGCTGTTGAATGCCCATAACACTCGCAACTTTTGATTAGTGCTACTTACACCAGTAATGAGCACTGAGTTCTGCTTCTCCCTTTCTTGCTATTGTTACTGCGTCCTCCCAAACAGCACATTTATTTTATCTGTCTGATGGTTTCTATATGTGAGCCAGGATTTATGGAAGTCAGTAGAAAAGTTTTTTAATGCTTCTTTCTCAGGAAGGAACTATCTCATCTGAGTTTGGTATGCTTGCTTGGTAGAGAGCAAATGATGCTGTAATTGATACCCTCAGTAGGAAAAGGTGATAGTGAATAGATTTAAAAGGTTAAAATGCCTTTGACTAAGGTGAGTGAAATGTCAGGATGTGCTAGGAAACACAGCAATCTCAGACCTTGGTGCTTAGGTTACTGCCATTCTATGCATGAAGAGGAAGTACTTAATTCATTATGTTCCTTCAAGAAGGTCACCATTTCATGGAGAAGACACCTACATGCAAGTACCAGGCCCTTTACGTAAATAGATGAGGAAACGGGATGAACAGACTATCATTTTAGGCTCTTCTACTAAAGAAAATAAATTAAGAGTCAGGTGATTCACAGATTTCTAAACTGGATTGGAAAAATGTATTAATTTTACAAATTATTTCAGCTGACAGCTGCTGAAAAAATCTTTTAGTTTCATTTGTCTCACACTAGAAAAATCAGTTGCTTTAGCTGATTGCTGGGTTGGTGAAGGACAACAGGCAGGTTAATCAGAACATATAGGCACAGTAGGGATAAACATTGTGCTAATTTTGCACATTAGGCATTCTCCTAGATTGCATGAGCAGCAGTAGGTGTAACTGCTCTCTATATTAGGATCAACCAT
This sequence comes from Edolisoma coerulescens, assembly GCA_013397115.1. NCBI lineage: Eukaryota > Metazoa > Chordata > Aves > Passeriformes > Campephagidae > Edolisoma > Edolisoma coerulescens. Next base: position 465,952 of record VWZW01000401.1, read on the forward strand.
CACAATGAATTTACAGGACTCCCAAGGGCAGGTGATTCAATTGATGCTGCCATGGCTAAATGCCAGTTTTTCTATTGCTGGGTAACCCTGATTTTCTGTTCTTCTTAATCAAAAACCCCAAAACGATAGTAAAAAAAATAAACATGAGCTGCAAACATATACATATATTTTGTCAAAAATGGATCGGGGAGGATCAAAAAAACTGTCAGAAGACTATTGGAATGATGGTTATTCAGTCAAGATTTTGTTTTGCATTCGCTTAGTTTTACACAAGGTTGGATCAAATAATGAATGAATATAAATGCTTTATTCAAAAGTGCAGGACTAAAGACTAGGTAGGTCTGTATCCTTATATACAAATGCACAAATAAAATACCAGCGGAAAATTGCTTCTGACCTTTAAATTGACACACTGGGAATTAACATTGGTGGGAGTTAATGGGCTTTAACATTATTAACTGTCTTATTAACGGATCGAAGACCTTACTGGCAAATGGACTAGTTGTGCAATTAGGTGTACAGAGAGAAAGAAATCCATCAGCCATTAATTATTCTAGTAAGAAAAAGAGGGTAATAGTTTCTTTTCCAAATTGGGAAAATGTTTAAGGTGATATGGAAGGAAAACATTCTGACAAAGCCTAGGTTTATATCCCCCTGGAAGAATTTGCATGAGATCTGTGATAACTTCTTCCAGGTGTGTCTCAGGCTGAGGTAGAAAGGGCTTGAGATGCCTGATCCACACTTGAATTTCTTCAAATTCAGTGTCCTTCTGTATGTCCCTATCAAGTGTCCTTAAGAAAAAGATTTCCTTCTAGACCAGAAGGTGAGACTCTAAGTGGTGGTGTTACTCCCTTTACAGTACCAACTTTAAAATAAGTGGATTATTATGTTAATTCTTACATTTCTAGGTAACATTTGTGACTTCGTATGTTCCACAGATCCATTAAGCTTTATGCTGGCATTACCATTTCCATCTTTCTCTTCAGCCTCAATTTACAGTCCACTTAGCTCTGTTTACTGACTTGGGATCACATGGCAAAAGCAGACCAAATTCAACTTTTTAATCAGAATTATCAGTGTGGTGTCATGTACTGTACTTCTTTGCTATGGGTTAATGTGAAAAATCTGGGCCATTGCTAATTTTTGTTCAATTTATAAAATGTTAGGTCATGACATTAAATGTCATTCTGGCTGCCACTGGAAGCACTGAATGTCAATTATCTTGAATAAATGAAATAACAATTTCAAACAGGAAAAAAAAAAGACTTTGGAAAATTCTAGCTGAAGTTAATTGTCATTAATCCTTCATTTTCAGGCTTTCGTCAAAGATGTGTAATCTAGTCACTAAGTTCTTTTCGTAGAAAACACTTTTGCAACTGTCTTATCAAGGCCTATACTCAAAGGAACAAAACCAATGCAAGTCTTGGAAATCTGTATTTCAAGGCTGATTTGCGTTTTGTCCGCTAAACAACTGCCACTGAAAACATAAGAAGAGAGGAGAAGTAATTTCCTCGGTAGTGCATATGTCTTAGAGTGTAAGCCGAATTTCAGTCTTCCATCTACCATTCATTGATCCTTCACTCAAACCTCTGGGAAGCTGAAACAGAGCTTCTGCCCCTGCCACTTCCTATGACATACGTTATGTTCCTTGCATAGCAACTTTCTCTGTGTTTTCCAGTCTTTAGCTGAAGGAGACTAGGTTCAGATCAGATATTAGGATGAAATTCTTTACTGTGAGTGGGGGTGGTGGGACATTGGAACAGGTTGCCCAGAGAGACTGTGGACTCCCTATCCCTGGAGGTGTTCCAGGCCAGCTTGGATGGGGCTTTGAGCCACCTGGTCTAGTGGAAGGTGTCCCTGCCCATGGCAGGGGGTTGGAGCTAGATGGTTGTGAAGGTTCCTTCCAAGCCTAACCACTGTACGATTCTAGGATTCCATCTGAAGGTCCTTTCACGGCTGCACTGTGCAGGGGTAGATTCTGCGCATAAAGAGCTGGTGTCCTCTGTATGTGAATCAGCACAAGGAATTGCATCAGTTTAAAACTGGTTTCTAGGAAGAAATGCTGGTGGGTTTACATGCTCACACAGATCTAAAATGGCTACTGAAGATTCGCTGAATCTTAGAACAAATACAAAGTCTAATTTTTCAAATGAACGCGTCCCACAAAAACACTAGTCAAAATATGGAGAAGAACAGACCAGAATATGGGCCTTTGTCTAGTGTTTTGACTATCACTAGGAATAGCATTTGATTCATAATTTTGCCTCTGTCACTCTCTATTTCTTGGGTTTGAAGAGAGAAATGCATGTGTCTGACAGGTATTCATCATGTATTTTTAAATTTACAGCAGTTTATTTGAATTCAGCATTGTGAGTTTGCAGTTTCCCTTTGTAGACTCAAGAGGAAATATAGTGCTGTACTCTGACAGGGCACTTTGTTACCTGTGGAAATTTGCAGGATGAATTACTTAGTACATTGCAAATCTTAAAGATTTCTTTTTAATATGGGGTATCAAACCTGGGATAGTACAAATATTATAAGGAGATGGTACTGATTTACAGCTTTCTAGCTGAATAGGAAAGTTTTAGCTTTATTTTGAGATGAAACATGAAATGTAAATCTCACTTTAGACTGCATACTTACAGCCTTTAAAAGACTTAGAATCAGTCAGCTGAGGAATTAACTTATTCTCAATAGAAGTTAACATAAGCTATTTCAAAGCTCAGTGTTTACATAGGTCGCAAAAGTTGAAAACAGCTGGAGACATACTTCACGCACTATTGCTGTCTATGTAAGTAATGGAATTTTGTAAGTGTAATGTACAGTAAATAGCCTATTGAAGGAAAAATACAAGAAACACGAACAATAGCAGTAACTTGTTAACTAGAGTAAGTTAACTCTTGCTCTAAAGACCTCTTATTGTGATAAGGCTGACAGCTAATTAATTAATGACCAAGATTTAGACCAGGTGCATGAGACTTCTTTTAGCTGCGGTTTATACTGGGCTGCAACAAGTGCTGATTAAAAAAATACTACTTACTCTAGAAGTTAACTGGGTGCCAAATATGCATTTAGAGCCCTATACTTCAAGCTTCTCAGTGTTTCCTATGAGGCAGTCATCAACTAGGAGGGATATTGGACCCCTTCTTGAGGGTCTGACTGAGTGCTGAGGGCACTCAGCCTTTGATCTTTTTTAGTTCACAAGAAGCCCGAGGCACAAAGTGCTATAAATGCTTACTAGACTCAATTGTGTAGTATTACTTATGCACAGAATTTGGGGTTTTATGCTTTAGTTTTCTTGTAAAACTGTTTGGGAATAATGGTACTTCCCACCTGACATATTGTCTAACCCTCTGGACTCTCGTAACATTTGTCAAGCAACTGAAAGACCTTTCTATTTCAAAATGCCCTGAGTTTCAGAAGTGGCCACTTACTCTCTCATGTCCATTCAAAGTTGGGGCACTGCTAAACCACTCTGGAAAGCCTGCAAACTCTCAGACCCAGAACTACAAAAACAAGATTATGACCAAACAGAGATTGTTTCCTTTGCTGAGTTGCCATTTCACAGTCAGAGGAATTGGGAGCGACAGTCCTCACCCTTTTTCATCAGTCCTAGTTATTATTTCATCCTTCCCGGAACACAGCTCTTGTTCTGCCACCTGAGTGTCTGTATCCTTTTTATAGAGCTCAAGCAGAAGTTGTCTGGGACACTGGATGTTAAACTTTGGGTGATTTAAGGGAAAATTTGTCCTTTCCTTGATGTCTTGCAGGTGAAGCATCCTGACAGAGAAGTCTGTATAAATAAATTAGAAATAGCAAATGATCTGGTCCCTTCAGAAACATAATCCAGAAAAATTATATGGATCCCTCAGGAGGGAGCTGGAAATTTTTTGCTTACAAGTAGTTCCAGGATATGTTTAGTCACCACAACTTGAGACTTCTTTTCAGTTGATTGCTAGGGAAAAAGAACTGAGACTAATATGCAGTCAAGGTCATGCTTTGGGCCAAAAAGCAGCAGAAGGTAAGAACACCTACCCCACTGGAACATCTCCTCTCCTCTCTGAAATAGTTGCCTGAGATTTCCAGGCAGGAAACTGAGGCCATTTCACTGAAGCCTGAACCACATGCCTGGAAACTTTCTTTCTATACTGCAACCAACATTCACTTCTCTTCTCTGCCCTTAGTGTGTGTCCATGCTTTGGGGCTGCTGAGAAGGCTAGTACACTGTTGAAGCTGCCACCAGACTGCACTCTGAAAAGGAAGACAGTTATGGATTGCAGTAACTCAGGCTTTTTGTAAATGCAGGAACAAAAAAGATGGTCATCCTCTCGAGAAAACTGACTTGTGCCTAATTTCTAAGTCAATGATAGAAAAAGTCTCCAAAAGGAAGTGTCTGGTGTCTTGTAAAGGAAATGGTAAAGAAAAAAGGCATTTGAAAGCTTCCAGGGAAAGATCTGACCTTCCTGAATATGTAATCTAAACTTAGGGTCTAATTCTTCTATTTTCTAGGGTGAGTGCATTATTTAAGGGAAGGTATCTTTCTTGGTTCAAGTTAGAAGGCTTAGACCCAAAAGACAGCTCACAAGTCGTGCAGATACTGTTAAAAAAATTAAAGCTAGTTTTGACTCCTTCTCTGAAATATTCCAATGGCCTGCATGTCTCTTTATCATGTGGTTTGGTCTCTGTTCCTTACAGTTATATGACTACTGCCTTCAGTTAGTGAGGGTCAAAGTCTTACATATGGAACCAGGGAACCGTTTCAAAAGTTTTGCTCTTTTGTTCAAGTGACCTACAGTGTGGATGCACATGATCAGTAATCTCAGAGCTATAGCTGTAGTAGCAAATATATCTTTCACTCAGCTGATCAGGGCATTGATTATACAAATAAATTTTAACCGATAAGCTTTACAGCACCCACATTTTCAAACTGTCAAGAGGCAAAACAAAGCATATGTTCTCCTGATTTTCTAAAATCTACTGTAAAGAAAAGAGTTCCATTAAATACACCAAATGCCTCAAAACATCTCAGTGGTGAGTTGTTCCTGAGCCTGTTTAGCACCCGCATTGGTGTGTAATACTATAGGGCTTACTGCAGATTAGAATGAGGCAATGTGTTGCCAGTTTGAAAAGAGTGTTAACAATTAAAAAAGTGCCAATCAAAGCAAAAAGATGAAACATTACACAGCTATTAAGAATATTATTCAGTCCTTTTAAATGATTGCCAATTTAGATACTTCTCTTGTTAAATCATTCTTGTTAGCTATTGTACTGAGTGCCAGTTTTCAAGAACAAGACCGTCCACAAGCTTAGCTCATTAATGAAGACACAACCTGGTAGGTAATTTTATAATTAAAATGGGTATTTTGAGCACTAGGCTGACTTTTGCTACATATACAACTCTCAGTTGAGTAAGGGGTTTTATGCAAAAGAATTTTAAAGCTAAATTGCAAGAATAAGAGAAGAGATTGAAAGGGAGGCACAGTCGAACATTTTGACTGTTTTGAGCAGAACAGCCTTAAAATGTTCTGTTTATTAACACAGTGGAGAAAGGTTTGTGTAAGGTTAATGTTAGAATCACTTAGGATGGTAATTCCTTCTGCAAAGCATCTGCATAAATTAGAAAAAGCTGCCAGATTTCCATCTGTTAGCAATACAACTTCAGTCACAAAGACAACTGTCGTGACAACCACACTGAGTTAGTCTTTCAAATAAAACCTGTTAAAAGCTACTGCCCTCCAGCCTCCACCCACTGAAGTTAACAGCATTAAATAGCACTCTAACTGGTATTTATTTTCTTAGGCATTCCTCACTTGTGCAGCTGCTGGCACACTGGCCTTTGATTTTAAATAACCTCAACAGGATAAGAGTTTACAGTCTCTGAAGGTCACGATGTATGTGAAGTGCTTGTCTGAAAGAAACATCCAACCTGAACTTTCTCAGGCTGATGTTAGTAGATTCTGTACAATTGTCTCTCACCTATTTTGCATGGTCTCATGTCTGGGAACTGTGAAGGTTCAGATTATTTCTTCCAGATGATGGCAAACCACAAAGAGACCACTGAGGCTGTTCTGGACAACTGATCTAGGTTTAAAGGTGGTGGGAATCACCTTTAGGGCCTTTCTACCCTCCCCATCCAAGCTCCTCCTGCAGTTTTTGATGAACTTGGGTGGCACAGCAAGTTCAGGCTAGTTTCAGCTCATCCATGAAATCTGTGCTGACAACAATATCAAAGCTATTAGAAAATTCATTTGTAGAAGGTCTCTCATTCAACAGTCTATTTTTACTCAGGCATCTCAGTGTCTCAGGGTAGTATATAAAACGCCTACTGACCTTTGCAAGAATAGGCTTAGCATTCCTAAAGCCCTCATTGAAACGTGGATGTACGAATGAAAATACGTTCTTGTAAGGGTAGAATTATTTTTGTGCTGTTTTGGAACTGTCTCCCTCATGCGGATTGGGCTGCTGTCAGGGACAAACTACTGGTGGGGCCAGGGGTGCTGGAATCCTTCCCTCATGCATGGGAGGGATGTCTGTCCGACTGCCAAGGCAGTCCCTTGTTCCCACTGCAGTTGCCTCTATCACTGGTTGCCTCTCTTACACGTACTGCATACTGACACTGGCTACACAGCTAGGATAGAAGAAGGGAGTAAAAATGATTCTCAAATATTTCTAACTTGTGATTTAAAAGCAGAAAAGAAATTTCTTGTTGGAGGCTGAAAGGAATTGTTAAGGAACTACTAGTGAGTGTAGTAAAAGCTTGCTGTTGTCTCCTGAATGTTTAAAAGTGGCCATTAAAAAGGTCCTTCACATGAACAATGCAGAATGCAAACCAGAAAAGTAAAGCAGTGATGTTTTTAGTTATCAATATCAGCAGAATTTCCATAAATAATATTTCATTTACTTTTGTGCAAAAACTTTAGATTTCGTTGTGTACATCCTTATGGATGGAGAAAATTGTCTCTTCCAAGGTTTCTTCCTCTGGGCTTCATCATAGGTTGTATTTTGTAGTGGAAGTATTCCTAATATTTTACTGTGATCACATAGGAGCCAAAGGGCATCAGACACCTTTATATCAGATGTCATATATTTTTAATTAAAAGGACCTTTTCTAAAGGAGAAAAGAGCAAAGCTCCCCACATCTTATGGTTAGGTCATCTGAAAAGACTGAGACATAGAATTTCTGGCTTCCTTCAGCAGAGGATATGAAGACAGTTCTCATGCCTGCTGGAAAGCATTGTGATGAGGATGTGTAGTAGCTCTTTATGAATTTAACTTGTCTGACAAATACTTACAACCTGAGTGCCATATGGAACATTTTGTTGGGCTCAGTGTGCATCCTTTCAGGTTCCTATTTGGATGACTTCTGATTTCATGTCAGTTAAAATGAACTCTCCTTCCTTATCTCGTCCTGGTTTCCCACTTGTTTTTTTGCATTGGCAGCTGCATGGAGGAGAAACAACACACTGTGTTGCTCAGCTCAGGGCAGGGAGGGGACTCCTGGGAAGAAGTGGCATGGAGCGGGTGGTTATCTACACTGCTGTGCTCTGTGGGTGCTCAAAATTGCATGTGAGTGAGCCATGTGCTGGTGGCGGAACGGTGCCAGGAAGAGGTATGAGAAGAAACCAGCATCAACCCTCCCTGCAAACTCAGTGCAGAAGCAAGGCAAGATTTTATTGACACAGTGAGGCACAACAAATCAATCAACGAAAAGAGATGATGCAGTTTAACACTGGGGTGCTAGGACACAGTAACAGCAATATCCTGGGTTCAAAACTAACATCACTGCCCCTGGCTGGCTCAGGTGTGCTGAAAGTTAGTCAATAATGACACAGCATCTTCAAAGCATTTACAGCGTTGGCCAATTAAAATTCCTTCCCTAGCACTTTTATTCGTGTTTGTTAAGGGTTAGATCGGGTTTTTAACTTCAAGCAAGGAGCTGTGGGAGGCTGGCTGGAGTAATGCTCCTTCCAGCACATCCCTCTTATGTGGGAGGCATGATGATAATCAGCTGAGGCTCTTTCCAGGACACAGCGTGCGGAGGGGGCAGGGAAGGTGACGCTGCAGCCGTGCAGCAGCTGAGATGGCAGGCAGCCCCCATCCCAGGGTGCCTTCTAGGTGGGCTGCTGGTTGGCTTCCTGCAATGCCAGTTGCATCCTTATCTGCCTGTACCCAGGGTTACCCTGGAACTAGGCAGACTGTGAGGGTGGAGGAACAAGTTTTGGCTGGAGGGACATCATGTTCAAGGAATGGGGAGCAGACTGAACTCTTTGGCTCTGGTTCCTCTCTCCATACTGAGTTAGCTTCCCGGCCCAGAGGAAGGTCATGCACTGGCAAAAGGCATTTGCTGCTGGGGTGCTTCTCCTGCATGACTGGAGGCTTCAGCAAAGGCTCCTATGGCATCTTCAGTGGCAACTCTGTGATCTGCTGCTCCAAACTCAGCCACAACAATGTCTTGTCGTGTTAAAAATAATCTCTGGAGTTTCCTCTGAGCAGTTGCAACCAGAAGTGACAGCAAAGTTGGGGCTGCCTAATGCAATCGCTCTATCTACTGATACAGTAACAGTTAATGTCACCACCCTCTAACAACATTATCTGATCTGTAAACAGATAAAACAGAGGCTGCTGGTGATGTAACTTTGTTGATCATAAGATTAGAGATCCTGCTGGTCTTTGTTTGAGTCCTTTAAAGAAAATCACAGAGACTAAGTAGAGCATTTCCAGTGATTTTATTATTAGTGTGTAATATGTTTACTTAGTCCTGATTAAACAAGATAACTTGGTAAAAAAAAAAAAGTACGCTTTCACCAGCTCTGGAAGGGATAATCAAACTGGGAACGCTTTCCAACACACTTCAGTTACACAGCAAACGTGACTATATCAGTGCAGCAGCCAGCTGAAAAAGGATCATGATTCTGGAACAGAATTAATGTGCTTTCGAGTGTAAGTCCCGAATTCTCCCTGCAGTGCAACAGGAGACTGTGCAAGAGGCTCTTACTCTTTGTGCAGGGAGCCATTAACAGCAGGGATGTGATTTTACTGTGTAATGGGAGGGGGTGTGTTCCCCTGGGTTGGGATCAGAAACACACCAGGTAGTCACTTTCTGCTTCAAGAAAGCCTTTCACATTAGAATAAATGTTCAAACATGGGAGACTGAATATAATTTTTTGCATAAAATTCACATGCTTTTTCCTAATGTGTTTTTCTCCTTTCTGGAGGTGTGTGTATGTTCCAAAGCCAAGCCCTGAAGGCCTCTTTCTGTCCAAACTCCCTAAGAGTGTTTAGGCAGGGACTTTGTGGCTCATAAGTAGCTTTTTTTTCCTGGTAGCTCATTTTCCAGAGCAGTCAGGTAATAAGCATAGCATTTGCTACTTTGGGCTGCATCTTTTAAAGCCGCAGCCCAAAGTGAAGATTATCTTATTTTCACTGATGTACTCAGCAGAAAATAGCAAGATTTTGAAGATTTCTGTGAAGTTTAGTTTCAATTTTCAAGGTGTTTTTTTTTTTTTTAGAATACTGCCATGTTCTCAGAAATAAAAAAAAAGTGGATCTAGTTAAAAACACAGTTCTAAAGCAAATTGTCAAGCAGCCTCATTTCTGGGACAGTCCAGAGTTGAAGAAAACACAGCTGCTGTTATCTCTCAACCATAGGTGCCAGACCCTTCACACTGCTTTAGTGCTTTGGAAGAGTGTAAACACCCACCTCTAAGCAGGAGGCTGGTGTCTGCATCCGCAGAGAGTGCAAGGATGGCAGCTGTGCTGTGTATTCAGCGTTTCATCGAGGGTAGTGTAAGGCTTCCACAGTTTGCTTCCAATGAGTTAGCTAGAGTGCAGGGAGCTGGTGTACTATGGAGCAAAATTTGTGCTGGCTGTGTTTGAAAGTTGGAATAGGTGCTCTTGTCCTGCAGGACTGGCATATGCACTCAGCCCCCAGGCCAAGTCATGACCACAAAAACCTCAAGGTTCTGGGATACACAAAAAAATCAAGATGAAATGTTTTTGTGCCTTTGTTCTTGAAAGACGTGTTACCCCAATGAGTGCTGCCTTCTCTTTACATGTAGCTCTGTATATTGACCTGTCCTGCTTTGGTATCTCAGCATAAGGGCTCAAAAATAAATGAAAGGAGATCAGTGACACCTTGGCAGGCGTGACTTCATGTAGACTGAAATAGAATACTAGTGCTATGATCCTCGTTGCATGTTGCTTATCCCCACTGTCTTAGAAGAAGGACATGATGAAAACTCCTTTTGTGACCTCAGTGGAGGGATCCCACCTAGAATATTACAGGAAAGCATTTCTTCATGGGATGCAAAGGCAGCTGTCTGCCTCTGCAGGTGCAAGCAGTGCCTGAGTGAAGTGGAGCAAGGAAAGATGCTCGCTCCAATGACTTAGGAAGGGCTTTATACCTGTCCTGCTTGTAATGATAGTGATATCTGTTAAGTGTTCTGCTTGTTACAAGGTAGCTTTCAGGAGACTTGCATTGTCGATTCCTTTATGCTGCAAGAATTAATCGTTGAGCTCAGACAGAGAAGTCTGAGTTTGATCTTAGTATTGGTCCTCACTACCATCTCTGACATGATGAATATGAAGCTATATATACAAACTGTACACTGAGTTAAGATAAGAAATGTGCATGCTGATTATAACTTTATTTCATTTTGTGGGGATTTAAAATGAAGCTTTGCCTGCTGGGAAAAAAGAAAGTCTCCCACCATGCCTTAGAAAACCCCAGAGTGTTGGCTGCTCTGTGGTAGCTGCCAGTTCCTGGACTGGTCTCATCTAACTACAGGCACAAAGATGTTTATCTCTTCCTCGGTATTAATTAGTCCACATGGAAAGACGTTCTGAGGGATAAGACTGAGGCTGTCCCAATGGGCTGCAGAGACACACTGGTGCTTTCTAGCCTGGGAATCTGCCCTTACATTTGTCAAAACTGTGAAGGGATCCTACAGATTAATAATTCCAGATGGCAATGCTATGATACTGAGTAAAAACCAGCCGTTTCAATCCAAAAACCATCAGTCATCCTAAGTGCACAGATCTGCTTTGCATGTCTTGTCAGTCTTCAAAGCATTTCAAAGAATCTTGAACAATTTTTTCTTGTAAGAAATTTTGACACAGATTTTCTTCTCCCCCAATATTAAAGCCAAAGTTTAAACATTTTTTTAACCATTTCATAATTGCACAAGTTTCTTCCTTGTTCAAGCACTGTATTTTTTATAGTGTTCTATTTCTGTTTGTTTTTTTTTTTCCTGAATAAATTAGTTTTAATATAAAAAATGTCAAAGGGATTTTTTTTTATGACAAAAAAAATTTAGAGGAAAAAAATTATTACAAATATTGTACAGTTTGCTATAAAAGCTTTTCCTAAAGCAACATCTTTTTTAGCTGCAAGTTCCTCTGCAATGTGAATTGCTTATGCACTGAATACTACTTTTCAGCAGAAAAATGTTCTTCCCATACCTATAACTTATTTCCCAGCAATATCCTGAAGGGGAGAGTAAAGAAATTTTTTCTCTGTACTTCTGGTACTGGAGTTGGCAGCCAAGCCCACATTCATAGCAGGCAAACTGTTATTTGTTCCCTTTAGAACATATCAATTGGAAATGTTTGTAAAGTGCAACACGGTGAATAATTCAGATATAAGTGGAATGGAATAAGCAAAAGAAGTATTGTCTGAGGAATTATTTGGCCACTGTAAGCTTAGAAACAATGAAAGTTTGCTTACAACCTCAGCAGAAGGGTGGAAAGGTAACATACATCTCACCTGGTGCTATGCATGACTAGTTCCCTAAAACTCTTTTATAACTGAAGGGCAAAGAACTTAATCAAAATCTTTAAGATCCCTAATCAAGGACCTTAGTGCAAGCACCTTAATCAAGTGTTCATAACACTTGAAGGGACATTGTTTCAGTAGGCAATTATCTTTTGGAAATGCCAGTCTTTCCCCATCCAAGACAAATAATTCAGACAAAATACTTGGATTTCTGATGAGTAAATTTGGGACTAGACAAGCACTGAAACCTCATGAGTACCTGAAGGAGAGAAAAATTTAAGTAGAAGAGAATATTAGAAGTTAGAAAGACTGAAGGTTTTTCTTCCAAACTGTGCTGTAGATTTCCTGAAGGCTCAGCACTGTTTGTAAATCCTAAATTCCCAGCTTGAGATTGTGGCTGCTCCACATGAGGAAAGATTAAATTTAATAAATGTTTCTTTGTGTGAGAAATAAAGAAAGATTGGGGATTTTGTACAGAGTATTGTACAAGAAAAGTGCTAAGTTTTTGTGTTCTGTTGTTATTAAGCCTTGCTTATCTGATAATGAAAATGGCAGCTGGAAAAATTCTAGTCTATTACTGTGCTCACAGTGGATTGGTTCTACGATAACCCTGTCGTATCCAGGGCCATCATTAGGAACCTGTATTTTATTTTAGGAAGGTCACATGTCAGGGATCAGTAAATACTGGCCACAGACTTCTTTTTTCTCTTTCCCTCTCTGATTTTTTTTTTTCTGTAAAAGAGGATAATAAAACATAATTTCAGGCATCCTTTCCCTCAGTCATTAAATGAGCTAATGGAATGTGAGCACACACACACACACACACAAAGGTTGGAGGCTGGAAGCACATCATCTGAACTTCATGGCACACAAGAGTGTTATTCTGCTTTTTTGGGCAGCTGTCGATAAGTGCTGTCTCTGGACTTCAGCGCTTTGACTGTTCTCAGAACAGCTCCTTCTGCTGTGATGTAAGCTTATCTGGATCTCCAGCTGGAGCCTGTATATGTAGCTCCTCACTGTGCTTCAGTCCTCAGTGCCTGGGTGGTCAAGCTTCGTGTCTGCCAGTGCACAAGGACTGTGAGCTGCGTTTTGGAGGCTTGCGAAGTCCAGCTCTGGGGTCCTTGGCCCAGTTCAGCTACATACTTACATAACATCAAAACCAGAAACCATACCGTGTGACCTGCAAAGAGCTGCTTGCATTTTATGTGCCTTGCAAGTTCCTAGACACACACTGTGGCACTCTGTAGGAACCAGATATGCACAGAGAATGATGTGACAACACACAACCGTGGGCATGTGGCTGTATGAACCCACCCTCTGTCATTTGAACCAAGCTCTGAAAACTGAAATGGCCACCTTCCTGATTTCACTGGTTTGTATTCAACTGTCTTTGCAAAACAGACACATTTACACCTACGTTTCTAACAATGCGTTGGGTATTTTGATAAGGCATTTGGCATAGAGAAAAAGGTATTAAGTAAGGACTCTGTGTAATTTTGTTAGAATTTTACATCAATTATCCTGTGAATATGACTTTTCATCTTCAAAGAGTTTTAAAAACATTTCTCCATCAGCAGTGATGTAATTCTAATTACTCTAGCAGATGTTGATTTGCTGGACTGTGATACCATGTCCCTGTATCCAGAAACCTGTGCAGCCTGGAACAGCAGCGCAAGATGCAGAAAGAGCGTAGCCTTTTGATTTAACTTCAATGGATGTTACTAAAACCGAAGACAATAAGGAAAGAAATGTATCTGTGTTTTGGGAAAAGAAGTATTGTTCAAAACCCAAGTTCTAAGCTAGAAGATGAGTAGTGACCTGAAGGTATCAGGGAAACCACGTTACTGAGGCACTAAAGTAAATACGCGTGCAAACAAATGCAGAAAAGTGTGATGATGAGTTGGAGTCTCTAATGTGATGCAATGGATAAAATATTTTTTGTTAGAAAACAGTTAGCATTATGTTGAAAATTAAGTGTCAGAGTCTAGAGAGAAATTAAAGATGTTAGTTTAATTTTGAATATTTTCCAAAACATTTTGCAATAGAAACAATTTCTCGCCTCAGATCTGGCCTTATTTACCTATAAACAGGCATTATGAAAGTTGATGAAATAAAACCAAGTGATTAACTTCAATTACAAAAGACTAAGTCTCCTTAGCAATCTTTTGCCGTGATAAATCCCAACCTAATGCACTAAAAAACATCCCCATGGGCTTTCCACTCCCACAGAGAAACACTTTTGTGCACAAATGCACACTCACACATAACCACAAAAACAAAATCCTTGGTGAAATGCATTCCCTAATGTGACCTGAAAATGTTTAAATTGCATTTTGAACCACAGAAATGCTTACTTGAAGTTTTATTTCCTTTGTAATTTGTGTCAGTGCTATCACTAAAACAAGAGGGAAAACACAAATGAATTATTGCACTATAATTTCTTCCCCATAGTCCTATTTGCCAAGACTGTATGTAGTGTATGCTGTAAATTCTGATATGTGATTATAGGTCTAGGGAAAAAAATCTCCCCAAAAGCATATGACAGGAATATTTAGTAACTCCAGTCAACTTCCTTAAACAATTGTACTTAATAGCTTACACATGAGGAAGAAAACTTGTATGAGAATAGATTGCTAAATGATACTTCATAATGAAGTGTGCACACAAGCGTTTATTAATTTTTCTCTAAAATAATAATGCTGATAAAAAGTCACCACAGAGTGCTGGGCTGCACTGCCAGCTCCAAGCTGAGCTCTGGCCTGGACCTGCCAATCCCAAGGAGCAGCTTGGAGGATGTGCTATGGCCCAGCACAACTGGCTGCCCCTCGTGCCTGGGGAGGTAGTTTGCTGCTTCAGCCTTTCTGCAGCCTTCCCCATTGCCTCTCTTGGTGGGACAGGGACTGAGCCCTGGGGACTGTGGTGGAATCCTAGGCCACCCCGAGCCTTCCGTACAGCCTCTTGCTCTGGGCAGTGTCCCTTGACACCTCCCTTGGAAAAGGGTTGTTCATCACCTTCATGCTCTGGGGGCCTTTCCCCAGCTCTAGGATGCCCCTGCAGTCCCAGTGCCCATTCCTGCATTGCCTCGCAGCCAAGGTGTGAGTGCAAGCAGAGTCCTTTACACATCTTCCACCCTTTAAATCCTCCTTATTGACAGGGCATGGGCAGAGAGAGGCTTCTCTTCAGCAGGCGTGCAGCCCCCTTGCCCTGTTCCTGGCACGCATGTGTCCATGCTCTAGCTTGGTCCTCCTGCTGGCCACCCAGGGGGACTTTGCTGCACAGCCTTGGTAGCTGCCATGGTAGGGGACACCACTGCCACTCCCTTCTTCTCCCTCTGCCTCACACAGCTGTGCTGGAAGCTTCAGAGCAGAATGAGCCCATTCTCTCAGTCCTGTTACTGTGGTCTGTGCTTTGTCCTGTTAATGTCAGTGGGGCCAAACAGGCCAATTCTGACCTTGGTCAAGCAGATATTGAAGAGCTGAGAACAGAGCACATTGCTTTTGACCATCATTCACTTTTGAACATCATTCATCCATGTCTAAGTTAAAACCCACAAAAATCCTTTATCTAGATGCAATAAAGACAATGAATATATGATAAAGTTCATAAAACTGAGTTACAGTTACAAAACTGGAGAATATCCATGGACTTTCTCACAAAAATAAGCCACTACGTGAACAGTTGTCATGTTGTTACTTTTTCCCTTCACAGAAATCTCACATCCTTAGAATAACTGAGAAGGTTATTCTAAGAGACGAACTGAGGTTACTCCAATAACACTGATCTTTCTTATGATTTCAAAATAAAGTTCATGTTTTTTTAAATTGATGGGAGTTTGAAAGGTTGTACTTTCTGCAGAAGGCTATGACATATGCATAGTTTTCTTGCTCTGTGATCTGGGACGGCATCTTCAAGCTTGCTCTCCAAGAAAATTTTGGTTCGAATGCCCTTCACAGCAGTGTCTCTGGCAATACTGAATCTTTTTTACTGAGAGCTAATTTAATTTTACTTTCATTGTCTCCACTGGACTTGGAAATCCATCATAAATGAGATGTGAATCTAGACATATGAAAGAGTAAAAAAGGAATGTCTATGGAGGAGCATCCTCTGGACCTTCTGTGATATTGTGTTTTAAAATAATATAATCAAATTTGCAAGCAAACAAAAGCTCACAGTAAAGTCCAATGAACTTTGGACTTTTGTTAAAAGCCAGCCCTGAACTGAAGAAAGATAGCTAAAGGACATCTAGGCAAAAGTGAATCCCCAAACTCTGAATATTCATTGCATTCACAGTAGAGAAGACAAGAAAGTGACTGAAGCTCATCTGGGAAGGCAGAAAAAGTTTAGCTGTCATTATAGGTGCTGAAAGTTCAACATCTTAGTTATGTCAAATAGGACACAGTTTACAAAATAAATATGCACGTAGAGTTGTAAAATGCAAAAGAAAAAGATAGCAAAAGTGATGTAAGGGTCTAAAAGCATTCCTACTTTGAGATATGCAAACATTTTCTTCTTTACCGAAGTTTCCAAATGGCTCAGTCCCAGGGTCAAACAGACATAAGGTCTTTGATTTTTTCTTTGGTAAATCAGAGAGAGAAAAAGACCAAGTCTGGGACTTGATCACGGTCTCCAGCCTTGTAGGCAAGTGCCCTAACCACTAAGTTGTGGCAGGTGGTAAGTGGATTCTTCTATCTCTTATTTTGACCAGAAACATGTTCTTGGCCTTCAGACACTTTTCTTCTTTTGTCTGTATGCTCTGGCATGTGATCAGATTCAAGCAGCATAGCAGATTATTAACAAATGTAAGATATTTTGAATTTTGCTGCAGAATAAGAAAAGGCATTTAAGCAAGTTGCCTTATTTCACCTTTAGTGCCCTTCAAGATTTAAACCAAATCTGATATTTTCCCCAGTTCAGCTAATAAAAGATAACGTCATGCAGGTCTGACTCTGCTACATTCAATTACTACTGGGACAATATGATGAAAAGTAGAAGATTTGTTATATCAGTTAAAGGCCAAAAATATTTAATGAAAAATTCCTAAACAAGATTTTAGCTGAAATCATTGCTGCAACAAAGGTAAAAAGAGAGTCTATTGGAAGATCTTGAGGTCATATATCAAGACTATGTGATGGAGAGTACAGTATCTAAGAGAAATACAGAAGAAAAAAGAGGTTTAAGGCAGTTATAAGATCCTTCTAGTACAAAAAATAGTAGATTGAAAAAAAAAATAAAATAGAAGAAAGAAGAGACCTACAGCTTTGGGACGGAGAAAGAAGATGAAGGAAAAGCTGTAAACAACTGTTTCTAGGTGGTATGAGAGCCTGCTACTTTTATGGTAGAGTTTAACTTTATGGAAAGAGAGGAGATATAAGACAGCCTCTGAAAAACTAAGTGCAATGTTCTCACCTTGAATAGTTCAAAGTCATGTGTAGCTTGATGCACCTAGTAGTGGAGCTCGTGATTCCTGCAGTTCAGATCTTCTTATGTTGGCTAGTACTGGTGTGGCGAAACAACCAGCATACAAAGATGATTAACAAAGCTGTAGCAATTAAGAGTTCTCACTTCTGGCTATCAGGCTATGTCAGTTCTCCTTCTGAAATGGAAACCTCCAAATCAGGCTTTAGAAGTTGAAGAATGTATTTTGTAGCATGTGGATTCAAAAGTGTTTGCAGGGAATTGTGTAGGAACAGTATTCTGTACAAATAACATCTGTGGTTAAGATGGAAGGTGGATAGATCACAGCAAGATACAAAGGTTAATTTGGGGGTCAATGTTTCAGCTTATGCATATCAAAGCATTGATGCATGAGTCACTGGCACAGAATGAATAATTTTTTTGCATCAGAGTAATACAATGTTCTTGCTTACTGCTTTTCATATCTATGAATAATGCCAAATGAAATGATTCTTCTTTATATCAGTCATTTTCTGTGTTTGCTGCATAACAAAGATACTCTTACAAAATACATAGATGGATGTCCTCAATATGCCAAACATGAGTGAGACAGGGACAGAAGTGGAGACAGAGATGGAGATGGAGTGAGAGAAAGAAAGAAGGAGAGAGAGAAAGAAAGAAAGAAAGAAAGAAAGAAAGAAAGAAAGAAAGAAAGAAAGAAAGAAAGAAAGAAAGAAAATAAAAAGAAGAGAAAAAGAGAGAAAAGAAACAAAAGAAGGAAAAAATCACCCCCTCTGCCAAGATGCAGTAACAGTATTGTTAGACTACTTTCTGATAAAACTGTGCATAGAATCAACATAAAGCTTTTTATTGCATAAGGTTTTTTTGAAACTGGTGTCTGAGAGGTCACTGGCCAGGTGTTTAACTATTCTTGCTTAGAATAGAAGCCCATTATTCATTTTTATGTTAATAGTAACTGGGAGATGAGGAGTGGTAAAAATATATTCAGTTCTTAAATTAACACCTTATGACAACTTGAATTAAAACACAATGTTAGTGTATTACATTTCACTCTGAATCCACATGGTTGGCTACAGCAGGTATTGGACCAGCAGGAATCACTGCTTGTCATACTTGTGGTAACTCTCAAATTAGCTACGACATAGAACAGCCTTTTGATCTTGACCATGTTCTACTAATTATTTAATCTTTGACAACATAGTAACATGTTTCAGCACATAACCTAAGAAAAAACATAGTATAGGTTTTCTTCCAAAGCCTGCAAAAGCCAAGAAAGTAACCCCACACTTCTCTTAAATTCCTATTTTCACCCTCTCTTCATTAAAGCTGGATATGAGCCATAACTTCAAATGAAAATGGACACAAAGTTTTCCTCTTAGGGTAGAATTCATTGTATCCAATGTCAGATATCTGTGAGAAAGGTGTTTAACCCTGATTTGTTCGTCTTTATTCTGCTTACAGTCAGTGGGAAGAAACGAACAATTTTAGATAATTAGAATGAAGCAAATTGTGCTCTAGAGCTGCTTTTTTTGGTCCACTGGCTTGGGAGACCAGCTTGGACGTAAGAACATCTGGTAAGAGAAATCTCACCTAAGGTATCTAAGAAAGACCAGATGTATCACACCTCAGAAAAGCCTAATTCTTTCCATGGACTAAGAGCATGCTTGGGGTTAAATGAGATGAATTCCAGCCCTGTTGTCTTCTATAAATTTGGCAGAATCTGTGTCTGGGTCTGGCCAGAGAACAATGGTTACATTTTACTTACAAGTAAAGTAGAAACACTCTTTGAAATTCTGGAATTTGTGAGAATCTTACCCAGAACAGTAGGCTTCTGCCTAAAGCATCTGCTGAAGAGCCTTTGGGGGAAAGCCAAGCTCTTGTCTGGTTTGATTCACAGTGAAGAATCAAGGCTACTTAATGTAGGTGAGTGCCCTAACAAATGGGTTTGTGTCTGCTTTTGGGCCTGTTTCACTTCATATCATTGGATCAAGAAGAACGGGCCTGAATCAAGGCTGAGTAGTTATCTTCTGTGTGGGCCTCTTACGGAAAAATATTTGCTCACTACAGTATCAGGTCACCTATTACCTGTCGTCTCATTAAGTACAGAAAATCTCTTCACAGAGTTTTGTTAAAACAGGCACGGTGCCACAAAATTATTGGGTCTTGAGAACTGTCACTTTCTAATGAAAAAGCATGATGCTGGAAGGTCCTGGACAACAGTCCTGCTAAACTTCTCTTTCTCTCTCTCCCTTTTTTAAGTTTTCAATAAATTTTGTGATAAAGCCTAATGTAAATGAGCAGAATGCATTTGTTTGTTTATTGTTTATACCAACTTCACTTTCCATGAGAAGCATTCTGGTCTGACTGCTTTCTACTCTGCAGTAAAAAGGTCTCACTGCTAAATTGTGGTGATCTTTGGCAATCAACAAGAATTCTTCAGCAGCAGCTGATGGTTTCACACACATTTTCCTCCCATTTGATGAACGTCTACCCAAACAGGCGAAAGCGGGTGCCAGGTTCTCTTCTCTTGTCTAGTAGTGTCTAATAGCTCATGCATGTTCCAGGGTGTGCTACAGCTGCCAGGGTGTGGCTTTCTAAATTTTGGCCACTTTGGGAAGAGTTCTCATTTTCCTGCCCTCCCTGTGTTTACTAAGACACATTCCTCTCAGACCCTGCAGACCAAATGCATCATATAGGCAGCATAGGTCCTCCTGGTTCCTGCCTCGATCTTTCCTATGGGTTTATGCTTCAGATAGGTGGGGCTTTCCTAGACAAAGGTCTTCTTGAACTTCCTGGAAAGCTACCAGCTGGTTCTAAAGATAAAACTCTTCACTTGCTTTTAATAGAAGGTTTTCCCCAGCAGCCATGGAAACTAGTACTGGGAAGGCAAGTTTCTTTCTTATAAGCAGTGACAAGAATAAGGAAGAAACACACTTAAGACATCAGTACACTGGAGAAATGGTCTTACAGAAAACTCATGAAGTTCAATAAGGGTGGATGTAAATTCTTCCAATGTGGTGTAGAACAGTCCCATGCAACAGGACAGGCTGGGGAGAAGGAGACTTTGAAAAGAGAAGAAAGAGTCCTGGTGGATGACTTGAAGTAGTGAGAGCAGAGTCTCCAAACTGAGGCAATAGAATACTCTTTCTTCCATACTTCTGAGACTACATCTGAAGGCCTATGTCCAGTTATGAACCCGCAAGACAAGACTAAGCCCAAGGTACTGGAATGAGTCCAGTCAATCCCCTGGACTTACTGAGATTAATTAGCTGCTAAGTCCTTGATGTACAAGGACTATCTGGGAAACCTTGATTTGCTCAGTCTGAAGGACAGAAGGCAAAGCCAGGTCTTAATGCTGTCTTCTCTTGGGAATGCAAAACAAAAGCATGAGAAGGAATACATAAACAAAATGCAAAACAAGAAAATATTTTATATCAGGAAACGAATTTCACCATGAAGATTGTCTAACACTGGTGCAAATTGCCTAGAGATGCTGTGAAAACTCCATTCCTAGAGATAATCAAAATTTGACAGGAAAAAGCCATGAGCAACCTCATGAAACAGTAAAAAACATCAAATGACCCCTTAAGGTCTCTCAAACCCATTTTATGAAGAAGGTCGTTAATGGAGATCTTAGGAACCTAATTTTTGAAATTAGGTGTTACCATTCTGGTGAGATCTTGGTTGGTGAATACATTTATGATAGACTCATATCTACTTATTAAAATTATGTTTATATCACAGTTGGATGAGCCAGAGGAAAGGCAGATAAGGAATTAACCTAAATTTCTTAGAAGCACCTACTTGTCATTCTCATATTCAGAAATAATCTCTTAGAGAAAAGAACTTGCTTTTTGGGATCCTCTAGTGTATTAATCCAAAATTTTTCAGTATTTACTATGTAGAGTTATTACCTAAACATTGCAATTTACCAAGAACTAAAAGAGTTGTATGATATAAATTCATGTTTTATAGATAAAAGAGAAGGAAAAGGTCTCCAAACTTGGAAACAAAATGAGTTTTATTTGCTGTGAATGCTTCTGGTAATACAGGGCGATGTGACCAGGCCAAAATAGAAAGAGACTGTGCAAGATGAGGTTCAGCCAATTCCTCTCAGAATTCTGGTTCTGAAGATTCTGCATAACAAGGTGCAACCCTGAGAGATGAGGAAGTGCCACTGTGTAGAAATCAAATTCGTTTTGACTCAGAAGGCTTAAGGCAGTAGAGCACAATACATGCCAAAGGCTCAGTGTAGTGCACTTATCTTTTGTTGTTCATTTTCTGTTTCCTTTGAGACAACCACATGAAAGTTGCACAGCTGATTCCTCTTGCGGTTATTTACTGCAGTTGCACATTGAAAGTTTGCTATTTCCCGTGACATCTTTCATATATCTCAAACATCAGTTTCTGTGCTATTCCAGAAAAAAAAATACTATTTTGCATGAGTACTGAAGAATTTACCTTTTCAAGCCGAGCATTTATGGGGAAGTTCATGTTTGGTTATCCTATGAAACCATTTTCCTTTTTCCCACTTTCTAACCAGGAAATCAAAAAGAGTATCTGAATGACTTGAGGACTGTGGTAAAATATGCTAGCATTTCACTGCCATGTTGTCAAGAGTGACTTAAACCTTAGAATCAACACAAATTGCACAGTTATTTGATACTTGATTATTTGCCCACTTCTCCATTTATCCTACGGATCCAATGGAGACTCTTTCATCAGGATAGACTTGTGAAAAGAAAAGAGAATATGATTGTTAAAAAAGAGAAAAGCTTCAACTGTATTAGGAAGCCTTCCAAATATCCACATCATGTCTGTGAGTATATGCATTAAATTACTCTATAGAAAGCAAATGGAAACAGAGGCCTCTCTGCATCCTTCTGCATGTGCTCAGCATGTTGACAAAGTCCTTATTTGAAAACCAGCAAGGACCTATAAAAGAATCAAGAACTTTGAATCTAAGGCACTGAGAAGAAAACTGGCTTTGTGAAGCTTTCTTATTCCTTCTGAATCAATTTAGAGCCTATGAAAGGTGCTGAACTGGCAGACCAGATTCCTTTCTTAATACACAAAACAGGTGCAGAAAATGGTGATTTTTGAGCTTTCCCCACTGTACCAGTGCATTTCAGTCTTGGTTGAGGGGGACCACCTCCAGGCAGAGAGGAAAGTTCATCTTCCAAGCCTGTGCTTTTTTCCCCCCTGTGTTCACTGCCAACAAAGACACCAATTAGTGCATAGCCCCAGCATTTGAAGCAAATGAAAGCAGAGACAACAGAATAAAGGGAGAGATGTGTTTGCTCCTGGAATTCTGTTTTGACATTTATTTTGGATTTTAGCAAGGCCTACAATCGTTTGCATTATTTTAAGGAAAAAAAACCACCCAGTCTCATTACTATTGGATACGATGATGGGGGAAATGGGCTGGAAAAATCCTGGATCTTTGCTGTGCCTTATTCTGGAATTACAAAGACTAGGGCAAATTCTTTACTGCTGTGCCATTCAGCTATTATGTTTAACAATCTAATTAGAAAGGCTGTGTTGCTTTTGCCCATTATAAAAGCAAAGACAGTGCACACAAGCAAAACCAATTAGACAGCTGTAGTTTACAGAGCTGGCTTGCCTTGAGGCTGGTTTCTAATGAACCCCCAGTAGATGGTTCCTATCCAGAAACAGGACAGAAGGAGCACAATGATAGTGTGCTATCTTTCCTGTAATCAGGCTCTAATGTCTGCTCTGGTCCACAGAGCTGACACTTGACCATTTCTTTCTGCAGCCATGGTGGCCACCAGCACCAGCACTGTGACACTAACCTGGCTGATAATGCATGTCCCTTACACGGCTCAAAGTCATGCTAACAGGTGGCAATAAATCTAAAATGTTCCTCTCAGTTTTATGATTGCTGCTTTCTGCTCACCCGGGACTTGTTTTAACTTAAAGCAGACACAAAGCTGTACAATAACCTGCATACTTGCCATGCTTTTATTTTTCAGCATGTATGGCTCAAATTAAGGCAGACTGTATTGAGTAGATTGCTCACTGCAAGTTAGTCATCTGTTTAGTGTTTCCACACGGCAGTTGAGGTTGTTCACAAGTCTATTAATTAAAAAGAAAATGATTAAGGAAACTACTCAGTGGGTTGATGAACCATTCAACCGCTTCAAAACTAAGCAAAACATTAAAACAACCCCCCCTCCCACATTCCTTTTCTTGAATAGCCTGATAACAGGTATTTGTTTGAACTGAACTTTATAGGGCTTGTGAAAACACAAGCTCTTGTCATCACTGCATTTAAATGAGTTTTATGTACAAGAAACTGAGTAGTACTGTCTGAGCTAGAATAGATGGAACTGTGTCAGCATTCCCATTAAAAATACCCCAATATTCACTGGGTTATGAGTCAGTTATAAAAAATCACTCCAGGATAAAATTTTGGATTTTTGACAGCAATACTTGGGTCAGAGAAAGCAAGATTTGGGCTTGCAGAGAAGTCTGTGTAAATTAATTTCTATTCAAAATTAAGAGTACTTGCACAGCTACATATTCATATGTTTATTCAGCTGCAGATTTGCATTGCTATTACTATTGCTATTATTTATCACCTCAAATATAAGTTTCTCACTCATATTATTTTGAATTTCTCTGGGAGACATAAGTAAGTGCAGAAATCATTCCCTTCTACTGTTTTCACACTGTGTTTGTCTCCTCTGCCCTTGTTTCAGTAGGGTGTGTAGGGGTGGAGGAGGTTTAAACAAGATGAGAAAAAAGGGAAAAATAGGATTTTAAGGGAGCAAAGAATAGAAATCTGAATTCCTGTGGTATTTATATAAACTTGTATAAGACATTGAAAGTTAAAACTAAGCAAAGAGGAGTTTGAAATATGTTTTAGTCACAACACTACTGTCAAAAACCTGACTTTTTGGACCAATTTTTTCAAAAGCCTGTATTTTACAAGGAGGTAGAAGAAATTTTCTGACTAGCTGTCATCGTCAGAATGCTTTCAAAATGAAATAATGAAAAACTTGAGTATAAAAGCTTGAGCTGGAGGAAGAATTTTATCTTTAAATTCATCTGGACAATAGCAAAAATAGCAACTAAAAGGGTAAAAACCTTTGTCTTTAGTGCTCTCAATTTGTATCTTCAGTTACTTCTTTTTAAAAAAATTACTTTCAAGGATGGTCAAATGGAGTAAATATCTAGTTATGAACGTTATTAAATTCTGCCCACACTGGCAGACGTAGCTTAAAGGAACCCTGTGCATGAAGGTAAACACAAAAGAAGGGGTTACCTAGGCTACTGTATATTTACAAGTACTTGCCAATAGTATCTCCAAATGTAGCTCAAAACCCAACCAAACAAAATAGATAATGAATGCTTGTAAGGATTAGGAGAAGTGCCAAAGATAGCAGATCAAGGAATTATTCTTCATGGGAAAAAAATGTAGGATCAGAGTTCTAGAACTAAAGCTAATATGAATTCTTTATACTGAGGCAATTTAATTCTCCAAAGAAAGAAAGAAAGAAAGAGCTTTGGTGGGTGGGTGAGACGGAAAGTCAGCTTTTAGAGACCTCTTATGTTTGCAATGGTCAGCTATTGTTTGGAGTAAAACTAGGTCAATCATTCTTGGTTCAAAAAGACGTAAAAATTATGTCTGGATTAATTCCAAAACTTTTTTCCTCCTCATTTTGTACTATGCAAATAATACAAAAGATGTATTTTCCCACTGACAGGCAGTCCTCTGCCGTATGTCTTCTCAAACCATGATAGTGGCATCTCCCTCTTGCCAGCCCTAGATTAAAGGAGTTAAGTGCAGCTGATTTTCAAGTTTAACCTACATATAGTGGGCAGGATCTCTCTGGGGAAAGAAGTCTATAAATTGCTTATCTCACAGTTGGTCTACGTGTGTGCTCAGGTGCCAAGACCCCCACGCCAGATGGGGATCAGAATTTGTGTTGAGACTTAGCAAAACTAAACCAAGGTGAGAAGAAATAGAGAAAATGGGCATCTTTTTAATGACCTGCTTCAAAACATGTTTCTTAGAGTGTCCCGTGTATTGATTTATTCTTTTCATGGGTTTTGTTATTTAGGCACCACAATTATATTGATATATCATCTGGATTATCTTGGTGTTAAATAAAACTTCTTTATCTGCCTCCTAAGACTGTTTTACATCTTTGTGCAGAATAACATATCCTGAAGTGCTGGGCAAACCTCACGCTAAAATCAGGAAAGCAATCAATCCCTGTAAGCATGCAATCGTGTGTTTGCATACCCTCCACGTGTGACTAAGGATCAAATTGTGACTGCATCCTGTGCTTACATACAAAGGTTTAACACATCTCCACACCTATTTATGGGTAGACCTTCCTTGCAAAGGAGTGTAAGTATAGAGGAATCCTTGACTAAGTCAGACTGGAGAACCATTTTATCTGTTACTCAATCTGATATAACCAGAACCAGATGCTACGAAAAATGACAGAAGAACCCTGCAGGAGGCAGAGGCAGAATAATCTGCCTCCACAGAGATCTTCTGATCCTCCTCACTAATTGTGAGAGACTAGTTTAAGCCCTGAAGCACTAGGTTTAATATCTCTTCCAAAAGCTTTATTTTCTTTAATTATGATAACTGGATATCCATGATATTGATATAATATCCAATCTCTTGATGAATCTGGTGAAGTTTTTGGTCTCAACAACTTCCTTTGGCAATGAGTTCCACAATTTAATTACATGTAATATAAAAAGGTATTTCCTTTTATCAGTTTTGACTTGCCCACCTTTTAATTTCAGTGAATGCCTCCTTGTTTTTCCTTCCAGAGCCAGAGTGGAAGCCCCCGATCTGCTTTCCCTGTGCTGTTTTATATGATAACACTAATCTATAAAATGTTTTAATTTTGCCTCTCATTCCTTCTTGTATGAGGGGAAAATCCTCTGTCTTTCCAATTTCTCTTCACAAGACCACATTTCTATTTCTGTTATTTTTCTGTGATCTCTCACCAAGTCTATCGTATTGTTTTATGGGACACAGCGTCTGGTGCTGCAAGAAGTACCTGAAGTATGTTCTGTCCTTTACCTATGCAAAGGTATTATGATGTTTCTGTGCTGTTTCCATCCTCTCCTCTGTGCTTCTGCAGCACCTGAATGCTGTTAGATTTTTGGGGGGGGACGGACCATGAGCTCTTAGTGTGCTCTCTGCAAGGATACCTACATTTCCCTGCTGAACCAAGCCATTATATAGACTTTAATTTAAGATTAATTTCACTTTTATCCTCTGATATGTTTTACTTCACATGTATCAGTGAGAGGTGCAGCTAATTTAGAGCTATCTGTTCCTGACTGACTGAGGTGATTTTGGATGGGGTCCAGTCACCATAAGCAAGGCGTTTAACTTGAGGATGAACTGTAGGCCCTTAGTGAGATAACTCTGCCCAGATGAGAACCCAGTTTTCATTCCTCAGCTGATGGAGAGAGCTAAATGATGTGAATGCCTCTGAAGCAAGATCCCGTCTGCCTAACCTAAGTTCTTACATTCAGTTGTGAATTAGGATTCTGCCTTTCTGTATATTTTGGTATGTTACTGTTCTCCATTACTGTTCTTCCATGCTTATCAAAACAAGCCTTAGACTAAGGTTTGGCTTTGCCTTACCAACAGCCTTTGGCTTTTAAAGAAAAAGCTAGAAACCTAGGAGCAGAAACCTTTGAATTGTAAAAAATCCATAGCTATTTAGTACACAAAGTTGCTGTATAGGGACTCTAGGGACAGGGCTGGGTTGCATACTACCCCAGAGAGCAGTGGGAAGAAGTGTGGATTTCCGTCACTCTGTGCTTGTCATAGAACACTTCATCATGTGCCCTGCGAGGGTGAAAAACAAGGGATCTGCTACTGGCCAGGAGAGTTTACTCTCTGATAGCATCTGCTGTTGGAAGTCAAGACCACAATCTGATTTGTCTTATTCATTCTATAACTCAAAAGAACATTCCAAGCACAAGGAACTCAGTCTAACTAAGCCAAGAAGAAAGAATAAGCAGGGTAAGAAAACAGGAATATTAACAAAGATGGAAGATAAGCTTTAAATGGATCTGTTTACATAGTCACAGAAAGCGCACATTTTTGGTGGATTGTCATTAATTTTTTTCAGAAAAGGACATAAGAAGCATCCTACTGAGCTGAATGCCATATCATTATAAGTAGACTCTGCTTGTTCTTTAACCACCTACCTACCTATTCTATTTTCTGATGGTTTTTTTTATAATTAAAACTTTTTATTGTATAGGAACTTACTAAACAAAGTACCAGCTTACTGTTACCATTGCCTTAAATATAATTAGTTATTGCACCTTTATTGTTTTATTTTAATCCTAAGGATTTACTCTCAACCACTTTTTTTCCCTAAAGCTTCATAGAGGTTAACAGAACTGTAAAACCACAGTAAAAAATCAATGCCTTGGAACATATAAATACCAGCTGATGGTGTGGAAATGTCTTGGGTGGCCTAAGATGTGGCCAGTTGTGATTTTGGGGTTGTCTTCAAAAATCTGGGAAGTTATGATGAACCTGTTTCTGGACAGATCTGGTGAGACTGCCTTTTCATGTTCTTTATGCCACTGGCACATGAATATCAGCATCTGTAATTGGAACCACTGCACAACACTTTGAGTGCAATCCTGAACCATAACCTTTGGAAGCAGATGGCTTTCATCATGTTCACCATGTCATATTGCAGTAGTGTGTATGCCTGCCTATGCTGAATTAAAACAATATACTAAATTAGAAAAGATTGTTCACTCATTTACTGGTTTAGCAATAATCAGGAAAATGATGAAGAGGAAAGGAAATATATCTCTGTTGAAAATACATTTGAATCTGGTCACCAGAGAACACTTTTATAGTTTTTTGATGATATGTCACCCCCAGTTTACTTCCAATTGTATCACTTCACTTGACTTTTGAATATGGAGGTGCTGTCTTCCATTTTATACACACACATGCCCAGGCAGACAGGTTGTTGCTTTAAAATGTCAGCTCCATGAAGCATCACTTGAAAAATCCTCATGAATTTAACTAAGTTGGAGAAATTTGTGCAAAAATATAAGGTCAAAAGAACCCTGTATGACAGATCCTTGTTTGCCTGCCTCAGAATGCTTCAAAGGACTTATTTGCTTGCCACCAAGGCCAAGACTATGTGTCAAAACTGCTTAAGATAGGGATCAGTTTTAATAAAAATGGCCTCAGACCTTCCAAGGTGTTTAGGTCTGGGAACACTTACAGTACATCTGTTATTATTTTGGTTCAGCTGAGTTTATTGCTTTAATCAGCAGCATTTCAAGACACCTGGTATAGAAAAAATAGAAATACTAACTTGTTTTCCATGTTTACATTTCTGCCATTATGTAACTTTCTTTATCATGGCTAAAGTTATGAGATGCCTTGAATTGTGGCAAAGCAGCCCCAGAAGGCAGAGAAGAGTCAATAAGTCCTCGTCAATGAGCTTGTGGAACTCCTAAAGGCATTCAAATTATTTTGGGATGTGTACACAGTTAACAGGCATGATTCGAAACCATGTCATATATTCTCATCATAAACTTATCAAGTTTTTCTTAGAACTAATTAGTAAGTGAAGGCTGCTGCCCCTCATGGATCTCTGTATGCTGATGGCCGACTACCACGCATTTTCCATGCCAATGAGTCATTAGAAAATAATAACCTCACAAAAATCCATCAGAACCTGTATATGAACCAGTGTTACTTTTCCCTACTCATTTCATGCAATGGATGTTTTGAGATGCTGTGTAACTTAGTATGCTTGTTTTCTTTTGCTTTGCTGGCTTTGTTTTCCTTTCTTTCCTCCCTGCAGTAGATTAGGGAGCTTTAAATTATCTCATTTATTCTTTGAGATCATTCACTTCAAATATTTGTAGATTTTATTTCATCTCCAATCCACCATTGAGTCAAGGTATCTACTTGCAATGTTTTCTTGAAAGTCAATTCCTCTGGCCCAGATGTTCATTACTTTTATTTCTGTCTGGCAACTCATTTGCTTCCTTTTCTGCTTCATCAAGATGCAAAGGAGATAGGAAAGAAGACCTGGGACTTCCTGGGGGTTCTTCCTGTCTCTTTTGGATCTGTCTCAGGCTCAGATGTTGAGCTAGGTGAACAGGTAATTTTAAAATTTTCGGTCAAGTGATTAGGTCATGATAAGTAAAAAAAAGCTAAATAAAAAAAATTAGTCTGTTTGAACCAGGATTTTTAAAATTTTTTTGCTGCTAAAAAGTTTTATTTTCAGAACAGCTTTGGTCCAGACCATATTGATCTCTGAATTTTTGGCACTTTTATGTTTTCGGAACTGCAGGTGAGTTGACGTACACTAACAGTAATGTACCTACTCCACAAAGACACTATACAAGATGTTGCCTTGCTTTGCTGCCGTGCAAAAAGTGGTTTGAAGAGCTTCTGCAGCTGAGGAAGTGGTGCTGCACCCAGGCAGACAGCAGTAAGTGGCCTGGGGTAGAGTGTTACAATGCTGATTTACAGACCACAGTTATACACATATTTCTTAGTTCAGGTAAGACATCCAAGATTCAGAATACAGTGCAAGATTTAACTTTATAGCTAAACTTAGAGAAATGTCTGTGTTGTCGTACAGCAACATATATATTTTATCTAACCTTTAACCCCATTTTACCAAATACAATTACAGGCAACTTTATTATTCCAGAATATTGGATCTGGAAAACATTCCATGTAGAAACTACTGTGAGCACAGTAAATCTTCCAATTGTGTTTCATTTCAGTAATTTCTTCTAGAAAACCTGTACACTTTGTTGTTTTTTCCTGGTGCTAGATTCTGAGCTATGTGCAATGGGATTCCTTAGAAAATCAAAAAGTGATTTGTTTCTATTAAATGAAGAGCTGTAGCTTAAAATGTTAAAAATGAATATTCTATTTCTCTGTCTGTTCTCATAATTTACATTACATGACTCTAGATTTCATAGTCTTGAACAACTAAATTTCTAGGCAAATATTTTCTTACAGTAGCAGATACCATAAGCTGCAGAACTTTGCTACAGTATCTGATAGTCAAATTCTGGGTGCTTGTGAGTTAGGAATGAGGTGATTGGAAAGATCTTCTGCATTACATTGTGTTGCTGAAAACCAAGTGGATTGTTTCATTTTTTAAGGTGTCTACTTGATTCATTGAGATAGGAACATTAATAATGAAGAAGGGGAAGAGATATAAACTAAAATGAAGGAGTTTGAAAAGATTAAGAAAGGAAGAAAAAGGACATGAGAAAATCTATGAATAGCAGATTTCAGATATTTCTAAACAGGAAAGAAAAAGCTAGGAGCTTCTAAAGCCTTTTATAAGGGGAAAAACAAAATAGCTACATTTATTTATAGATTAAAATGTCACAGATGTCAGTAAAAATGCAAAAAATAAATTAGATATTTCTGTTATACATCCAAAAAACCCCAGGAGAGGTTTATATTATCTGTAGATGTTAAAATTTTTGCTTTAATGACTGACAAAAATGTTAAACTACCGAAAATGAAATTAGTAATTTTGAAATATCTATTTAAAGAGACCAATCTGAACTGGTAATACTGATTTTTCATATGTTTTGTATAAACAAGGAAGTTTCAGAGGCATGGATGAAAATTTATTATTGTATCAGGTATTGCTAAAAGTACTGATCTGACACTGATCCCAAGAATAAGTAGAACTGGATTCCAGAAAGGAAAACCTCTAGCTAGTGTCAACCACAATGAGTTTATGAACAACTGGTCAATCATCATGGCTATTATAAGATATTTTTATTCTAAAGGGAATGCGATTTTATGTCACACAGCATTTTAATGGAAAAAAAATGAGAAAAGATAAAACAGTTCATTAAGTTAACACGTTTTAAAATGTAATTGGAAGCAGTCAAATCATAATTAGGGTATGTTTTTATCTCTGCAGAGCCCCTAGAGTTAAGTCCTTGACCTTCGTTCATTTCAAAACTCACACTTGCAGCTTGAATGAAGATCTAAAACCACTCCTGAAAAAAACCCAACACAACAAACAGATAGAAGGTGTATAAAGATTAGGGTAGAGCTCAGTAATGGTGCTGACATATCACTGGGGATGGGATTGGTCTTATGTCCCACTGTCAGTAGCCATAACGTCAGGTGTGTAATCTGTGCTGATTGTGCAGTTCTGTAGAGTCAAAGGAGAGTTATTGGCACCTCAAGGAGACAATCCATCCCATGTCATTATCTAAAAAAGATGTCATTATCTTAAAAAGATGAGGAAGTGTCCTCGGGAAGGACCTGTGACTTTCCAGTGGCTCACAAAGGAAGCTATGTGGCTAGTAGAAAGGGACTTTGGAGTGGTTGAAGGTGGGTGAGATGGACATTACCCCGACATAGGCTTATCTGTATCACTTAACCGAGCACAAGTAATAATATGGCCTTTAACATGACCAGCTGTAATGTTATGAATCCAAAACCACAGAATAATAGCCCTTATACAAGATAATCAACTGTATTTTTTAGAGAAGAGACTCTAGAAGACTTGATGGTCATGGTTATCTAAATAAATGAAGCCATGATCAAAACAGCAGATGCTAATATTTAGAAAATAGTCAGGACGGGACAACTTTTTTCCTTCTACAGCTGGCTCTGGTCTGATTGATCTTGGGATGTAGAACTCAGTTCTGGTCTCTAGTCTTCAAGAAGAATGCTGAATAATTGGGGAAGCAAAAGCTAAGAGAAAGATTAGAGGATTATAAAACAATCCAAGAACTGGAACCTATTCAGCTACCTGGATATAGCCTGTCATGATGGTTTGCTCATAGTCACTTATGACTATTTGAAATTGTGAAAAACAGATCTGATGACAGCAATTCAGAGTAAGACCCACACACTATGAATCAGGTGGTAAAAAACGAAGCATAAAGAAGTCAGTTTAGCATTCCCACAGGCAACAATCTTTCCTATGAATGACATGAAAAGAAGGAAGCCTGGAAGTTATGTGCCATGACATGGCAGAGGGTTCACAAATTTTTTCCCTCACAAAGAATCCACATATTTATTCACCACTAAAACTGTGAATGAGGAGTTTGGAGTGAATGTACTTTTCTTGGTTTCTAGCACTTGCTGCTGTGATTATCGCTCTAAATAGAGTGTGTTCTTAAGAGAGAAAGTCTAATAAGGATTTCAAAGTGTTAAAGATACCTAACTTATCAGTCAAATATCCTGGAGGCTCAGAGTCACAGAAAAACAGTTTCATCCACTCAGGTACTCATGGAATGATCTTTTCTAAGCAATGGAGTCTAACTCCAATACAAGAATGAGAAATTAAGTTAGTCATAAAAATGGGAAGACATGTGCCATCTGTTAAGGACAAAATCAGGGTTGATGAACACAGAGGCATTTTGTGACCATAGCGTCTCCAAGCAGTAAGCAAACCTCGGCTTTCCTGTTTGTTCATGAACAAAAGCGCATGTTATCCTGCTTGGCACAGTGACTTCAGTATTTTCTAAGGCTTTTTGGCCTCCAGTGGTCAACTTACTGCATGCTAAGCTCCAGAATATCTTGTCAGGTAGAGTGATCTGGGACTACTTTTTTAAAACATGATGATGATGATGATGATGATGATGATGATGCTGCTGCTGCTGCTGGAAGTCCTCTCCACTTTACCCACTCTTAGAAAAACCAGACCAAAGAGTGACAAAGACTGAAGTTTATAGTGTCCATGTCACTAGTTGGTTCATTGAGATGGTTTTGTGATGTGATGACAGTTAAGTAAAAGTTTTCCTTTATTCCTCATGTTACTGTTAAGTATGTTCAGGATTGTTTTTCTACTACATGCAATCCGATCTAGCATTTTATTTATTCATCAAAATGCATCAGTGAACTGTGGGGATGCTTTTGGTTTGTGACTGTCTGAGGTCACCAGATAATTATGGTGTGTTAAGCCTGGTGGTTGTCTGTCTTATTCTCTAAGGGTGTCATAAAAATGAAACTTTTTCAATATTAATACACTTCAATAGTTCATCTCCTTGGTAAAATGGACCTAAGGCTGCAAGTTTCATCAGAGTTGGAAAGAATTTCTTATGTCCTCAATGTTCAGTCTAGTAACTACCTGTGTGAACTCATCACTGCTATGCTGGAATGGATGTCAAAATATTCTTCAGATTTGCCTATGAGTGTACGAAAATTGTTGAGAGCCTGCCAGGCTGGGCAAGAAATCCTGTTGGAAAAGGAATGTTTTTTCTCTGGGCAATAGGGCAAAGGTCGATCAACCGTTGGTTGCATTAGTTCTTCTGATGGATTATGCACACAGCCAGAAGACTCAGTTAAGGAAAATACCTGCCAAAAATAAGAATAAAAATTGAAAGAGACAGGAAGGGCCTGAGGATCTGGAGAAGGTAAGTGAGGAAGGCATGCAAAAAAGGTAATGTACATGTAGTGTACCTCATGGATCTAGAAAAGAGATGGCACAGCTGGGAACTTAATTTCTTCCTGCCAATTCCTTGCTGCTGTCATAGCACTTTTGTGCTACTGACATGAGGGATAATTTAAAGCAAACAACTTATGCTGGAAGATCAGATCAGCACGTCACTAGTTTGGGAGTGGCACATTGCAAATTTGGCCTGAAACTCCCTTTTCACAT
The DNA here is from genome assembly GCA_013397115.1 of Edolisoma coerulescens. Lineage (NCBI taxonomy): Eukaryota > Metazoa > Chordata > Aves > Passeriformes > Campephagidae > Edolisoma > Edolisoma coerulescens. The sequence goes on from VWZW01000401.1 coordinate 499,798, forward strand.
TTCCTGTGTTGTGTAATATGCTTTGTAGTTCTGGCCAAAGATCTAGGGTGCTACATGTATACCATCAGGCAACCATACTGATTCATATCAGGGCTCACGAATGCAGACATATCATATATATATATATGTTCCCTATAAATGAGTCAATCATACACTTCCTTTTATTGTGCAATGTTGTTCACAGAGAGGCACACAGCTTGCCCCCAATTCTATGCACATTTGTATCATGTTTGCTAGTACCTATACTGAACACTGTGCTTGAAAAGCACAGTGTAAAAGCAACAAGATTCTTGATTGGAATTGAGGTTTTAGTGGTGAAAGCGCAGATGGGGAGGTAGAAAGTACAGGACAGTGGCACTCAAGGTATCTTCTCTGCTTTTATTTTCATTTGCAGTGATGTCAAGGCCAGGTGTGCTTTTTATTTTTGGCAGAAGCAGAGGGATACTCTTGGGGTTTCTGATGTTAACTTTTTACTGTATTGCACATATAACCTCTCTTTCCTTATTTTCTAGGTAGTTGGAACAGTTATACATACTACAAAGATAAAGAAGAAAACTCCTATAAGACGAAAGGCTGCTGAGGAGAGATCCTGCAAGAGGTATTTCTCATCATTGCAGTGTCTATGAGCTACAAAATTGCTATAAAGTTATTGCTAATTTGAATTCCTCTACACAAACCAGCCATGCTAGCCTGTGAAAATTTCAAATAGGTCTTGAATAGGATCAACTTGCAATAATTCAACTGAAAGCAACAGGTTAATTAATCTTATTTAAAAAACAATGAAACAGAAGTTAATTAAAATATAAACAATGGTCTGCATTGTTACTGACAACTTCAGAAAAAAGAACCTTAGAAATTCTTTGTGTAATGTTTTTTACCTGACTGCCCTCAGAGGAGAGAGTGGTTTTGCAGCAGATCACATTACTGAACGAACCTTTCTTTCACTTTTAAATGAAATATGTTCTTTTCTTCTTCCAGTGCAGTGCAGCTGGAAAAACTGGAGCCAGTCAAAAGCTGTCAGAGCCCTGTTTACTGGGGAGGTACCTGCTACCAGGAGGCTGCTAGACATGAAACACTGAGGAGAGTGGCTGGAGCCCCTGAAGCAACCAGAATGTGGCGTGTCTGAGAGCATTGGGAAGAGAGAAACAGATGACCTGGAAAGTCAGAAGGCAGAAAAAAATGTCAGTCAGTGAGAAATGATTAACAGCTCATCCAGTTTATGCCAAGGACAGAGGGTTCTATCAAGCATTCTTGTGCAGTCCTGGCCGTCAGATGAAACATGCTGAGGAACAGGAGCAATCCTGTGTATGGGCCTGGTCCAGAACTAGCTGAGCTGAGCAAAAAGATTCTGGAGGTTAGGATTGGGCCCCCATTAAAGTGGTTTTTTGTTTTTGTGTTTTTCAGGGTTGATCTTGTTATTCCTGTTCTTCATAAAAAAAAAAAAAAANTATAAGCCTGAGGGGGAAAAAGAATCTTGCCAAGTTATCTTCCCACATCACCATTGAATTATTGCATAAATATGTGTCCTCTAATTTAGTATAAGCTCCAAATATCTACGAATGCAACGAAAGTCAGATTTAAACAAAAAAACCGTACAGTAGTGAAAATAACATATGACCAGTCATGAGATTGACAATGGATTTTACATTTGGCTCCTTCCTTTGTGGTAGCTGAGTAAGCCAACTCAGATTAGCAGGGTATGTTACGCATATTACCTGAAATGGTTTTCTGGCTCACATCAAAAGCTGTGAGGGAAAAACTGCAAGTGACTCTTGTTGTTGTTCACATAGAAAAGTGGGATTTTCAGTAAAGACATAAATGGATTCGTGGAAAGGTTTAATTCCCCAGTGTCTTACTAATGATGATGTTTTGAAACTGCAAGTAAGAAATCAGCCTTAGGGACTTTCTACAGCAAAAACATGTCATTATATGCAAGAAAGGGTATGTTCTCATAGACTATTTTTTCTCTGCTACACATGCTGACATCACCTGTTTGTTTACATTCTATTGTTTCTAGGTACCTGCAAAAATTAATTAATAATAATAACAAAGAAATATTGTTATCAAAGCACCATCACTCTTCAAATTAATCTGCTGCACAGTAATGAAACCAAGGAATAGAGAAATTTAGTAACTTCTTGAATTGAACTGTAATTCCATGACTGAGTTCCCGGCTTTGTTTGCAAACAACATTTTGGTCTCAATATAACATGTCACAACCAACAAATCATTACTGACCCAACTATAATTGAGGGAGTGAGATGACAAGCATGAAAACCCATTCACTCCTAGACCTTGAGGGACTACAGTAAGCAGAACTATGGTGTAAGTAAACACTAAAACACAGCCAGCTTCCTGCCAATGCTGTAAAACCCAAACCATGATTCAGTCCTGTTACACTTGTAGCCCTTCTGTTTGCATTCCTGGAGAAATTGCTGTGATCAGTTGTTTTTAATGCACAGGTACAAGGAAGAGGCTTTATTTGGATATGAAGGTAAGGAAACAAGATTTCTCATTCAGATGTCTCTGGCCTTGGTGTCCCAGGCTGATACCAGCCATGATTTGGACTTGGGACATCACAGGTGCTAAGATTGTTGGAGAGAAAGCAGGATAGAGCTCAGCCTGCCCACCTATAGCTAAGTGACCATGCAGCACAAATTACAGCTACAAGAAAAGGTGATGCAGGTTTGCAAATGGTGCTTCCCCCAATTAAGCCTTACCTTAAGCTTGACCTCTTTTGCAAAGAAGGTCAGTGAAGGAGGAAAAGTGCACATGCTTGAGATTTAAACACATGGAGCCTAAAGGTTTTGCAGAGCATGTTACAAAGTAAAAAGCCATTTTTTCTATCCATTGTGGTAAAGATAAAAAATTTCATGTTTGTATGATATATCCTAAAATAGATTTATGTGCATGGCCAGGCTAAACTCAGAGAAGACTATGAGGGAAAAAATGGTTTATATTGACTGCAATTTTACCTCCTCCATTCCTGACAGAATGATTTTCTTCAACTAAATTCAGCCAAGTTCCCCTTCACCCAAGTTCTTCAGAAATGCTAGTAATGATGGCAGCCACACATGTGAATTCTTCTGCTAATGGAGTCACATTTTAACCCTGGTTCCGCTGATAATTGACATGGGGAAGTATGTAAAACAATATCATAATTGTCTCGATACATAAGTGTAATGCGTACTGTTCAGAGGGGGTTTTGACATCTATAAGGGGGATGATGTGACAGAGTGCACTTTCAACATGTTCACAGTTGGTACCAAACTGGGGAGAGTTGGGCTGCTCTTCAGAGGGATTTTGACATGGAGAAATAGAAATGACAAGAACGTTGTGAGTTAATCAAAAGAAAATGCTAAGACTTGTATCTGGGAGGGAATAAGCCTAATAACCAACAGTTAAGGCTGGGGACCAGCTGCTGAGTTTTGCAGAAAAGGACCTGGATGTCCTGATGGACGATAAATTCAACATCAGCCGGCTATGAGCCCTTGCATCATAGAAAGCCAGCAACAACCTGGGCAGCATAAGTAAGACCATAGCCAGCAGTCTGAGCGACTTGGCACTTTTGAGGTGGCTTTCGGAGTGTTGTGTCTGAGTTCTCCAGGACAAGAAAGGCTTCAGCTAAATGGAGAGAGTCCATTGCATGTCACCTCAATGGGAGGAGGCTGTAGAAAGGACGTACAGTTTGTGGCTGTGTGAAAATGGTTTGTTCAGCCTTCAGAAGAGAAGGCAAAAGGGAGGCCTCGCTGCTATCTTCAATTACGCGTGGACATGTAGCTGGGATTTTCTTGGAGCTGCACACTGAGAAAATGAGGCACAACAGACATGAGTTACAACACAGAGAAATTCCTGTTAGATGTTAACAAAATATCACCATGATGGCTGTCACACAGGTTGCGCAGGCTGTGAACCCTCTTTTTTGTTTTTGACAATGTTTAGGACTCAACTGGACAGATCTGCAATCTGATCTATTTAACCCTACTTAGAGAAAGAAGCTGGATTAGATGTCCTCTGGGTGTGTCTTTCAACCTAAATTGAAGACTATGTAAGGCTGTGATTGTGCAGCCTTACAGAGATTAGTTAGAATGGAATTAAGATGGAGAAGTCACTCAAGGAGCACATTAAAAAGTAAAGACTTGTGGCAAATAACTTATACTGAACAGAGCTATACAAAATTCATTTCTATGTATATCAGTTTACAAAAGCAGCCTTTAATAATAATTATAGTGATAATGTCATTTACACAAGATATAGTACATGCCTACTCTTATTTCAATTCTGAGAGAACTCTTGTGATTAGCTAGAAAACTGAAATAATGTTTGGTAAAAAGAAGCACAGCCCAGCTCTCTTGCAGAAGTTAGCCGATCACTGCAAAACAAGATTTTCTTAGTCTTAACTGTCAAAATTTATTTTTCCACAACAATTTGTTTCTCATCTCAGTTTGGCAGGCATGTGTTTGGTAAACTTTGCTTTCACTGAAATCCAAACCCCTGTTTGTGATAGCAAATTAAAAAATACTTGCAAGTACACATTCTTTTAGAAAGGAAGTGCTGTTTGTATTTGCACACAGAGCTTAGCACCACAGGGTTCAGGATGTGAGCAGTATCTTTGCTGTGTTCCAAGTGATAACCTGATTAAACAGAGAAGAGAGAAGTGAATGGAAAACTTTATAAAATATCAGCAAGCTATACTATTTTTTTGGTCTTCAGCTGACCTGACAACAACCAGTGAGCAATCCTGGATGAGTGAGCTATGTTACTGTAATTTCTATAGGTAATAAAGAGAATGAAAATTAGTTATGCATAAGATTGGACTTATGGTGTTGACATGTGATCAAGTGTAAATAATAACACTGCTGGGCAGAGGCTTTGGCTTTAGATCATATACCTGATCCAGACTATTCCAACCTTTTAAAATGGGGTTTTATTCTCATGTAGAGATGCTTTCCTGTAAGACTTCTGGCTCTGGTCCAGAAAGAATCAGAAATGAGACACACAAGAGAAGGTAATGTCCTGAACCCTCCAAAGTATCAGATGAAGACTAGTTTCAGAGGAGATTAAAAGATGGATGAATTTTCCATGTATGGATGACCAGGACACCCGATGGGGATTGCATTTTTTTCTTGGGTGAATTTAAAGAATGCTTCCTAAATGTAGATTGCATATTGAATATAACACCAGGTCCTGAGTAGGATGTGTAATATATATGTAAAAGGAATGCAATCTATCTTAGAAATATAAGGTCAAGACACAGTCTCTCAATGGTTCAATCATGTGCAAAGCCCCAAGTGAAAACCAAACAATTGGGAAGCATTAAAAATGTCTGGCACTACAGCTGTTAACATGCAGGCTGGGAGCCAGACTAGGATTTCTTTGCTGCAGCTACACAGGTTGTTGTTCTACTTCTCTATTCTTGCCTTTATTCCAGCTCTTGTCCTGTCATTGCCAAAAGTTTTCCCTGTCTGTTCTGCCATCTCTTTTCGTAAAACAAACATGTGAAGGAGGACTCCTGCTTTTCAAGGTTCTGTGATGATTTTGATGACTTGTCAATTCTGCTTCACATAGAAAACGTGCATATCCTTGTCAAACACCAGACTTCGTGTGCACTTCCTCTTCTATTTTCAATCTTTATGTCAGATTAAAATCTCAAGGAGTGTTTCAAGACATTTTTATGTCTGGCTTGTTTTATTTGCCCATTTGCAAAGAGCTCATTATGGTCCAGCCCAAGTTTGAATCTGGGGAACAATTTACCGACGGGTAGTCTTGTAGAGCACCTCATGAGATCACCACTTACATGGCAAGATGGTCTGGAAGCTGGCAAGGAGATGATAAAGAGCAGCTTGAAACAGGACATGGAAGGCCACTCAGTTGAGAGAAGTTTTATGGTTGGAGAGTTACTCAGCAATCAAGCTGGCAGAGCAGGGTGAACTTGGAGGGGAAGGGCCCTTGATTTCAAGAAACACTGTATCAGCTCAGATAGTAATTGAAGAGTGAGAAGGAGGCAAGGAGTGGATGTCCATTTTGTCCACATCTGTGTGGTTGTTTCTCCATGTAAGAGTGCTTGGTATAAGTTACTCCTTGCAGTCTATGTGTCTGCTCCACATGTCTGCAAATATAAAGCATTGCCTCAACTTTGAGGCCCTGGCATGGATGGCACATAAAGATGCCGCTTCAGTGAGAAGATGGCAATAAAAGATCAGCAAAGCAGAGAGGTCTGACAATCAGGCAGAAGACAGCACCCTGTCCTGCTTTGGTAGGAGTCCAACACTGTAAGTGTCCAGAATAGAAAGCCTAGCCTCCATGCCTGAATGGTAGTACTTGGGGACTGAATTAAGGGAACATGAGAATGATAAAACTTCCCCAAAAAATCTTTTAAAAGCGTTGTGTGTATGTGGAATCAAAATTGCACTGTCATATGTCAGAATTGCCAGTGTGATATGATCTGGAGCCACCATGGTATTTTTAGGTGAAAGTGCTGTGAATCCTATCAGTTATGCTGCTAAAACCACGCCTGTCTGCAAGGACATCAGATTTTATTTGGAATGACAAACAGGTAAGGAAAGATCTGCTTCTGCCCTTAGTGCAATGAAGGACATATGGGTACCACACACAAGAGGAGAAAGTGGGGAACAAGACATACTCTTGGAAACAGAAGACAAGGTGTCGATAGGAAAGTGGTGATAAAGAAGGCGGCATTATGATGCCCTCTTACCCTCTCAATTACCTGGATTAATAGGGACACTAAAAGAAAAGATCCTAAGGAGTAGATGGTGAATTTTTCCTTTTGATTTATTACTAGGAAAGGAGTCAATGGGTAAATGTTGAGGGCTGAAAGGTAGGATAGATGTGGTGACTGAGGAAACTCAGTGCCTATCCTTCCCAAAAAAAATGAGGGTGAGTGCAAGCAGAGGATGTCAGCACTCTGATGAAGGAAAGGAGGCAAAGAAGGGTGAGAGCTGCTGTTAAGCTCACAGTAGCTGCCACTGGACAGAAAAAAATTCCTCAAAAAGGTGTGATTCAGCTTCTGGGGAAAGTCCTGAGAAAAGACTATAAACTTTGCTGCAGGCTATAGGTTTGGGTTAGCCAGCCATTCTGTGATGGAACCTGAGCTGGCTGGAACAATGTGCAGCAGCTGGAAGTGAGAAGTAATTGTGTGTAAAGGGTGTGTGATTCTCAATTCAGGCAGGGATACCACAGTGCCAGGATGCTCTGCACATTGAAGCATTTATTTTGCAGCCACCCAAATGAGACACAAATAGGGATCTGATCTGAACTTTTCCTCTGGGATACCTGTACTGCAGAATTATCTGAAAGGAGATTTGTGCAATGCATTTGGGAATGGACCTGTACCACATTCCTAAAGCTGAAATTCTTATTCCCAGGGTATGTGAACCTCTTGGTATATATCAGGTTTGTCCAGGTTAGGGACTTCCCTGTTACTTACATAGTGAATAAAGCAAAATGAATTATAAGGGTACTAAGAGTTAAATCACATTAAAATCTGAATTCACATGCCTTGCTCAAACTCTTCCCACAGCTTTAACTTTCTGGAGCTAGCTGGCTGTCCCATGCCAGTCAGACACTTTCCAGCATGAGTCACGATGGTTTCCAAATTTTTCTTTTCCAAATAAAAGTGAAAAATTCCAAATGTCTAACATTTTTTTTCTATAGAAAAAAGGGATGGAACATCAAGTGCATATAGTCAAAGAATTGTTTTCTATTTGCTTTTACATCGCTACTCTAGACAAGAGGTACTATGATGAAGCTTGCCTGTGCTGCCAATACCAACAGCACTTTGTGGTCTTGTTACCTCATGCCTGGCTAATTCCCAAGGACAGTCATAGCTAACGAGTAGCCCTTTCAATGGCCATTCCAGCAATTCATTTGGGCTAGCCTTTCAAACAGCATGGAGAATTCTTGAGAGAGAAGGTCTTTTGTACTGGGCAGTGTTTCACTCCCTGCGTTTAAACGAGAAGGGCAGTCAGGTTGTAAAGATTTATATAAATGAGAGCACTGTGCACTGGAAAGGAGATTGGTATGTTTGATCTCAGCTGTTATTGATTTACCTTTTCCACATGATAACATTCATTAGGCAGGGCAAGTAAAGGCTGGGGTGTTCCATTTCAATTATCTATGGTTAAAATACAGACATTACACAGGGTGGAGCGTCAGTCTAGTTTCAGTGGGCTGAAGTGTGAAAACATTTTCCTACCAAGTCATTACATAGGATGACATGACTTTTTTGAATCCTTTCCTGTCTCCTCCCCACCCACCCCACCCCACCCCTTTTTATATTTTTATGCCTTTTTCATTGTTTCTGAATATTTGTATTTCTAGCAAGGGAGCTGTTCTGCCACTTGAAATTTCCTGATACCTTCTCTGCTGCTGTTGCTCTCCTGTCATGTGTGAAGCACAACAGTGCTGGTAAGGCACTGGTCTCCCTGCCTGACACCTGGCTCAGATCAGTGTCCCCAAAGGGTCAGAGATTTATTAGAGCAATCTCCTGTACCTAGGAGGTGACTCTGCTGTGAGAAGAGGCTGGACTAGGGCATCTCCAGGGATGCCTTCCCACCTCAGTCCTCGGACTGCAAAGGATCCAATCTCGTCTCCTTCCCCACAGTGTAAGTACAGTATAAGGCTGTTACACCATGTTGCTCCAGAGAACTAAGTACTTTCAAAATACAATTCTCTTATTTTAAAGGAAAACTAAGAGTAACAACAAAAAAATGGACAAAAAATAGTATCACCTCAGGTGTAATTTCTTTCTCACTATTGGCTTCTGTGGAGCCTACAGTGACTTACTCAGGCTTAGGTATGTAAATGGAAATTTCCAGAGCTAAGTGAGATGAATACTGCCCCAAATATTTTGATTTTTCAGTTGAATGAATGGATGTTTCTCCAAAGATTCTTTTCTCCCATTGAATAATGTTTTTAAAATATTAAGAAGTTCCCATAACAAAACTCAAGAACTTCACATTAGATATATCTGTTCAAAACACATTTTGTTTTTACTTATCTCTTTGCTAAAATGCCAGAATCCATAATTTGCTTGCACACACCTGCAGGCATACTTGTGAAAAGACAACACTAACTTTAGCTTCCTTTATTTTAAGAGTTGCTGAGTGTCCACAGCTCCTGTTAGTCTGTGTTGAAGAGATGAATTGAACTTCAATAGAACATGGTTTCACCAACTTCAAAAGTGCTTGAATACTTGAAAATGTTGACCTTATATGTCCATCGTATATCCAAATTACTTTGATATCTTGGAGATGACCTTGGCTGTTGACATCAGCTTAAAAACTTGAATAGAGATGCATTTCATTGAAACTGTGGAAAACAAGCTGTGTGTGCTGCATGATGTAGCCAGCACATGAAAGTGGTAAAAAAATAGAGGATAGTAAAACATTACAAGCAATGAATTATACTTTGACTTGTAATTAGAGCTGCAGGTACTGAAAGCACAATGTTTTCTTGATTATTTTGCCAGGTAGAGAAATGGAAAAGCTTATAATAAGGATTTGCTCTAATAAAAACCTCCCAATCTTATCTGAATGTTCTTTATAAAAAAAAGCCACATGCTTTCCTTGTCTGGAGATGAGGCAGGAGCTCACAGACATTCCTTGCCAGGCTCCTTTTCTTAGGCATTTGCTCTTGTGGCTTTTCTCCTTGATCTTGTCACTGTGATAGAGAACTGGTGACATCAAATTCTGCCTCAGTTATTCTTCTAATTCATTAGGCAGAGCCAGGCAACAACAATCTTTCTATAATAAAAAGACTAAAATGACATACACAGGCATGCAGGTGATATTCCAGGTATCTTTTCAGTGAGCAAGCTCATAATGTGTTTGCCCTTTAAGACAGCCTTTCCACTCACAGCACCCTACATGGTTCAAAAAGCTTTTGGACAGGGAGAGACACTGTCCTGGTCATCTCAGGCTCTAGAATCCAGACATTTCTGTGTGAGGTGCATGCAGCTACTGTTTAAGCCAGAGGTTTTATTTAATAGACATGAAATGGGTTACGGCTGTAACCCCAGGCACATTATAATAATGTTGACTATTCTGCAACTGATTTCTAGGAAAAAAATTTTAACTTAAGAATTTCTTATTTCTTTATGGCATTTTCTGCTTGATTGAGGTGCTCATGACCAGAGATGTCTTCATGGGAGAATATTTTTAAATGCAAATAGCATCACCTCTTTAAAGGTCTATGAGAATTGGTCTTCAAGAAATGTGATGTATTCTGGAAGATGTTTTAAATTCTCTTTAATAAAAAAATTTTAGGCGAAAGGAAATGGTATGATTTTTAGTATTTACCATGTACTGTCATGAGAGATGTCCAACTGACGAGGAAAATCAGATTATTGGGAGAAATGGCTAAAGTAAGAGTCATTTAATTAAGGAGGACAGGCATTTATATGAGATGGTATGGATTTGAGCAACCTACACTGTTAGGAGAAATATTTAAATATTTAATCCTTTTATTGGTGATACATGGCACATACATTGTTTGGCACTGACAATGAGCAGATTTGAGCAGTGCTGGACATGTCCAGGTCTTGATGTTTTTCCTTAGAAACCTCAGCTCTGTGTTTGTGTTTGAGCGTCGGTGCTACAGATTTTTGGGGAGAGCAGGGAAAAAGTTTTGCAGTCCTGGTGTCAATGAAGATTTTTGACCTTGCTACCTAAAAAGCAGGACAAGCCTGGGATGGTGAAGACCTGGAGACATGTCCCTGCTCCACCCCAGTGAGGTAAGACAGTTTTCCAATGGCTTGGACTGGCAGATCGGAAAGATGACTTATGCTTTTGTGTATTTGTTTTCCAAAAGGGTCAATTCTTTGCCAGCCTTGTCCTTGTCCTTTAGACCTCTGGTGTGTTTAACTCACATACTGAGCTGTTTTTATCTGTTCTGGGCAAGGTTTTTGCCACGCAGCTTGTAAACGACTGTATGGTACCTATAGGTTTTGCAGCCAGAGGAGTCTCCTGCACGCAGCTGCTCTGTGAGGCGCAACAGGTTTAGTGGGCCTGGTGTTCTGTCTGCAGTGCATGGGGGAGTCAGGGAGGTTATTTTCTGGCTGGGGAGCTATTTATTTTTGTTGAGCCTCTGTCACATATGTTTCGAAATTGGCTTTCGGGCCTTCCTCCCCCTTTTCCAGTATGTGCTTCATTGGAAGTCTTGGCACATCCTGACAATGTGACGGTGCTTATTGCTCATGAACATACTGTCTCACTTTTGATTGAATGTCATCACTTCTTTGATCAGGTTCCTTCTGCCTGACTTAATCAGGGCAGGAGTGACACACTCCTCCATGGGCTTTGGCTGGCCATTAGCCCTGTATCTTTGCAAGGAGGTTTATCATGCAATTGAACTGGCATAAAGTCATGAGGAAGTGGGAGAGTGCAGTGAGAGGAGATCGAGATCTTACTGGTCCTGTGAGCAGAGCAGTTCCTATCAGGCTACATCAGGGGTGTATTTGTGCCTGGTTCACTTAAAGTATGTCCTATTTTTGCCCCTTTGGTCCATGAAAAGGAAAATTTTCCATATTTCTTCTCTGTTCCGTGCTGTACTGGCTACTGGTTTTATTTCTGAGTGTTTTGCTTGCTCTATCCAGATTTTCTCTTGCTCTGTGTTTATTTTTACTGTCCAGCAAAGACCAGACCATGCACAAGTTCCAGCCGTTCTCCTCATGTGCAGAACCAGATTTCAGGTGTGTGTCATGCCTCATTCCTTTACCGTGGAGTGTACAGTCACAGGGAGAAACAGAAGAAAAAAGACTGGATGGGACCAAGCCTTTCCCTTTCTACAGTCATTTTTATCTGTTCTTCCTGTTTCTTTTTCCCCCTCTAGGAACTTCCAGTGTAGGTTTAAAACAGCTGTGGTGTATTCTTGAAAATTTTATACTGGATCAAGGAAAACTAGCTGTTTTGAAAAGCTGTCAATGTAAATTACTTCTCACTAGCATTGCTGTATGTTGTATTTAGTTCAGACAGTAAACTTGTATATATGTCTAGTATCAATTTATTAAACAGTGGGTTCCTAAGCATGGATTTTGGGTTTTCTTTTTACATAAGCAACTGGGTTTGAAGTGGTCATTTTTCTGAAATTTCTGCTTTTCTTCTGTACCATGTGTTTTCTGTAGTTTTGTGGTTTAAAGAATTTTACAAATCAAACCTATCTTTTCCTTGTTTCAGATTTCTCTACTGGTGAAGAAAAAACATGTGTGTATGTAAATTCTGGTGCATGCCTGTTCATAGGCAGGGTTATGGCAGAGATGGTGGGTGAAGCAAGTGTTGTGATCCTTCGGGTCTGTCACTGGTATATAAAAGTAGATGGTATCCTTTTGTTTTCAGATTCAGGCAGGCTTGCATCTTTTCATTGCATGGTTCCTCTGAACTGGGAAAATTCAGGAAAGGGTTTCACATGTCCCAGGTATCCAGTATTTCTAGAAAAATACTTTTTTTGTTTTCATGGTAATAAAGCCAGGCAGTGGGAAAAGGGCAGTCATAGTCCTAATTCATGATCAAAAATAATACTAAAAAATATTAGCCAAAATCAACCCCAGAGTAAATCTGGTGAAGAAAATTTGTTTTAAAGCTGCTCTTGCTAAAATATTTTGAGGAGCCTGTTTCTCTAACATTTCCTTAGTTAAGTTTGTTGAGAGCTTTTTAATTATTTTTTCAGCTATGGAACGTTAGTATCAAATTGCTGTGGAATAGAGACATTCCTGACTCCAGACTTTCTTTTCTGCCCTTCATCTCCATCATCTCTCAGTTCATGTCACAATCACAGAAACATTGCCAGAACCTGACTTCTCTTTCCTCTGCATCTCTGCAATAACCTGTTCATACCATAATCAATTTGGATCTCATCTCTCCAATTGCCTGTTACTGTGTTCTTCCTAAGTCTTTCTTTCTAATCATGTTCTGCAATGAAGCAGGTTGAACAATGGGAAGAAAACAATAAAGAAGAAGTAAAGTCCAGACTTGTGTCTGGTATAAATCAATGAAACTTCAGTGACCCCATTGTTGTCACTAGAATGATGTTGATTTTAAACCAGTCTAGAATGTCTGTCCTGGCATATGCTATAATTCTTCTTTGCTGCATGGAAATCTTTCCTATTTGTTATTAACAATTCTTTTAAAATTTTTGATAATATCTGTTCAGTGAATGATGACTTTCCCTATGTATTTACCTAGAAACAGGAGTAGTACTACATGGAAAGAAATAATATCTATTGCTTATTATTTCTAAATTGTTTGTTTTCTGCTGCTTGAACAGTTTTAGTCACGACCCAGAGCTAGCTGACTACTACCCATAAGTAACTAATAGCTAGCATTCTGTGTGCATGATGAAAATAGATTTGCATAAATTATGGGACAATTAAATATGGCAAATTCTCAAAATTAGGTAGATGCTTGCCAGTGATTCACTGACAGAAAAAACCAGATGATGCCTTCAGATACTTTATTCACAATGACTGTTTTTTTCCAGTTCTCTCAGAGAAAGCATGACTACTAAAAAAGGATTTAGCTTTCTTCTAGACCAGCTGCCTGTGCCACTATCCAGCTCTTCTATTTCAAATTTCTTTCCTTTTGTTTTGTTTTGCTTTGTTTTGTTTTGTTGAGCTCTCTATTCAGTCATTCCACTTGCATCTATCCTCTCCCCAGCTCTTCTTCCATTTACTCAGGCTGAAGTTTTTTTAAGTAGTGATGTATTGGAATTTTAATGAGGAGATGGATAGCATTGACATTTGCCCCATGGCAGCTATCATAGAATACCCGAGATATGAGGGCACCTCTGGAGATCGTCTAGTCCAAACCATTTGCTCAGAGCAGGGTCAACTGAAATATATATGTGGATGTATTTTCCTGTCTGGAACTGGAGTAGGTTGTGGTCTTTCTAAGTCAGTTTGACTGTAGAAAAACCTCTTGGTGCTCAGCAAGCCCATGTGTTTATGCACAGCACCACAGGCTGCCGTGCAGACGTGAAGGAGACCTGAAGGTGTTGGATAGCCACTCATGTTGCAAGCCCTTGAGCCCCCTCCTGCCTTTTTGAATGCTCTTCCATAATGACCAGTCTGTGTCCACTCCATAATAATATCCTATGCATATTAGGAAATGTTCATTGGTTGCATGTATTTCAACAATACATTTAGGAATGCACACGGTATAGTGATATTCTGGGAGCAGCCTTTTTAAGAGAGTCAACTTGACCTCTATTTTTGAAACTGCAATTCAATGCACAGTTAATTGCTGGCCCAGCTGATACCACTTATTTATCTCACTTCCTGAATTAAAGGCACAAACAAGTAATAGGATTCTAAGTGTCATTATTTGCACATGAGCTTGATTAGAGATGCAAAATATAGAAAGAAGAAGAAAATATTCTTACTACTGTGTTTTCCTGCATACTGTGTATTGGATAATTTCAGCTATCTTTGGCTGTGTTACTTCTGGATCTTCTGGTGAGTACCATACTAAGCAAGAACATTAAAAACAAAGCCTCCACATATGCTCAGGAAAAATGAGCAAAACCAACACGAAATCCCCAATATTGTTTTTATTTCATATCACCACTAAAGAGAAAAGAGTACTAAAGCAGACTAATCTGGAAATCTGCTTAGACTGGCAAGTTTGGCAGCTACTATATTTCATATTTCATTGATATTAAATGAACAAACCTCAAATTTCAGGTCTTGATAAAAAGGATGCATTTTTCTTGGAATTGTCTTAAAAGGCTCCCCTTGCAAGCTGCTAGAATATGGCAAAATAACTGCATATCCTTAATGAGCATAACTGGTTCTTGGATTAAGGTGGATGGATGTACAAAAAGTGTCTAGATTTGAGAGAACAGCTCTTTTATCATTACTTTTTCATTTAATAGGTAGAGAAAGATCTTATTGCTCTCTTGTTCCTGGAGATAATTTGACTGTGCCACTGGTGCTTAGGATCATCTGCTCAATTTATTTTTAAGAATTATCAATTGTCTTTGTGCTGCATTACTGCACCACTCTGTATTATCCTGTATTAGGGAAGAGGAGGTGTGCTTTCAGTCCATATGTGCTTTCTGTAAGAGAAGCACTGTGTACAGAGGTGACTGAGCTGGTTGTATCTTTGGCTTGATAAGAAGTGGAAATGACAATTAGAGTCAAGTTTGCCTTCCATTGTTCATTGTCACCATCCTCTATGGTTGCCATTAGCTGTAAATTGATCAAATTGATTAATTTCCACCTTGGATGTTACTTTAAGTTTCTTTTCCTGCTTCATGTTAAAGTTGCTCAAAAAGTGATTTCAGGGATGTCTTGGTGTTTGCCTAGCGAAGAAAAAATGTTATACAGACTTTTCACTGAGTATGTCTACCATGACCTAGTTTTGGCCAAATAGTTTTATTTGGGAAGTTTTGAGACTGAAATTAAAAAAGCTATCCTTGGGAAAACCAACAAAACCTTAATTTGTTAGAGTTTCCCAGAAAGCCCATTTCCATCTGTTTATCAGAGGTCAGCACCAACATCTCTGAAGGCTCCATACACACCAAGTGTGGGCCAGGCTGAACCTGCAGCACCTGTGTAGGCCTTTCCCTGGGACAAATTCTTGTGCCTTCCAGGGGACAAGAGGATAAACCCAGAACCTTCCCTGTCTTGTCCTCTCAACACTCTCCTGGCTGTAGCTCTAAAACTTAGAGAGAGGAGAAAATATGGAGGGCAGAAGCAGAGAGGAAAGGAATTGGTTCGGCAACAGTGACAAAGAGGTGAGTTGGAACCAGGGGAAAAGAAAGCAAAAGCAGAAAAGATGACATGGGGAACAGGGAAACCTGGGACAGGTTGAGGAGAAGATACGGGTTGGAGCAGGCTGGGAAGATGGTAATCTGAGGCACAGGACAAAGAGCTTGAAACAAGGAAGAACCACTCTTTCTAGATCAGGTGCATTGAAAATATATACCATCTTGTTAAAAGGGAAGGCTCAGCTTTCATGTTCATGCACTTGGCTGGGCTGTAAATATGATGTTCATGATGCCTCCTCCGGGTTATTGATGAAGTAGTTAAACAGTACAGATCCTGGGATAGTTCCCTGCATTACCTCACTTCTGCTGGTCTCCAAGTTCAGTACAACCCACTGAGCACTACAAGCTGCACCCAATCATTCAACCATGTTTTTTAAAAAAAGCCTTGTCATCCCTTACAAGTCTCAACTGCATTTAAGGCTTAGCCTTCCCAACACCATCAAGTCCTTACTTTACTTGCTGGATTGGAAATATTTGTATGACAGTTATATCTGAATTTTGTACAGCTCCTTTAAAGAACGTTATGCCTCTTATTTAGTCTTTCAGTACCTACAGCAACTGCAGTAGTCATCAAGACAGAAAGGTGAAAGAATAAAAATGTACACCGTAACTGTATGTCCTTTAATGTAAATGTAATTTCAAGGAGAAGTCACATAGCTCAAAATCAATCTAGGTAAAATATACAATCAGTTGATTTGCAGGTTTAACAAATAGTTTTGATTTTTTTCCCCAGGAGGAGAGATGGTTTTATTTTAGCTTGAATTTATTATACAGCCTCTTCAAATTTGAAACCAGCAATTTCCTGACCTCTCATCTGCTATGCTTCTGATCATGGGACACACACCTGCAGGTCTTCTAGCCACAGTTTCTGTAACCTATTTTCTTCTGTTTTTAGTGACACATACATAAAACACAGAACTAACCATTCCTACTCTTATGCCTGGGAAAAAGGAGGAAGCACTACATCCGGAAGTATGGCCAAATATTCTTTTTTCTGCTGGGCAGAAAAAGCATTGAAAGAAGAATGATCTGGAAGATTATAGTTGCCATGAGCATTAGAAATTGTGCTTCAGCATTCTCACAGAAAAAAATCCCTATTTGGGGATTTCTGTCCCCATATCTGACCTCTCAAATTTTAATGTGCTAATTCTCATAGCAGCCCTTTCAAGTAATTTTGCACTTGCTATCCTCATTTCACATGCAATGAACTGCAGTCATTATTTTGAACTACTTGATTTTATGCTGAAGGTGGATTTAGACACGTTGATTTGGGAAGGCTCACTGGCCTGATTACCTTTGATAGCCACCCAGTGCCCTCTTCTCCACAAAGCTGCCCCATAGGACCTGTGGGTGTTGTCACTTTCTCCCTTCCCTGCCCACTGTGTCCATCAGCAGCGCAGGGACAGACAGAGAGGTGCTGGACACAGCCATCTGCCAAGGGACCTCATCCCATGGAGTTTTTCTGAGCTCACCAGAGGCACTCAGAAGGGGAGGGGGGTTGATTTGAAGGGCAGCAGCTGTGTCCCCTTTCACCCAGGATGACAGCTGGAGGACAGCTGGACAGTTGTGGGCAGAGGACAAGGCTAGCACAAGGTGTGTGCTAGCTCAGGAAGGAGGGCAGCAGTGCAGCAGTGGGGTGCCTGACCTAAGTTTCAATCTTTTTTCCAGTGAACAGCTTTCTTCTGGGCAGTTGACCTGTTTAGCAAAGGCAGCTCCTTTTGCTGCATTTTGCACTTGAGTGCTCCAAATGAAGGAAAGAGGGCAGAGGTGCTCGCTGGAGCACTGGGGCTCCTAAAGTACCCTGTGCAGAGCCAGAGTCCTCCTGTTAGGGACACAGCCAAGCTTGGAGGTGCAAGGCAAACTGCTCAAGCACTGAGTGCATGCTGGTTTGAATGCAGCATGTCCGGCTGCTCTGACAATCTTGAATTAACCCCCATCAACCTAAGGGAGATGAGGGGAAAAATTCCTGGAATGGGAATCACAGGGAAAGGACAAGAGAAGTTTTGGATGTCCCATCCATGGAAGTGTACAAGGCCAGGCTGGATGGGACTTTGAGCACCTAGTCTAGTGAAAGATGTCTCTGCCCAAGGAAGGGATCTTGGAGCTAGATGATCTCTAAGGTTTCTTCCAATCCAAACCATTCTAAGATTCT
The DNA here is from genome assembly GCA_013397115.1 of Edolisoma coerulescens. Taxonomy (NCBI): domain Eukaryota; kingdom Metazoa; phylum Chordata; class Aves; order Passeriformes; family Campephagidae; genus Edolisoma; species Edolisoma coerulescens. The sequence continues at coordinate 517,733 of VWZW01000401.1, forward strand.
GTGGCAATACAGGGCATGCAAAATACCTTGGTAAAATCAAGAAATTGATCTATACACGTGTGTACATACACACATGCACATGTAAAAGATTGTGCCTCTGTTAAGTGATATTATGAATATGTAAATATAAACAGTAGCCCACTAAAATGTCTGATAATTTTATTTGACATATTTATATTGATTCCATTTGAAAAACTGGACCATTTTCGTGATTGCATGTCACAGCCAAAAGGAGTTCAACAGCTGATTTTCTGTTTATTCATAACTTAGTGTCAAAATACAGATTACTTTTATCTTTTCTAATTCTGAAAACATGGGGGTTAAGCTATTTGAATCCCAGATTTTCAAGCTTGGGAAAGTGACCTTATAATATTCAGAAACACTTTGTCACATCACTTGATTTGGAACTCTTTCTTTGACTAGAATGTGGGGAATATGATAATTTTAAAATAGCTTATAAAGACTAGTTTATTGCTATTTACTTAGTAATCAGATGAATTCTTAAATTTCTTAAATTTCTTAAATTTCTGCTTTAAATACCACTTTTCAAAGCAGAAACACTGCATCCTTTTAAAAAAACCAACTACTTTTTATTTGCTCAAAAATCAGACAGAGAACTAATATTTTCTAGTGCCAATCCTTTTCTGTATTTTTGCCTAGCTAGCCTCATTTTCACAGCTTTTATGCTCTCCACTTCCCTTGCCAGACTTTGAGACTTGTGAGCTGTTTTTTTCGTTTGTTTTGCTTTGATAGCCTTGATGCTAAAATTCAAGGTTTCCAGACACTCCTTGCCCACTGCCAAAGGGTTAAAGAAGAGCATTGGCTTGTTTGGTAGGTTTTTCCATGCTTTTATGGCTCTGCAAAAGGCAACATCCAAAGCAGTAAAAACAAAAGGCACTGAAATGCAGATTTACTATGTTTTTTCCACCTTCGTCATTGTATGAGATTTGCCTCTACACCCATTTTACTGTGGGAGTAGCACAATGAATACTGCTCTTCAAAAGGAGTCTGTCACTGGCCAATATGATGATGATGATCGTGCACATCTTGTATGATTCTCTCTTCTTGTTACTATGTGGTCTCTTCTTTAAAGAAAGATATGACTTTTGGGTATCACAGAATTGTGCATTGAACATAAACTGTTCTCTTTTTTTTTGCACAGTTTTTACCTTTTTTTTCTTTTTTTCATGATGTTATGATTTCTGAATTCTCTTCTTATCAGCTGGTATTCACGGGGCATTTTCACATATGCCCATCTGATGCCCATTCTCTTCTATGGCCTTGCTGGCAGCAGGTGCCCAGGGTTATCAGCTGCTGAGCTGAGAGAATACAAACTTACAGAGCTTATTGGCATGTTTATTTGCAGTGTCATATTCAATCAAAACTAACATTTATAACTCAGCTCCTTCATGGCATTCTCAACCACAGTGTAAAAGGCCAAGAATAAACATGTCAGTTTGAGACAGAAGCTCATGACAGCAACCGAGACAGTCTTCTCATCTTCAGGTTGAAAATTAAAATTTCCTAATGTGGTTGAACTTGCCTACTGCTGCATTTGCAGATGAGGAAAAAAAACCAGATAAATGAGAATACACTGAGTATTAGATTTTGAAATTACACAAAGTGTCTTTTCTGTCACTGGAAAAGTAATGCTCAGTTGAACTGATACAGCTTTCTCATTGCATTCTCAGTCTGGTGCAAGACAGCTGTTTCTGAACAGGGATATGTATTTTATAGGCATCAAGGAGAAGGGAGAACATTTTATACAGTTTATGAAGCTGTCTGACTATTGCCAAAGCCAAAAAACCCAATGATTCGGTCTCTTTAATTCCCCTTTCCTCCCTGAAAAAGAAGGGTCCTTGTTTTTCCTAATTGCATCTATTTTGCTGACACTCTCCCTGCTTCTCCAGCAAAGAAAGGAAGCAATAATAACTAATGCCAGGAATAATTTCTCAGTGTCTCCAGCAGGTATGAATGTCACGTTGTCAACATGCAAGAGATCAGGGAAGTGACTGCCTAGTAAGCTGAAAAAGAGGTAACAGAAGCAGCTGGGCTAGTAATTATCTCTCTAGCTACAGCACACTGCAATCTAAACTAGCTGCTGGTGCAACTAGGTCTCCTCGTGCTAAGTATTCCTGAATGGAAATTCCTCTGGAAAGGCACCTTTTAAGATTACATGCTACTTTAAGATCTTGTCTTTGTGCTTCCCCACATGCCTGAGCTGACCACAATGCACTGCCACTCTGGCCCCAGGCAGGCAGTGCCGAGACATCATCATCCCTCTGCTACCATGGCCAGAACAAGTGTCTGGGCACTACTGAAAATAGTAACAAGCCTGCAGTTTTTGCTTTTAAGGAGCTGGGATACATTAACAGATGTTTCATCCTATTCACATATTTTCCATATGACAGATCCTCCCACAAGCAGCTGTCGAATAAAAGAGAGCAAACAGTGTTAACATCTATGCCCTGGATTGGTTTCTTATCTTTTCAGCTCAGGCATACTTGTGTTTCAAGCCCCACTGGTTTTAAAATTTACTCTGTCTCCTACAATGTTTTTAATATATACCTAGGCAGCTCAAATGTGATTATTATTAAGCTGCATCAGAATTTATGTTCAGCTCTCAGACATAACCTCCAGAAGATGGGTTTTTTCTCTTCTTACTCAGTTGCACTGTGACTCTGCATCTGAGTAAGGGGTGTAGAATTTGGCCTCATCATAACAGTTTCTTCCAAATAATGACTTCCAAAAATAGCTATTGCCTACATCACCTCAGTCTCTAGTGGCCATAAATCAATACAGCTTGATAGCACTGACTTGGACAGAGATATATTGATTATTATGCCAGCAAGAAGCTAGTCTACATATTTGCAAATCAAAGTCAATGTTGGTTCCCCTAATTATTGACATATTGATGTTTATGGTCTCAATCAGGTGGTTACCTTCCTGGGGTGACAACAAATTATATCTCCTCTGCTGTTAGAATTCAATTCAAGAGAATAACGTGTTAATCTACATTATTTTGTTCTCTTGTTTGCAAAAATCTCAAGATTCAGAATTAATCTGACTTAATATATGTACAAATTACCCTCAGTAGTAATTTTTCATTGTTACGAGGCCCCTCTGATATCGTTAAAATTAATGGCATATGGTAATCCTTTCAATTTTCATCCCTCTTTGGGAAATGAGTCAATGACTATTTAACGTCATCTTAGCATGCTTCCCTAGTAACTTTTAGTTTAATCAGTGATGGTTAATCAGTTTGTTGAGAGAATTCTGCTTATATTCTGCTCCCTTCTCACAGGGTAGATTTCCCCAGTCCAGTAATTCTGAGCAGGCACAAACTGACACACATCCTAGCTGCCCAGCAATGTGGAAATGCTCAAATGCACAAGTCAACCGTATATCAGTTGCTATGATCTCTTCTAAACACTGTCATCATACTTCCTTTTAAAACGGACTTGACCACATTGTACCTGTCTTTCTCTCTTTCTGTATCCTTTTGTGTTCTGCATTCTTCCATCAGGAGTGACCTGTGATGCTGTAAGCGTCAATCCTGGAGTAACAGACTACCAAATGTTTGGACTGCATAGTAAATTGCCTTATAGTACTAATATTAGAAAAAACACAATGTAAAGACCAGCGTAAATGTTCCCACTCCAGGCTAACAGATGCTGTTTGGAAGTTGCTTATTTGATCACAGATCCAGCTGAGCTGTTGGTGCAGTAGGGACGATGTGTTTAATGCAGAGGGTGCTTAGAAGCACACTAGAAGCACTGAGGTCTCAAAGCTGATGTCTTTCAAGTATGTTTTAATGTGATGACTATAGGAAGTAGAGTGTGACAAGGAAATGATGAGAACTTAGGAGTATCTAGTGCTATGCTGATGTTTTAAAAAGAAGTATTTTATATTTTTTATACTTAATATTTATGGAGGCATTGAATAATCACCAGTTATTAAGAAGCTTCACAGGTAGAAGAATGGACCTAATCTGGAAGAGAGAATGAGTATGATGATGAAATTTTTTGTAGGATCATAGAACGTGATGAACTGGAAGGAATTCACAAGGATCACTGCCTCTGACTCCTGGCCCTACACAGGACACCCCAAGAGTCACACCACGTGCCTGAGAGCATTGTCCAAATGCTTCTTGAATTCTGTCAGGCTTGGTGCTCTGACCACCTCCCTTGGGTCCAACCACCCCTTTTCCTAATATCTAACCTAAACCTCCCCTGACTCAGCTTCAGGCCATTTCCTCAGGTCCTGTCACTGGTTATCAGAGGGAAGAGATCATTGCCTGTCCCTTCACTTCCCCGTGTGAGAATGTTGTAACTCCAATGAGATCTCCCCTCAGTCTTGTCTTCTCCAGGCTGAAAACTCCAAGTGACCTCAGCCCCTCCTTGTACGGTCTCCCCTCCAGACCCTTCACCATCCTCGTGGCCCTCCTTTGGATGCTCTCTAACAGCTTAATACCCTTTTTATACTGTGGCATGCAGAGCTGCCCCCAGCACTCGAGGNGGAAGAGATCATTGCCTGTCCCTTCACTTCCCCGTGTGAGAATGTTGTAACTCCAATGAGATCTCCCCTCAGTCTTGTCTTCTCCAGGCTGAAAACTCCAAGTGACCTCAGCCCCTCCTTGTACGGTCTCCCCTCCAGACCCTTCACCATCCTCGTGGCCCTCCTTTGGATGCTCTCTAACAGCTTAATACCCTTTTTATACTGTGGCATGCAGAGCTGCCCCCAGCACTCGAGGTGAGGCCGCCCCAGCGCAGAGCAGAGCGGGACAATCCCCTCCCTTGCCCGGCTGGCGATGCTGTGCCTGATGCCCCCCAGGACACGCTTGGCCCTCCTGGCTGCCAGGGCACTGCTGACTCATACTCAACATTAGTTTGGTACTAACATTCATACAGGGTATTTGGCTTTCTTGGATCTGTACTGTGTTATCAAAAAGGAATTAAGATCGATGCAGAGGGACCACGGCAAGATTCAATGAGGTAAAATGCCTACCAGTGATTTCCTCCTGCACGTTGTAATGCTGGTGCTATAAAATGGGTCTTAGTCCTTTACTGGGAAGATTATACTTTGAAGATCATAATATAAATAAAATGATTGTACTGGGAAGAACAAATAAAAAGAAGAAAATAAATTCATGTATTTCAGTTTTCCTTCATGGTATTCCCTGGAGAACATAAGGGTTTCAACTCTTTCTGCAATCTTTTAATGAATAAGAAAACAGAAAAGGAGATGGCTGTATTTCCAGCTTTTGTTGTTTTCTAAACCACATGACACTTGCATGAGAACAGCCACATACCAGACTGAGAGCTTTTTAACTGCTTACGTGAACTGTGGGTGCTGCCAGAGGAGAATTATGTTTTAGCCCCTCAGCCATTTTAATATGGGAATCTCTCATTTCTGCATTAGGAAAGCCTTGCGTTTTCATCATTTGTTATGCTGCAAACAAAGTAGGTGTGCAATTGCTAAGAAATAGATCACTGAAGAACAAACCGCTTCAACATGTTGTTTTGCTCTAATTCACTGTAAGGACCCCTAGAGGAATGCGAAAGCTAATTTGACAATGCCAAAAGGACCCATCACAGAATAATCATGTGCTTTCAGAAGAAAAAGGTAAGAACTAGAGAATTAATGCTAGTTTTAGCTTGAGGTAGCTTGATTTTACAGTACATAACTTTTATTTCTTTAAAGACTGGCAGAAGGTCAATCCTTGCATATGAATGGTTTTCATGATGGAGATTAAACTCTGTAAAAAGATTTATTATGTAGGATTATAGGATCCCCTCCATGATGAGGAATTTATTGCCAGCGCAGCTGATAGAAACTGTAAGTGGAAAAAGCTTTCATTTTCCTTTGTAGGTTCTGACCCAGGTGTTATGCTCAATGCAGCTGTCTTTGCTGAAGTGAAGCTGCTCTGGAGGAGGGCATATTGAGACTAAGAAGTTTTACATGTGTGAAGACTTAGTAGTTTTCTGGTTTATCTTATCATGTAAGACCGCTTTTCATTAACTGTGAGCAGAAAGTGACCTTAGGTAAGATTTTAGTGTCAAACGTTCCTCTTGGTGCGCTTTATTTAGTGTGTGTGAACTTTAAAGTGTTCACATCACTGCTTTGAAGCTCCTTTGTCATTGTCATTATAAGAAAAAGTGTTTTAACGAGTACATATAAAAAAGTACAAAATCAAAGCAGAAAAACTGTACTATTTCCACCTTGGTTTGGGAAGGTACTTCATTATTAGCTCAACTAGGATCAAGGATACACATGCTTTACTGAGTAGGATCAAGTAAAAAGCAATTCACTACCATCAAGTTTTACCTGCATGAAGGACTCTCTGTTGGTGGCAGGTTTGTCTTATATCATAAACTCTGTTTCATGGACAATAAAAACTTGCTTCTGCTGCTTGCTTAATGTAATAAATCTGCATGAACACCTTGACTTAAAGTGATTATTGGCATGATAAGAATAGAGGGTGCAAGGAAATCAGTTTTACTTCCATTCTTTTGTCCTTATATTTCTTCTGACAAATGAACATCTCAGCTGAAACTCTACGTGTTGTTGCCATCCAGTCCTTGAATTTCCCTGCGAGATAGAGATGTCTCTGTGGGAAAATCTGTGGTCAAAATCTACTTCATCTCCACTCTAAGAGATCATCTATCCTTCTTCAAAGCCACATTTTCCTCCCTAGCCTCTTCCTCTGCAACACAATCAGATATTCAAGCATTTGGCACAGCCGAGCGGCTGAGGAGGGTAGAAATTCCACATGTTGAGGAAAAGGGTGGGTACAGTCATAATTTCCTTGTCAGGGTCTTTTTTGACATTTTTTTTCTGGTTATGTTTATGAAATCAAGAAACATGTAATCTTATTATGTGACAGTAGGAAGTCTCAAAGCTGCAGTGCTACCTAAACATGCATTTGTTAGCATACTGACATAAAAACAAATAAAAGAAGTGTTCAGAGCAAGTCTGGTAAGTTAAAGAGCTCATTCTGTAGTCTTCTTGGTCAGTGCATATTTTTAAAAAGAATGCATTTTATTTATTTTAAACATATTAAACCCATATTTTTAAATTAATGATGTTATTTGAGCCAGATTCTGAAATACTTCAGAATGTCTGCAGCACAGTTTTAGATAACCAGGCCAACTGAATACCTTGGGTTTCTTCATTCCTTACCACCCATCCTGGAGCTTCAAGCTGCCTGAGTTTGTACTTATCACTACATCCCTGAAAGACATCTGGCCTCGATCGCCTTGCATTCATCATGGGAACTTTTCACACTGTACAGTACTGTTAAACAGAATTATTAAAGTCTTGATTTTTAAACTTTTTGAATCTGCACTTCTTTTCCCACAATTATCTCTGTGAAGCATTTCAGAGCATATTGGTAAAGGAGAATTAAATTTGTGCTTTTGCACGGCATTATTTGCAGACTCACTTTTCAACATGGGTACAGTGTGGCTGGTTGAACATGTTGTTAAATGAATGAATGTTCCACCAATAAACATCTTTGTTCAGCCACCACCTCTTTAAGCAGAAAGAGAGGCTATAATTTTCCCTTTCAGGACCGAGACAAACACCTTTAAAGCAGAACAAATATAAAGCCACATTTTAAGCTAACTGTACTGTTGACTGAGGAGTTTTGTCTTCTGATGGATGCAAATCACATTCAGAGATTAAAGTAATTTTCTATGGCCTAAAGGAAACTTTCTGGATCCAGTCATTAAATTTTTGTTTAAGCATTTTCATATGTGGAAAGCATTTTTTTGCTCAAAAAATGTAAATTTCTAACACAGTCCTTGAGAAACACATCTCATAATGTCTGGGATTTGTATATTGGCTGCAGACAAGCAATGTGATGATATGAACTTTAAAAATGTAGAGATCAGCAGAAATTATTTCACTGTGTAACACCTAGAAGAATCCTCACAGTAAGCTTTTGGAAGCCTCAGATCAACAACATTTTTGTTTGCATCCTAGTCCTGCCATTGAAAATGTACAGGGAAACTATTTCTACCCTGTCAGTGATGAACCAAGTAATCCACCTTCCCAATGTGCAAAGCGTTATCGTTTATGAAACCTTGTCAGATGTTGCCTACATTTCAGCATTTTACAAGCTACTACCTCAACCTGGAATAAATTAGTAGGAAATTGCTGTTTACCAGGTGTTAAAAATGTTTCAGTTAATAGTTGTGTTAATACACAGTGGTTGTGACAGAAGTAATAAGGTTATCTTTTGTCTATCATTTCCTATGCTGCCTTCAGCAGAAGAGAAATAACTTAGAAATACCTACAAGCTAAACACACCACCTAATACATACTATTTTAAAAACATTAACTTGTTTCAAAAATATGAACACTTATGATCTGCTAGAAGGAAAGGAAAAAACCCACTTGAATTCTATTTGATTTAGGAAAAACAAATTTGTAACAGCTTTCTTTAACTAAACGCTAACTAATAACATTAGTTAGAAATATATTATCTCATTGGAATATCCCGTTCACCTCATTTTGAGAATTAATTAAAAGATTTTGCAGATACATACAGTCTGTTTTTTTCACAAAAAATATTTGTTGACTAGAGGTTCATCAAGAGAAAACCTACCTTGCAGATAGGTGATGCATGCTTGCAGCTGAATACCCTTTAATGTGCTTTTATGCTTCTGAGAACATTTTTCTGGGACTTTGGAGGATGCAAAAATAGTACTCTTTTAGAAACACCACACAGGAGAAAAAGCAGTGCCCCAGATAGACACTTTTCCACACACATGCACTGCTGCATGAAGTCCTATTGATCCAATAAAACATATTTTCTCCTTAAGTTCTCTCAAGCTACTTGGCAGATTTGTCACAGGCCAGTAAAAGCATGTGTCAACTGCATATTGCCCTTTTGCTACATTCCCTGTGCCCTCGTGAACTCGTCCTTGTTTCTCGTTTGTGACTGATAACGTCTTTCTTGCTTGAGCTTTCTCTCCTCCTTCCCAGTGACTGTGCACTTTGGCATTAGAGAAAGAGTAAAGTGTTCTTCCTCTTTTTCTTGCAAATCGCTGATGGGTGAATATAAAATGCTCTGCTACAGTCTTGGTGCTGGTTTGCATGTTAAATAACTCCAGAAGTAAGAGAGATACAGAACGGGTACTTGTGAAAGCTGAATCAACCCAAAATGTCTACAGCAGTCAGATAGCTTGTAACCGCACAAATAAAAATACCTGTGTTTCAAGATAAATTAGAGAAATTTTTGTACTTGAAAGGGCTTTAGTTTATAAACTATAACCATTTCTTTAACATATCAGAATTTTTCTGCCTAATTGGATTAGGATCAATTTAATTAAAAGATGCCTGAATCATTTAAGTTTTCTGTGACACAAAGTGAGCTAAAACAAAAACACCAACGATAATATTCATGGTTTGTATTAAGAGTTCACATCTGTAGTTAAATTGAAACATGTGCTTTTCAATACAAGCCATTGTTTTCAACTTGAATGTGACAATATGTTTTGATGTTTTCTCCTTAATTGTAAAATCATGTAATGAAGTCCCTTTCATATGTGTGTGGCAAATTGCCAAAGTCTCTGTTTTTCCAAAACTCTTTGGTAAAATTTCTCATGGTGCCTTAGTTAAGATAGTTCATCACAATCAGATGACTCCCTTTTTAGATTACAGAAGGTCCATTTGGGTATTTTGGAGAGCTTTCAGCAGGACTGGAAACATAAGAATGCATCACTTAAGTTTCCCTAAGGCTGGGCAAGACCAGGCTTTCCTGAACATAAAGGATCATGGCGGAACTTCTCAAGAAAATCTCCTGTTAAGTATGTCTTTATTATTCCTAAGGAGCAGTATGAAAGTGTTTGGTGATGTGCTAGGTCATTTGAAATCAAGTGATAAGGATAAAATTTCATGAACCTTCTGAATGTCGTGACTGGGCAGGTGTTTTTCACTGAATGCAGAAGTCTGAAATCGAAAATGACACTTCATCACTCAACAGAAAGTGTGACTAGGAAAAATACCCACGTCTGCTTATTAATTATAAGTCAGTTTGTGGTGTTTGGTAGCAGTGATGAAGATATGAAAGCTAGAAATGGAAAATTGCAAGAAACTTCAAGTTTCCTGACAACAGATATAACAATAACAAGAGTAAAAAACTATTGCTAAAAATGATACTTCATTTCTTCAGTATAAATGTGAAGTAAATGTGACTACGGTGGATAGAATGAAGAAATAAATAGATCTGAAATCCTGTCCAAAAGTCTAAATCCTTTTCAGTTTTCAGAGATTTAGTGTTTGAAATAGAAAATAAACACAGATTTATTGAAGAAGAATGGGTTAGTTAAACTTTGAGGAAACTGGACAGAATTTTCAAAATTCTGGAGCTCAGCTATGAACCTCAGGTAACGCATGAGCAGAGAAGCCCTCTGAATTACACAGGACTGTGCTACAAGGCCAGGCTGATTCCCATGAAATCAGCTAGAAAGCCAAGGATACAGACAGGTCAAGGATCATTGTGAAGCTCCTGTGTCACTTTCAGAGCAAAGAGGATGTGATCAGGCAAATGATAATACTGATGAGGATGTTACTGTTCAGGTCAGGCTATCCAAACCATTGCTTCAAATAAAAGCAAAGAATAAACAATAAAATACAGGTCAGATTTTAATTTACAGGTAGAATATTGTGCTTTGCCTTCTGTTGTCAGAAGTTCACCTTTGAACATCCACCCACATGCTGTTTTCAGATTAAAAAATCACGTATTTGTATGTCCACAAAAGTACAAGATTTTTTTTGTGTGTTTGTTGCTGTGATTGTCTGGGCAGATATTTATTACCAAGGGCATTACATGCACATGCCTTCCAACAAAACAGATCTATTTCTCTATTTGTGCTAGAAGAGTTCACCTTTCAGTACAAACAGTCTGTAGGAATATGTATGACATGTAAACAGTAGTGAAAAAAATTCTCAGCCCACATTTGGGATGCATAATGCTTGCTTTCTCTTGCAGTGTGGGTCACTGACTTAGACTGGGTCTTATCAGCTCTTCTGAGTTCAGACAATTTTTCAAGAGGCAAAATATAGATTTTGGGTTTGAGCGTTTAGGACCAGATTTTGTTATAGTGGGATTAAACATTTTCATTGCAGTTAAAACATGCCCCTTCATTATTCCCCCAACACAACTTGAAAGTCTCATGAAATATGCTTACCTATCCTAATTTGTCATAACCACGTGAATACTTTGCCAGCCTAAAGGTCTGTCTAGCTCATCATCTTATCTCCAACAAGGTCTGGACAACCGTGTATAAATATTTTCTCAATTTCTGACTATTTGGAGCTCAGGAAGACTTCTAAACTGGATGTGGTTTGGTATCATTAATCCTCAATGCGTTGCTCTTTCACATGCTTGCCATTGTTGTCTTCAAGCTATGTAAACTACTAGGAACCAGAGTCACTGGAGGCCTACTGTCCTCTGAAGAAGACGTACTTTTAAATTTTTTCCTTTTCAGTATGGTTTATCCTAGCTCCTTTGGAGAATTCTGGTTATTGTATTGAGGAAGACAACGAAGCTCAATCCCTATCCTCTTTATGTTCAGTCCCGGTTTTATAAGCTCCAATCATATTCCCTGTAAGTCATCTTGTCTGTGGATTCAGGTTCCTGTGTGTCTCAGCCACTCCTTGTACCATCCACATCTTTGATCGTAATTGTTGCCCTTCTCTGAATCTCTCTATTTCACTTACAGCCGTAGTGGGTCAAGGGTACAAGGTCTGCACTCTGTATTCCTGGCTTTGGGCAGATGAGGAACTTCTACAGCAGCATAATGACGTTGTCTATTTTGGTTTATCTCTTCTAAAACTCTGAGGGCTTTTGACTGCTAATGAGAACTGATCTGATGCTTTCACGAGCCACCTATGATAACCCCAAGACCCTTCTTTTTCATTGTAATTATTATTACTTTTTAGATAGGCTCCACTTTATATTGTCTACACTAAATTTCACCTGCCATTTGTTGCTTGCTGAGTCAGATATTTTTCCCAATTATCCACAGCCTTTGTCCTCAATTATGCTGAATAATTTAGAAAACTCAATGAAATTTCCTCTGACAAATTGATGGCTTAACTACCTCTGGATCACCTTAATTTTGGGCTTTTCTTTCTCATGGTTTTTGCAGCCCACTTTCCTTCCTCTGAATCCTGCATGAAAGAGTTAGTTTGAGCGGATGCAGTTGCAAAAAGGTTAATACTCTAAATAAGCTCTTGAGTATTTGGGTAATGTCATCTGTGCTGTAAATTAATTTACTCTTATTCACTCTTATTTCCTTATTACCCTCTTTCACCACCTCCACTACATGTTGGTATTATAGATCCTTATGAAACTTTGCTAGGAGAAAATCTTTGTATGGTTTTTGTTTTATTTGGAATAGCTACTTTTACTGTTTTCAGTACCACCATTCAGTGCATATTTGTATAAAGGTCTCTATTATTCTGCTCCCAGAGAGATTTAAAAAAAAAAAAATCACCAGATTTTTATTTACAAACATGCTAACGACATCTCAGCATCAGATTTGTCAAAGAACCACATGAAAAAACCTAGATTACTACCACACAAGTTATTGCTCAAGTGATTCTTACAGAAAATTAATGCTGAGTTTCTGCATGGGTGAGAATCAGGAACAGCTGAAAGTGGCCCCATAGTACTTTTTTTTTTCCAATGCAGTGATTCTACTTGAGATGAGAATAAGGACCTAAAAAGCAGAGAAGGATGGCTTCCTGCCAGTGCCTGGGCAGGAGGTATGGAGTAGGAGCTCGGACCTATTGGCAGAGCTGTTGAACAGGTGAAAGAAACTTGGAGCAGGTGCAGCAGGTGGGTGGGAGAGAGGGACAACATGCCAGTGTCAGTCCTGGGGGAAAACTGAGCTGAGAGCAGCAGTGTTTCATGGGAGCCTTTGAAAGTGTTCCTGTAATGAAGTGAGAGCAGAATGGGTACTTCTTACTCTTATTTAAAGTGAAATTATTTGCCCATACCATGAACCAGCCTGATCACAACAATCTTTAACACTTTGCAGTGGCTTATACACCATACACAGCCATTTTACAAAGGAACAGATAAGGCTTTCCCTGACTGGAAACCATGCAAACCCACCACATCCTGGAGGTCAAACGGGGAGCTTCCTCCCCCGGGCACCATTGCCACTGGTGAGGTTGAGGTTTGGTGGAACATCAGAGTAACCCCTGTGTGCAGTGAGAGCCCCAGTGACTGCTTGGGCTATGAGTAAAAGCAACAGAGATCACTGCTCTGACTCAGAGCTGTGTTGCCTTTGGACTAGCCAGGCAGATGCATTCCAGGGAATGAATTTGAATTCACTTCCAGAATGGAGTCAGGGTATGGGACCCATCCGCTTGATCTCTGCCACATCCCCAGAGCCCAGAGTGAGTGAGGGCCTGCCGTGGACCTCTGTGTTGGTGTCAGCTGGGGGGACAAGGCTTCACAGTGCCAGAGAGCCTTTCTGTCCCCACAGCAAGTGGAGTTATCTCATCTGCTGCGATATGCCCCCAGGATGCAGTAAAGCTTAGTTCTAATTTCATCTGCTGCTAATTTGACTGGCACATCCAGAGCAGACTCTCCATCCCAACTGTCTTCCCACTTCGCACAAACCTGTACTAGGCCTTCTTTTAGAGATAGCTTAGCAAATTGTCAAATCAATATTGGTAAAGCATTCTGAAGATGGGAAGTGGACCTTCCACATCTGCTGTTCCTGACCTCTTTCCATACCACAGGTTTCTTACTACTCTGATATTCCTCTGCAGTGCCACGTATTCCCCTGTATAACACAGGTAGTCTTTTGGGTTTCTGTTCTTGAATTTGCCATTGATATCTTGTGATCATGGATTTAACTGCTCTGCACTGTGTCAGTGTGTACAGTGGTTATAAAAACATCTAGCCAGCTAGCAGGAATTGTGAAATGGAGGGACCTGATGAACGCTGAGGCTGGTTTTTATGGGCTCATGTGAAAGGCAGATAAAAACATGCCAAGTAAACAAAGTTTTACTGCTGTTATTGTTTAGTTTGGTATTTACTGTTTAGCATGATGGGAAAATATCACGATATGATAGAGGACAGCTCGTGCAAAGGAAAACCTCCCCCAGTCCTTTTGGTCTCACATACCAGATACTTAGTGTACAGCATACTTGATGTGTCTGGCAGAAGAAAAAAGAGAAAGAGAGGGAAAATGTGCATTCTGCAATTCTGTTTTCACCAGGCACTGGCCAATAAATTATGTCTAGACTTTGTCCCTCAACCACTATGCAGAAGGTCTGGACTGAACCACCTATAATAAATTAATTGTGGTGAGAAAAAAAATCACAGTGGGAAAAGAAGCAGGGTCTTCGTTTCAGCTTCCCATATAACTTCTCTGCCAATAAACAGCTTTACTATGATAGCTCAGCCAACAGGCACTCTTTTGAAAACTTGTACTGAAGCCCAGACTTTCTTACAATATCACAGTTCACTGACTTGCCAAATAGTTTCTGGGTAGATAGCACATCTGTATCTGGATCCATCCCAGTATTTTCTTATACAGCTAGACTCCATCTGAAGTATTTTACCTAAAACCCTTTGTAACCTCTTCTTGTTTCGAGCTTTGAAATCAGAAGAATGATGAAATATTTAATTATCTGTGTGTCCTGCCAAGGCTCTTTCATTACTTACCTGCAGCTGTCTGTGTGCAAGAGGAGGAAAAAAGGAAGACATTTTCTGAAAACAGGACTGTCTCTGGGAGGTCTGTTTTTGGAAAAATGGTCAGCTCCAGCTCTCTGTTAAGGTGTTGCAATCCTGTGCCTCCTGCACAGGAGGGGAGACAAAAGATGTGACACATCTCAGCTGAGCTGCAAGTGGGCTGGGCCGGAGCCAGCTCCCCTGTAGGCCATGCATGGCATGGAAACTGATAGATAAAAGGGCCCAAAATTTTTAAGGTTTGGCAATTTGCACCTGCCAAATATATGCCCACATATTTGTGGCCAGAAAATGAGTTATATGTGTGAACCTCAACACATGCCACTTCTATTCTGTGATTTATATTCCCGACGAGGTAGTCAGAGAGGCAAACGTGCTCAGGTTTCAGCAATGAAGTGCAGACACAGATTTTCTGACTAGAACTTGCTCTTTCACAAGTGCATCCCAAAGCACAGCTTTATTTCAGCAAGATGAGAGAGTCTGGGTCAGAAGCAGGAGAAAACAAAATATATAGCAGCTACTTTATAACCCACTCAGCCTTTATGTGACTCTTTGCTTTTACAATGTAATTTTATTCACTCTTATCTTAAATACATCATTCCTATACCTGTGAGTCCAATCTGCTGGTGTGGCATGTGGGACGGTGGAGCAGGCTGCCATCCTGCAGCAGGACTTTGTTCCTGCTTAAGGAAAGCTCCACTATTAGCTGTTTAGTAGTAGACACAAAGGTAGAAGCCAAAGGAAATTAAAATAAAACAGTGGATTTTCCAGCTTTCTAACTTACCTAGAGCCCTTCAGTTGCACCATGCTTGTTAGGCTAGCAGGCTGAAACCGAGATGTGCCAAAGAGTTTCTGCTCCTCTGTTGTTTTTCCCAAGCAACAGCTCACTGTCTCTGCAAGCACTCTTATGAACCATTACTAGCATCCTTTGTTCTTCTGTCCTTGGATGGCTGTGGGTCCTTGATTGCTCTTAGACACAGCCAGGGATGGAACCATCATCAAAGCTATCAGTTCTGGCTAAACCTCTTAAAGATTTTTAAGTATTAGGTTTTTTTCTAGGCTGATGCTTGGTGAGTTAGCCCAGTGTAGTCATACAAAAAGCATCTCCATAAACAGGCTAGCACACAACATGAGTAGGTTGTTGCATGACAGTGCCAAGTCTGTTACAGACACTCTTTGAAAATAGCATTAGAACAGTCTATAAGGTATCAAGCTTGCCTATTTAGTCATTCATAAGCCAGGGAATAACAAAGTTGAGGTATGGTGATTGAACATAAAACCTTTAGTGTGCTATTTGATGCATCATGTCTTCAACGGGTCTTTAATTACCATTAGCACCATTAGCACCCTATTTCTCAAAGAATACCCTCCTACTTTCCCTGTCACCATGCTTATTCCCATGTACAGAATTTTGTAGTGCTTTTCGTCATACATGTTAATTTTTTCCTCTGAATATATAATTAATTTGATTGTTTTTCTTATTTAGAGACATATGAACATTCACAAACCTCCAACATTTTTATAGCTGTATCTTAAAGCTCTTTCTCAGACTAAATTATATACGTCTCTCTACAAGTAATATGTAAAATAGGATTTTTGATTTTTATTTAAGATTTAATCCTGTTGAAGTTCATAGCACTAATGTGATTGAGGTTAATGATTTGGAATTAACCAAATATAATTAATATATTAATTATACATCCAAAAAATAATTAATTATAATTATATTTATAATAATATATCCATTTTGACCATTATATATAATTATAAACAAAAACCCCACCCAAATATAATTAATTAATATTCTCAGGAACCAAACTGTCTTGGAAAGTCAAGGAGATTGCACTGCTAATTTTCTAGATCCATTGAAAATCTATGCATATACATTACATATTTTTAAATAGTGATTTTGGGTTTATGATATGAGTTATCAGTATTTTAATATTTTAACATAAGTGGAAACGAAAGTGACTTAAACACCTTTGGGAATAAAAAATCATGGATGGGATGGGCTCCTATACTATAGAAAGGTATAGTCCAGCAGCATCCAGGCTAATACTGAAGTACATGAATATATCTACAGAGACATCAAATACAGTTCATCTCAGTAGGGCTTCTTGATGAGCAGTGTTCTCACCAAGGGGTTTGAGGATGATAGTGTTTGGTGGACCATGAGTGAACTGAAGGCCTAAGAGAAAACCTCTAAGCTGCCAGTCTCTGTATGGGATGGATGGAGCACAAATGGCAGTGGGAACTGATGTGATCGGAGCTGCCTTGAGCAACTCTACAAGTGCCCAGTAAGGAAAGACTTGGTGGGAGTCTCTGTAAGGTCCTGTAGACCCAGGTCATTCCACCATTGCCATTTATTTTGTCCTTTCAAACATACAGTTCAAGGGGTGGCTACAGGCTCACCTCTTTGGGTGGCAAACAGGATACTTTGGGAGGAATAAGAATGGGAAAGATAGGGAAAGCTGATCAGGAAACAACAGAAAGAAGAAGACTCCTAAGAGCAGAAAACCTGAAAGAAAATATGTGGACACAGCTGGGTACTGAGTAAAGTGTTAGATGATCAGAGAAGTACTTTTCAGATGTCCAAAGGCTTGGAAAAACTTGCACCTGGCTTCTGTGGTACTTCGGATATATTGTAATCTCCTGGGTATAAACATATGAAGCACAGGATGATGTGGGATCTGCAAATCCCTGGGAAATTCCTGAAGTACACTCACATTAATGTGAGTGTCTTGGAAATGAGGAAGAGTCATTTACATTGAAATTTTCTAATTAAATATTGCAACATTTTCATACCTACTTTTATTGTTTGTTTTCATTCCCCTTCCCACTTCCCCAAAACTGTGCCATTTCATTTTTTCATCCAAATCTGGGACACAAGTGTGTGTGAAATACCGGCATCTTCATTTGAACTTCCTGGGTTTGCTTTTTAATCAGAACCTCTTGAAGAGGAGAAAAAAGAAAATCATTTGGGATTATCTGTGTACCAGTGTGTCAACAGGTACCATAAGAAATCCAAATGGAGCTGTGCACATAGAAAAACATGTGATATAGATCAGAGCAAGTTAAGAGGACTCACCCAACCATCTTTTCTTTGCTGGAATGAATCGTGTGTAAGTTTCCACTAGATCACCCTTTGATTGTCAGGACTGATTAAGTATTTTCTGCTTTCAACTCTGAGGAGATGCTTTTAATAAATTTTTAATATTTTATCGGAGCACTGTGTATGCTGGCTCCCATTAGCGGTGAAATCTGTCCAGTGAGATTTGGATTTGACTGAAAACATAGATTTTGCCTTTCTTCAGTTACTCTTTTCTTGTGTACTAAATGGATGAGTGGTCAGTGGCAGAAGGACACTAGAAACAAACAATCCCCCAAATTATACATCCATCCAAGTCACCAAATTTGAATGGATTTTATAACGTATGTTTAAGTCATGTGAACGCTTTGACTGTTGTTACCCATTTCATTGCATCTGAGTTATGATTTAAACAACTTTTCATACAGCTAGTCAGTGGGTTTCACAAATGCCTGTCTTTAAAAGCCATTCAGGTTATACAAAAGAATGTGGGTGACTGGGTGCAGTATTTGCATTACACACACAAGTAAGCTTATCTCTTTTTGGGTGTCTTCAGGCACCTGCAAATGAAGAGGGCACTTGAGGATAAATACACCTGTTTTAACCTTCCAAAAGCCATAGTTTCCCCACTCCTGCCAGGCTCTTCCTGTCTTGCCTGTGCATTCTCAGGATCTCCCTTTGGCCCAGTAGTTCATTATTCCTTAGTGGTCCTGAAACACCATATTCAAGCTTTTTGGCAAATGCCATCCACCCCTGGCTATTTATTACAAATTTCTTTGATTGGCTTATTTTAAAGCCTTCTGCTAACTTCACTGGTTTTCTGAAGGACAGAAATTTTCTAGCAGAAGCAACTGCTCTTATGGTAATTTTGGGAGCTGCTGTTTTAGTGGGAAAATCTTTGCTTTCCTATCACAACCTTGAGCTAGTTGGCATACTAATAGCTGCTCACTATGGAGGCAACTACTTAACTTCTGGAGATGATCATCCCCAGTCAGCTCAGATTTTAAGGAACTAGTCAGTTTAAAGCAAGGAATTGTTATCCTCAAATGACCCATAGCAGGTTGAAGTATCTCAGTAGGGAGAAAAGAAATGGCAAAAATAAGAGACATAACAGACACGTTGCTGATCCAGGTACTATACGCAACTTTGAAATGGAAATGAAGATGAGTTGAGAAAAGCAAAAAATTGTGTTTCATTTAGATTATCATGTTAAAAAGGGCTGAGGAATCTGAGAGCATTTGGAAAGGAATGAAACGACTTTTTAGCAGAGCTAGAGCAACTCATTTTAATGAATTAAAGATTTGGGTTAAATTGTAACAGACATAACAAATAGTTAGGGCATTAAATAATCATCACCGGGCCTGTTAACAGATTTAGAAACCTTCTGACCTCTGAGAAGTCAAGTTAATCTAATTTGTTGTAGTTTGGTTTTTTTAAAAACCAATAATCAACTTTGCCTCTTTTGAAATTACACATTTGAATAAAGTACTGAAAAGAATTAATTACCCTTTGAAGAGACTGGTGGATGAAATCCCCTTTTTACAGTTCAAATCTGCAATCATTTTCTTTCATGATTCCTTCAACGTGTCTCAGTGCTCGCTGAAACTCTGAACAATTTGGAAGACTTTTTGTGTACCAGAAAGGTGGTGTTTTCCTGGATTTATGTAATCACAGGTTTTCAACTGCTTTAATGCCATTAACTAACGTTTCCAAATGTTTGGTGTGTGGAAAGATCAATGGCTTTATTAATCTAAACGTATTACTACCCTCACCCTTCCCTATTTCAAATCTGGTTTCTGTTTAAAGCTCTTCATAACCTCAGCCTTATTCTAGGTTAAATGTGATATTAATCAAGCTGTGGATAAAGGCCACATATATGACTGAAGCAGTGTTTATTAGCTTTAGTGAAGCCTTTGATTTGGTCACACATTCTTTGCTCTTAACAAAGCCTCAGAATAATAAAATATGGGGTTTATGTCAATCCCTAAATTGGTTATCATCATATTTAAGCAATAATGGAAAACAAACTATGCTCACTATAGTGGCATATGATCTGATTTTAAACCCCCTGGTGCAGGTGTTGTCGATGGTATTCTTCTTTTAGTGCTCTGGTTGTTTTCTTTGGAAATGTCATATTCAATATGCGTGGATAAATACAATATCTGCTTTTGTAAAGAATTTTGTTTTTTTAAATACTCCTTTTAATCATAAAGTAGACTTTATTTGTACTTTTCAGCTTATGCAAGATGTGGTCCGAGGAGAGGAAAACTGGATGTTCAAATAGTTAGCTGCTGCATGGTGTTATGAAGAGCTGTTTTGAGGCCGTGTGCAGCTCCAGCCCTCCTGATGGCTAGCAGGATTTCCAGGGCTGTCCTGCAGAAGACATCATTGGCTTGATTCTGCTCTTTGATGTGCTGGGTATAATCCCAGCCCCGGATTAGGCATATGGTGTAAATTCAGACTGGGCCCCTTGAAGAGATGGCCATCCTTCCTGGTATCAGTCAGCAGAGAGAGGCTATAGGTGCCACCATATGCAGAATTGGCTGCCAATTCCTGCTCTTGTGCTGCTAGAATAGGGAGCAGAGGAAACAAATGTTTTACCCTCTTTTAGTGCACCAGTATAATGTGCATATTTACACACTAATATTATAACAGACGTTTTAAAAAACATTATTATATCTGTAAAGAATGTGGTCACCAGAGCTCAGAGCAGGGCTGTGCCTCCCACAGAGACAGTGGGTAGAAAGGTTAGCCTTCATCCCCATCATGGACAAATTAATATCATGCCTGGAGGGCAAGTTTCAGGACTTTGTCATGACTTGGCCTCCATGTCCATTTTCTACTTACATGGACAATAATTTCTCAAAATGCAGGGAGACCCAAAGGTTAACATAATTCTCCCTTTGAATTATCAATCCTTGCAATGTATGGCCACTTACGTGGTCTCTGAGGCAGTGACTCAGTCCATGACAACAAGCACACCTGATTTAGAATACAGTATTCTAAATTGCTGAAGCCTTTTTTTTTGATTTTGCTTCTCCTGCCAAGACTCCTTGGCCAGGTGCTAGAGGTAGAAAAAATTACAGATGTAAACAGAGTGCAGTTTTTAACAGGAGGAGATTTAACCTCTGAAACTGGCACTGAGAGACGTGATGCTGTCATTGGCACAGGGACACTTCATGCCTCAGCACCAGTTGGCACACAAAATGATTCTGTGATAAAAGAAAAATACTTTCTTCATCCTCTGTTAGAATTCCTCCATTATGAGCTCTTGGATTATCTTGGAGATGTGGACTGGCTTATGCTGCAGGCTGGGAATACTGGAAATAAATATTTTCATCTTTTAGGATGGGTGCTTTGTTGGATTGTTGAGTCTTGTTTTCCTGTTATATTGTTACTATTAACTAAATCATAAGACAACTCTGTGTAAGGTTATTGTTTCCAGTGATGTCTGCTGTAGTTGTTGTCATCCCTTTGAGAACTGGCATCTGCTTTGATGCATGATATGCACTTTTTAACCTTCAAGCAAATTATTTTCTTAAAAGCAAGGGAGGGAATTTTTCAAATCACCAGTTTTCAAATATTTTCTGAGAAGAAAGTCTACACTAGCGTTCAGCACAGCTAATGTCTGCAAAATAAAATAGCTCCCATGCAGCCACCATATTTGATCAAGCTCCAGAAATGCCTAGAAAAAACAGTCGTATCAGATGGTCGCACAGAACTGCAGATGTGACATTCCATTATCAGTGACTTAAGGAGGAGCTGTTAAGGCCACCAACAACCATAAGACATAGTGGTTCCTGCTAAGCTCCTTCATGACATTGTTTTACCCAGGTGAATGGCATAAGAAATTGACAAAATCATGGTGTAAGTATTACAAAACTCCCACCAGAGAAAAAGGCACTGAAAGCAAGTGCAGATATTACAAAACTCCCACCAGAGAAAAAGGCACTGAAAGCAAGTGCAGATTTGAGAGGTGTCCTGGAGATCTGAGAAGTCCCGCCTGAAAACCTCTGCTTTTAGTGAAGTGAGGTGGGGCTGCTATCAAACAGACAGAAAGAGAGTTAACAGGAGTGAACACGGAGCTTTCTAAATTTTAGCTTCTTTGCAAGGCCATTCACATATGTCATTATGGCATGATTTCTAAAGCAGTCTGGAGCAGCTTTGTACAAGGTTTGTAAGGTCACTTGCAGATAGCAACATCAAAATTTTTAAGTGCTGGAATATCCCTCCCCTCTTCTCTCACTGTCCATCACATTCAGTGGAATGAGAGCAGCAGGACCAGGTCAGAGTTAAGGTTGGCTGCCAAATTTCAAAGCTTTCAAAACCTCATTTTTTCATAACTGCAACATTGTAATAGCACTGCTTTAAATTAGCTGATACGTATTTACTAACTTAATCTTAGTACAATGCAGGGGCTTAAGGGTCTGGGAATATTGCACAGCTTTGATCTCTATAAACCCCTATTAGCACAGGTACTGATACAATTATCTGCAAGGTCACTCTACATACTTACAGGCTAGCAGTCCAGTCAACAGATCAAACTACCTCATTTATCATCATGTGATTTGTTTCTAATTAGTTCACTCCAGCTAATGGTTTCTTAAAACTGTCTTTTTTGAGTTTTTTTTTTTTTTTCAGAAACACATAAACCACTTGAATTAACTTCTCAACATTGGCTAAATATATTGTTTATTTTCTGGCATGTTTCCAGTTGTATGAATTACACAGAATTCATTTACTTCATGAAATAGGTAATTTCTCTGCTTTCAGAGATGGAAGGCACAGAATAATGTTGTGGTGATGGTAGGGTCTGATAAAAACCTTTTCTAACACATCTATTACATTGTCCTGGCTCATGGAGTCTGACATTCACCGTTCTGAAATAAGACTAAATACAGCTAGTTTTATCTCCTTCCAGGAAAGCATAATCATGAGATTTGTTGAATAGCTGGTACTCTGTGAACAAAAGTCAAATTAGACTTAAAAGTACAGGTTGTACTACTAGTATGGATCAGAACAAAAAGGAAATGTCAACGGTTTTTCATGCCAGTCATAAATTGCTGGTCTTAATTAAAGCGTAATAAAAATTTTAATTTGATCAAAGCATGTAGCACCTATTGTAAGCCTACTGTTTCATCAGGGAGATTTATACCCTTTGCTTTCTTCTCAGTACATCAGTAATTGCATCTGCTTATTACTAGATTTGCTATTGGAAATACACCTCTCCTGATGGTCTGTGGGCCAGGATTTAGTGTTATTAGGCTTGACATGGTTTGATTCCCTGTCAAAGAAAACCCTTTAACCCCAAGCCTTTCATAAACCACTCTGAACAGCATGCCAGGAGGAGTGAAGTGGAATTTAACAAGCTGGGTATACTGGTGTGGAGGGCCTGGGAAGAGCATGAAACTACTTGTGAGAAGAAAAATGTTTAGTTAAACTGGTAAAGAATGGCTGTCTCAGAGACCCATAACCTGAGCTTTCATCAAAGACTGAAGTGTTAATATGTTGTCATATTAGTTTCTGCAAAACAAGCATTCACTTCTGAGGGAGAATACACATGGACACAAGCCAGGGCTGAAAATCCTGCTTTGCTTTAGCCCAAATCAAGTGAAGCCCAAGTTTCAGGTATCATCAGGTCAGCACCGCCTCTTTGCTTCCAGGTAACCTGCTAGGTTGTTTTCCAGAAATTTTTCTTTTTCAGCAATATTTGAAAGGGAAGGTAATCTCTGAAACGAAGTCGTAGTTAGCACTGGCAGACACCTCCACATTGAGTGTGGCAGGGAAAGATACGCAGGCACAATCTGTACATCCAGATTTTCTGTGTAAAATTTTGGTTTCCCAGAATTAAGACATCTGTGTGGCAAATGCTTATCATATAACTGTGGCTGTGCTGCCATGTTATCTGGATGCCATCAGCAGCTCTGCCAGGCCGGCTGCTTGGGGTGGCGCATGTGGGCCTGGATGCAGAAAGCCCAGGGTATCGCGCTACGCCCCGACCACAGCAGGAAAACACACAAAAGTGGTCGAGAACGTAGTTTCCACTTGATGGGGCTTCCCCCAGGCCGGTGGGAGACGCGCCAGCAGAGATAAAGGAGAGAGAAGCGATCTACTGCTTGGACTCCAGGAAGTTTAATCTTCTGGAGGTTGCAAGAGCGAGATGAGATACCAGGAAGTTACAGGCATTTTTATACTGGGACATAGGGAGGCGGGGTGAGGGGTACACTCCAATAGGGAAAGGGAACATGGGAGGGATCAACAGAGAAACAGCCAGTGAGGATGGAACAGGGGAGGGATTCCAGACAACCAATGGGGAACTGAAGGCAGGGCTGCAGGGAGGCTGTGGGAACTCGCAATCCACGATGCAACATACAACTTCTCACAACTTTTATAGGATGAAGAAAAAGGGCAAGAAAAAGTTAGCAATGGAGGAAAGAAATAATTTGAAGAAGGAGAAAAAGGTTAAAAAATTGTGACTATGGAGAAGGGAGAGGAAAAACAGTGTTTTGTCTCTTCCAAATATTGGTGACTCAGGCACTGAGACAAACTCCTGTTCTTGGATGTCCGAGCCTCAACAGGACCAAAATTTCCCAGTCTCACATGTTTCCTGTTAGATCATCAGAAGGTAGAAAAAGAAAAGAAAAAAAAAAGAGCTTTCTTCCCAATTTTCTCCAGATTTGGAAAATAATAATTCTCTATGAATGCCCCTCTCTCTCCAGTGACATCTATATTGTTAACAGAAATGAGGACTCAGAAACGCAAACTTCTGTAGTAAGAGCACTGTTCACATCCTGGTTTTGCCTGTTTGACAGTCAAAGCTGACTTTCATATCTTTTTTTTTTCCATTGTAAGGAGAGGTTCCTCTTAAGGTAATTATTGCTCCCAAGCTCAAGAAAATCTCTCCATTTTCTGACACCTTCTTTGCAATGCTTCTTTGTTTCCATGGAGAAATTTTGTGCTAAGCTGGGTTTTGTTAGCAATTGGCACCTCTAATTATAGCTGAGTGGATACTCCCGAAACTGAAATAAAAGTTGCTTTAGCCTCCTTTTCATGTTACATCCAGTCTTGCCCTTCTGGAAGCACCTGGGATGCCTGCCATGTGTTGGTGTCATGCTGTTTTAGATAGTGACTCATTTGTAATGAGATTATGACACATTCCTTTATATTCAAAATGGACTTATTCCCTGACTTCTTTGCTTTTTTTTTTTTTTTTTTTTTTTTTTTTTTTTTTTANGGAAACTACTTGGCAAAGTGGGAAATGTATGTGTTCTTCTAGGAAAGCCAAGAAATAACCACAGTGTGATATCTGTCACTGCATGTAAACTCATTGAAGGTAAATCAATTTTATCCCAGTAGTAATGGATATGGTTTTTTCAACAGAGTGAAAGGATATTGTTGTAGTGATGACAAATGTGAATGGTCTCTGTCATAATAGAGTGACTTCTGATCTTTTCTTCTACTTGAAGTTTTGCTAGTGTTGTTTCCTTGCTGTTTGCTTGCAGCCCAATGTTAGAGTATGTTAAGGGCTCTCAAGGAGTTTGTTCAACTGTTTAAACTGTTAAATGCTTCATGATTCTTTGGTTCCAGTGAGAGTCATAAGGCTGTTACAGTCAGTACTACAGAGTACTGTAAAACAAATATTATGTCATATTGGCATATACCGTACCTTTTGAGCCCTGCCAATGCTGTGGTTTTGTCTGACCCATTGCTTCATAAACAAGGCTCACACAGATGTTCTCATCCACACCTCCATGCTAAAGTTTCAAGGTTATCCTAGACTTCAATTACAACTTTTTGAGTAACAAATAGGCATATTTTTAGCTTTTACCCACAGTAGGATGGCAGATACCTGCAAATAAAAAAAATTTCAAATTTCAATTTGCAAATATTAAAGATATCACACGGTGCATAAAAAACAAATTCCAGGATGTTCACTGGGCATAAGTGCCAGAGTTTGCATAAGGAAATGTTAGCACGAATTTCATAGGGTGAATAATAAATTCCTCACAGTGTAACCAAGACCATCATGATGAAGACTTACAGAAATGGGTAGTATTTTTATTTTAAATTTTTTATCCTTCTTTGGTGTGGAAGAAGTTCTAGCATCATGAGGACAGGCAGAAAAATAAATCTCTTTCAGTAAGTAACTGTAATTGTTTAATTTGTCACCTTAAGAAAGTGGGAAGGAAAAGATATAATATCTCAAAAATATTTGAATTACATATATATCTTAAATGAGTTCTGAGGAACAGTAATTTCACAGCCTGGAACTAGAACCATCTCTATTTTTCACAGTGTTTGGGTTTTCCTTGAAGATGTGGAACTCTCTATTTGCACTTTCTTGGAAGCTGTTTTTGTGGTTTCTTATCTTTACATAGAGATAGTTTTGAATCACATGCTGTAGCATATGTCTAGCCCAGCTGTTCTCTCTGTACTTATATGGTCCCATCATTAAAAATCTCTGAGTGGATCAAAAGTAACAACAAAATTATTCTCCCCGTGGCTGGGGAAGCATTTGGTGTCCACCATTAACTCTATGGGTAAATTAGAGATGAGGATTATGAAGCGTTTAGTCTCAAATCAAGCAAAAGGTCTCTGACTCTGCTTAAAATTGGTTCTTCTGCTGAGTCCCAACCAATGGCACCTTCTTCATTACACCTTTTTCCAGGAAGCAGAGAGTGTGGGTATTTTTTGAAGTGACCTGTATGGGCAGTCCTTATGTGGCACTGATGTCTTCAAAGATTAAAAAAATTGCATCTAAAATCCCCAGTGCTGTACAGCCCTGGGAAGGATGAGCAGTTCCAGGAGAGGAGACTGAAAGCAATTATCTCTGCATTTTTTATCTGTCTTCTACACTTTTAGTACCCCAGTGAGCCATCTCTGCTTATATACTTTTCCCTAGCCCACAATAGCTTCTAGATCTAAAGTTTAACACAAAGACCAGGTCCAGGATATATTTTTGCCTTTTTTATACACTGTGCTACTTTAAATGGGAGGGCGGGGGGAAGGGGGGAAAGAAGGAGCTGTTTTGATCAAAGCATTTTTCTCTGACATAGCAAGGCATAATAATGTATCCTCACAAATACCTCAGCTTTCAAATGCAGAAGGCATTCTCACATTTATACCATAGAAGGTGCTACTGGGATATTCCAGATTCCCTTCATTCCCAAGAGATCTGCTAATCTCAGAAAAATGAGGGAGGCAGTTTGCTTGGCCCCAGATTTCACAATGCTGTGATGCATTTGGGGAGTTTCAGGACCCAGCACCCAGGCACAGGGCTACAGGCTCCTCTTGCACCTGAGTGTACCACCAGCTGGATTCAGAGGAAGATCCCAGGCTGGATGAATTAGCATAAAACCACTTCTTAACAGCCACAAACTTTAAACAGCTTCCCCCCCTCCCCTTGTCCATTTGAATTTATTATGTATTTAAGTACATGAAATAACCTTGTTTTATTCAATTAGCAGATAGACATATCAGATGGGTGGTGTCACCCAGGAAGTGTAATGGGAGACCATCTCACCCATGGGATGTTGGACAGAGACAGAGGGAAAACTGCATGCACTCCCCCTGGCTCTGACTTGTGGGAGTTGCCAGCCCAAAACATAACTATTTATCAGAAAACGAAACTCTAAAAAATAATCTGGTGGAGTTTTTACAATGCCTTTCACAATCCAGATTGCACTTCCCCTCCAAGATAAACAATCAGTCAAGCAGTGGAGAAGTGGGGTGGTGTTCAGGACAAGCGGGCTGTCCCAGCTGGGCATCCTGGCTTAATGGGTGAGTGCAAGATCATTGTTTTATATCCTTGGACAGTCCACTGGGGTAAACACTGCCTGAAAAGACAGGTTTTGAGACCTACTGATGCACTGCTGTGTAGTGGAGTGTGTTATACTACCTAATCAAGTATTTATACTACATGGTCTAGAACTCTGTTCCTTGACAAATGGCTGAACTACAGTGAAGATGTCCTGCGTTTCCCTGATGAAAACATTCTTCTCAGAAAGTCAGCCTGCAAATGCCAAGTCATATCAGAGAAATCGACAGCAAATAATGTAAATAAATGAAAGATATACAATCAAGATATATGGATGGCTGGAATAGCTGCCCCAGGGAGGGAGCTTCAGGAACAAGGGGTTATTGCCATCTAGCCAGGAATGAATACTACTATTTTAGCACTTTTTTGAGCACTCTTGGAGCTTAACTATCAGGCATTCATGATAGTATTATCAATAGAGACTCAGAGAGTGTTCTCCTGTTCCTCCTTCTGGCTGCTAAGGTTGGCTCTATTTGGACTGTGTCTAGAATGTCACAGTACGTCCCAGAGCCAGAGAAGCTCTAGCCATGTTCTCTTGTTCTCTGAAGGAAAGGCTGGAGGACTGTGCTGGGACAGTACAAATGATAGGCTCCAGGAGGTAATAGCTCTAATGTACTACCTGATGACCAGCTGCAGCAATCAGTGTGGCTGAATAGCTTTGAGTGGGACAGCCACTGAGAATGTCTGAATGATCTGACATGTGCTTGATTTGGAGGGACAGAAAACACTTTGTAGTTAATAACAAAATCTCACTCCTTTTGGTCATTGATGTTTATCCTCAGAAGTTCCCTCTTAGGCTTATAGATACATCTGAAAAGCAGAGAGGATCCTCATCACATGTGCCATCTCCAGGCCACCAATGCCTCAAATTTTCTTGGACACCATCAGTGTGTAGAGGGAGGTATGCTGTCCCACGGTGGTGGCAGCAGCATCTTCTAGCTTTCTGTCAGGCCCTGGGCTCATGCAGGCAGAGATGTTCCTTGAGGTTTGCCAGGTCCTTTGACAGGGATGCAGCTGCTAAGAAGAGGCTTTTCATTTTGACAGGAAGTAAAAAGGCAACTGAAAAAACTTTTCTTCCATTTTGGAAGTAGCATTTAGGACATGAGTGGTTCGCATTTCACAGGTTCAGAAGCCAAACATGCATCTGCACATCTCTGTAGCACAACTTGTCCTCCAATTACTCAAGTGAATTTCCCTGAGCATTTATACCTGCAAGACTCCCACTCTAATCTTTGTGTGCCAAGCTAGTCTGAACAGTAAGGACATGAGCAGTGTAATTCACTTTCAGATGTAAGAAAACAGTTCTTGAAAAGGATTACTGTGCACAGCAATTCTGGCAAGAGGTTCTGTAGGAGTCCAAGGTCTCCTTCCTCACTTCTATGCTAAGGAAGGCAATGTTATGGCAAGACTGAGATCTTTTTCTCTGCAAGAATAGCAACTGTTAAGTAGAACAGACATGAAGCACAAAAAACCCCCACGAATTTCAGTAACTACTCCAAGCCAGATTTTAGAGGTTATACCCAATACATCAACATACCTTTCTTTCTTAGGTTAATGAAATATTAGTCAATAACTTGTGTAGAACAAATCTTCTTATATGTATAAGCATGTAGCTGTAAGTCATCAGGGTAGCCCAAAGCTGTAAAGCAAGAGATCTTCGGTGAGGATAAGTCAGCTTAGCTGCACTGCAACATTTCCAGTAGACATCAAATGAGAATCTGGCTGTACAGCTGAGGATTGTGCTAATGCCCCAGTGCTGCAGTTTTCTAAGCAGTGTCTTCAGTGGTGACTATCATTACCTCTACGCAGTTCTTGCCTCACAAATTCAGCTGGTGTGGTTTCCAGTTTGGATCTAGATCTGTGAAGCCTGAAGGAGGGGCACTCCTCTGGGACTGGCTAATACTGCCTCCTCTAGTATGAGCTGTCTTTGGATTTATTTTGAACTTTATTTTCTGGTGGTTTTGAAATGACATTAACTACTGTATTAAGTGGTGCTGAAAAATCAAAAGCATCTAGTTTCCAAGGATTTGCTGTTTCTGAAAACTGAACAAGAAAATACACTGTACATGGCAACAGGAACAGAGTGAATAAATCAGCAAAACCCACACACCCTCAAAATATCAACAGTGATTCAGAAGGCTTACAAATTGCTACCTACCGATTCCAGGTGTCTGAAATAGATTATTGAAACTCAGTGTAAACAAAACATTGTGATAGAGGCCAAATTCTTAATTTCACTGCTAATAGTGGTGTTTGACAAATGCAAATACAAGACTTTATATGTTATTGTTGTAGCAAAATTCTTATTTAGTATTTAGTTTTGTATTTTAAGCCATGTCTAAGTTACGAGGCAGGTTTTCTTACCTGACTTCTAAGAAACAATATGCTTAGATGTAACCTATCCCAGGAAATATAACGAGATTATTTAGATAGCTAAATCCAGTGTATCTGCAAACCCATTTGGGAATTTAATTTGTGAAATAGACTCAAAGGAACCTATTATCTACTGTCAATCACAAATAGTTTTTCTCAAGGTAACTGGCTTATCACAATAGCTTAAATACAGATGCTCTTCCCCAGAGCAGATGATCACTTGGGCACCTGATCATCTCTGCAGGGGTATACCATAGCTGAAATAAACAAACATGCAAGTTTTGCATAGTTTTGGAAATCACATCAAATTGGGGTATCAAATATTTATAGCTAGGTGAAAAAATAAAAAGGACTATATACATTCAGTCTCGTTTCTCTGTCACGTTCAATATTTTGCCACTTAGGATTTGGTCAAAGTTTTCCAAAATTTTTCTTCCATATCATGGTCACAGTTTCTTGGAAGATTTTGCTAGTATTTTTCTGCTTCATGTCTTCAGTCTTTATGAACCACCGAGGCTTTCCAAGTCTTTCATGTTTTTCTTTTAATACAGCCTCAATACCTGCTTGTCTTGTCTTTTTTTGGGGGAAAAAGGTGAGAGATAACTGGCTCTGTTTAAAATGTGGCTCATGCAAAACCCAGGTGTAGTAGTCCTCCGTTATCTCAGACTGGACACTTCCCTAAATGAAGTTACACCTTGGTAAATGGTATTCTGATAACCAGTGTGCCTTCATGTAGCAGATTTCCTGTACCCTGAGAAGTCCAGTGGTGTAACATGTTAATCATAACAGCTAGAATTCGTAAGCGTCTGTAGGAGAAATTCTCCAGGTGGTACTTGCTGGAATTTAGGATTAGTAGTCCAAGAACAGGAGAGAAGGGAACAGGAGGCTGTTGCTGTGAAAAGATGAGGTCACTCAGGTGTGGCCGCTCTCTATGAATGTATTATGGGTTTCTGTGTGAGACAATGAGTATGAAAAGGTAAAACTGAGGATGGAATGGGAAGCAGTTGTGCTGCTGCACACTCTGAGCATTGCAAAGAGATGCTCCTTCCTTTGAAATGTGCCAGTACTTTGACCTTTGACTAGTGACAGTGTACATCTTTGGAAAAATCTGAAAATTCAGAGGAGGTGAACAGAGCTGGTGGTACCTAATTGAAATAATTTGCCTGAAGAATGACTTTGTATGTCTGCTCTGTGCATATGTGTATGTATGAATGTATTTGGCTTTACTTTGTAAATGTCATTCTTGTGTTTGATGACGATACATGTACTGCTGAAAAATGGAAAGTCAGGTTTTAGAAAAACTGGGATGACACTGTACCTCTAAATATAGATGAAGAGTAGCTGTGCAAGTTGTTAGGTTTATCCTGCATGTAGTGGAGGTGATGGGAGACAGTTTCCTGTGCTGAGCAGGTAGGTCTGACTTCCTGAGGCACCAAGATTAGGAAGTCGTTGTGTGAGTGCAAGGAGCAGCCTGGAGGACACGAAGTGTTTGGAAGAGAAATTAAGCTGCCCAAAAACTGACATCTTTGAGGGAGCAACTGGGGAGAATGGGAACATGCCAACATGTGAAGCTCTTCAGGGCCCTGAGTGTGAAAAAGAGAAACTGAAACTTAAAAGGAGTGATAAAAGGGAAATCACTGAATTTACAATTATTGTGTTAAGAAGATCTTCCATGGGGGAAGTACATGAAATGACTAAAAGTCATTTCACTTCAGAGTGGTGAAGAGCTCTCAGATGAGCAATAAACCTGTAATGAACAACTTTTTAAGATGCCGCCCTTTAGGGAAAAGCTCCTAAAACCCTTGCCAGTTCATTCTCTCCATGGTTGATTTCAATTTGTGAGAGCTACTGAGCATTCCACACGGTGCATCACAGCTCTGTTCTTTATTTATCTTCTGCCTAGAAATGGCTGCAAGTCTTTAATGTGGGATGTGTGGATTTAATTTTTTTCCTGGCTTGGTTATCTGTTCTTCAAATGCTGTTAATTTCAGTGGGAATCCTTCCTTAGCTAGTTTGGAAAGATGACTCCAATCCCCAGTGGCTTTAGATCAGCACCAAAATCATTGTCAATGGGCCAAGGTCATGAGATGATCCCAAGGCAGCCCTCAGTATTATAGTTGATACCTACTCTGAAGACACAGAGAGAAAAAAATAGAAATTACTCTGTTATTTGTATTTGCTTCAAATTATGCAAGAGTAACATTATTCTGTCCTTTCACATCAGTGCTCTCCACCTTCAGCTCTTTTTTTCCACTTGAAGTGAAAACCTTTTCAAAGGACAAGACTGGAGTTTACAAGAGACTGCTAGATGCCAGTCCTACAAATATCTTTGCACATGGTTAGCTTCATACACAGGGGTGGTCTTGCTGATGTCAAGTTAAGCACATGCCTAAGTGTTTAGAGGAGTCAGCCTTACATCTGACATCCAAGTAAACAGACAATCATCTTAAATTCTCCAGGAATTTCTGATCAAAAAGGATGTTATATTAAAAACAAAACTAATCTTTCAATAAGCATAAAAATAGATTTTAAATTAAAATTATATTTTTAGCTTTAAACATTTAATTAGTGAAATCCATTTTTACACAGTGAAGTCTAAAACTTCACCTATATTTTAATATCTAAAGGCCACTTTATAAATTATGAAAGGTCAAATACATCTCCATTAAACAGAATTTACTCTATTACTACACCAGTTAGGCATCAGTCACTCACCTGGATTTTAATTTAACTAATTCTCTTGCGTTCCAGGATTTGCAGATAAAAATTGACTCCAGAAGTGATGAATTCTGCATTGTTATGACACCCACAAGTAACAATTTGAAAGACAGGGTATTATACTTGCACAGCCTCTTCCATCCAGTGATCTCAAGCCACTTCGTAAAGCTCACACAAGCATCCTTAAGCCAGAGGAGAATGACTGGCTGCATGAAGGGCGGCGGGTACCGACAGGGGCTGCACGGGTGCGTTCGGCGCTGCGCCATGTGCTCGAGGATCAATTTCTCCAAATCTAAAGAGCATTGTTTGGTTTCAAGCTGCTTTGGTGAGGCAGGAATCCAAGAGGACTCTGAGCAGTAACAGATCCTGCCACTCACAGACAGACAGAACAGTGGCTATTTTGTGGTCTCAGGTGTCCTCAGTGTGCTTTACTCTGAAAACAAGGACCTGGGAAGGGGCACAGTACCACGAGTCTCTGCTTCAAAGGCATGACAGGCTGAACAAATGGCTAGGTGATGTTGTTTGAAGGTAAAAATTTAGTTGAAAAATTTAGACATCATGCTCTTTTTTCCTGTTTCTGAATTGTCTGTAATGTAACTGACTTTTCCAAATCTTTAGATACTGCAGTAGCATTTTTTTTGGCCTGTGGGCTACTGGAAAAATGGCTTCTCTGACTATTCACTGTGGGTTGGTTACTGCTTGTGCCACATGGTTGGTCAGCTTAATGGTATGGTCTTTCTGTTTCCTGACTGCACACTTTAAGCTTTATGAGCAGGAATAATCTTTTTGTTCCTTCTTTATGAGTTATTCATGAAGACACAAAATTGCTCAATGCACATACAGAGTTAAAAAAATATAAGTATTTAAGTGGCTTTTGAGAGTCTTCATAATGTTGTTGTGCTTGAAAATATTTGTTTGGTGCAGTGCCTTTACATCCCAGGGTTACTAGAAAATAAAATCTTTCATCTTCCAGATTTCCAGGATGAATGTGTTTGCACGTACCAGTAAAGCAAGATTTTTTTCAGGAGACTAAGATCTGGTTTTGTGGATGTTATATTTTGCCAGACCTAAACCATCAATTTCCACCAAAGCAACTCAGTTTAAAATAACTTCTGTTTTGGTTTTGCCAAAACCCCAAAAAAACAGCTCAGAAGAGACTCTGTAGCTAAATGAGAGAACATAGGATGTTCTTTGAACTACAAATAAATTTTTCCTTCTATCTTACATAGATATATAGATCCTTCTATCTACAATGAATGCACATATATAGAAAAGGCATCTGATATGCCTCAGCAGAAAAGATGAGTCTTACTTATCAGCCATGAAATTTCAGAACACTTTCAGAGATATTTTAAGAGCAGTAGGTAATAATCTATGTATTTTTTCATAAATATATGCTGAGGTTACCAGCTAACTTGTACAGTAGACGGAATATAGGACACATGATCTAGACTTCGAAAATCTACAGCTTTCTTTCCCTTTGACTGGAAAACCACCTTCATTCAGTCAAAGAAATATGTAATCACATTATCTTGTTTGACATGCCAAGCAAGAGTCCCTCTGGGAATGGTATCAGTGTCTAACAGGAAGCACCAAGACATATTCAGTGCCCTAACAGAGTCCAGTAGAATTTAGAAGTGAATAAGGTAGGTCAATTATCCTGTCTGTCTGCCCTGCAGCTTAAATCTTTACTCTAAAGCCAATGATCTGTGAAAACCATTTTTCACAGTTAGAAAAGAAAACTCACTGACTCACGTGGCTTGAAGGCTGGAGGAGTGACTTCTAAACCTAAGATTACACTTAGCTAATATACCTTGCTTTGTACTACAGCCTTGAAAGAAAATCACAGAACAGTCTGAGTTGGAAGGATCCTCTCTTTAGTGAATGGCCTGTGCAGGGATCAAGTCCATGACCTTGGCATTATTAGCACCATTCTCTAACAAACGGAGCTAATTCACGATCATAGCATGTCAAAACTTTTCTGGAACCTTAAAATTAGTCCTTTTTCAAGAGGATTTACATTATCAAAACTCTATTAGCCTATCTACACTAAAATTAGATTAAATGTAACTAGCACAAATTCAGGTGAAAATAAAACCCTTATGTAGTAGTTTTAGGGAACCCTAGACCACAAATGTTGCATAACTGACTAAGGAAAAAATTTTTGTAGCCACATTTTAGATGCTAAAAATGGTGTAATGAATGTGTGAAAAAAAGTCATAGCTCCCTTTTCTGGTGCTATTTTATATGATCCTGAATACTGATGACCAGTGTGGCCTCATTTTGACAAGGGCCATTCAGGGTAAGAGGGAAGGTTATGACTGAATAGTGTTACAGAATCCTTTGCTCATATCACTGGGAAAACCACATCTGAGTCAATGCAAGTGCCCCAGGAAAATATCTTGCCTCTTCCTGCAGCTATCTTCTCTAGGTCAGGCTGTCAGAACTGGTGGCGTGGCTCCTAAAAACTCTCTTTTGTTTCCAGAATAGTTGTCTCCAAGCATAATAATGTTCAATAACTTAAAATGAAAAAGAAATGACTTTTTCACTTTTTAGTTAGTTTCCAGGAGTCCCAAAATACACCTTTTCTAAACAGCTCTAGAGCAATACTTTCACTGTAGCTCCAACCTCCGTACATGGCCTTGCACCCTGCAGCCCAGGTGATCCAAATCTGCCAGTCTTGTCATGCCCTTATCTCTTCTGCTTGCTACTCACCCCTGACCTGCTCCAGCTCATGTTCAGACCTTGCAGTGGTGAAGCTCTGTTCCCACATGCCCAGGCAGTAGTGATGGCTTTGCTCCATCCTAGCAGATATGCCATGAGCAAGACAAAAATGCTTTCCCAGCAGTGCCTCTGTCTGCTTGAGATGTTACCTGTGATTGGTCCCAAAAGATGAGGCCATAGTGTGTGGTGCTTGCTTTCTTGCTAACATGAGGGACAAAAGAGGCAAGCTGTTCGCTTGGGCTGCCAGCCTAGCTCCTCAAGAGTCCAGCATAACGCTGGTGTTGCTGTGGGGGTGTAGCAGCCTTCAGGGTGGTCTTTGCCTCACTGTCTTTATTTTGGCTTTAGGTTGTAAGTGGGTAGAGACTTACATGCCCACTTTACCTTCTTTTGAGTACCCCCTCATGCATGAATCACCACAGCACTATCCAAGTGTCGTTTTCCCATGCCAGACCTCAGCACTGTGTAACTCCAGGCCTTAGCAGCAGCAGCATTGAGGTATCAAGCTTTGTTAAGCAAAGCAGCTTCTTCTCATATTTTAGCACACAGTTTAGAGTGTTTGAATTCTGCAGATTTGTAGGAAAACTTATTGTTAAGGTGACTTACACTTAAAGAAAACCTCAAATCCTTTTCGTCTTTCTCCTAGTACGTCTCTGTTGTACCATTTATCTGTGCAGAAAGCCATGACACCAGCAGTGCTATTGCTTAGTTCTGCCAGTGCTTCACCAGGCAGCAAGTCAAACTCGCCCATCTCCTGCACTTCGGGAGCTTCTGGTCTCGTAGCTACTAGTGCTGAAAAACACAGTTTGCCCTTTGGTGCATTTGCTTCACCCATGTTAGAAGTACTTGAAAAATGACTCCTAGTCTGACAAGTGGTGACAGCAGCTGAGCAGGGCATATGGGGCTGGGGCTGTGGGGGCCTTGTGGTGCTGGCTGGATGCCCGCACGACCACCATCTGCCCGCTACATGGGAGGGACATGGGGCCAGTCGCCACGGGGGAACCTGCTGCCAAAAGTACTTTATTTCTCCTCTGAAAAAGGTGACGTGCCTTCCCGCGACTGGCAATGGGCCTTGCCGCAGCTGCTCGCTGGCAGGGCCTGGTCCTGTGGGGATGCCATGTGCCAGCCCCAAGCATCATGCCTGCTCTGTGTAGGGGAGAAGGAGGTCCCTTTTCCAGGCAGTGTTTGGCAGGGCTTGCCAGTGGGAATGAGGGAGGGCCTGGGGCAGATGTGGAGGTGGCTGGCAGAGTAAACCTTGGGAGGAGATGCTCTGGGTCTGTGTGTGTGGGGATGCCTGCCTGCTGAGAGAAGGGTGGGATGCAGCAGGGTGCCCCTGGATGTGGGGAGCATCTCTGTGCCAGTATGGACACACGCTGTGGGGACATGCAGACTCCCCTAGCAAGGTGGATACGGGCTCGTTCTTTCCACAGTGGAACTGAGTCACATTCCTCTCTTTTGCTGATTTGATTGGGCCTGTCAAATATAAGAGGAAACAAAAATGAGATGAATGATGTGTGAAAAAAAGGGAACTATAAAAGCTAACGATTCCTACTAATTGGAAATGTTTAAAAGTCCTGGTTAAACAGCTGATGTTTTGATGTACGCCTTGGGAACGGGACACACATATCACAGAGGTTCTTCCCAGCAAAGTTGTGTCTCCCCTTATCTCTTGCAGTAAATAGCAGAGGCTAAAATGAAAGTGTCCCTTTTCAGTGTTCTTCAAAACCCTAAAATCCCTGGAGAAATCATTCTGAAGCATCAGCTAATGAGTGCTGTCAAATGCCGAGCTGCTCTTCCTTGATCTGGTGGCAAATCACTCACTTTGCTGGCAGGTTTAGAAGTGCCTCAGTTCAAAACAGCCTCACAGATCTGATGGTGCCTCAGCCAAAGGCCACATTCTGCCTCTGCTGTTGCAGCTGCACCATGGATGAAATGTTAGCTAAAGACTTCTCCTGAGTATTTACAGGGTAATCAGGTGGGCAAGACTTCCATTGCCGCTAGTAAATCTTCCTATGATTCTGCTTGGAGTAATATTTTCTAGGTGTTTTAGTTCAAATGGTAAATGCTAAAGGGCTGTGTAAATTTCCAACATAAGAAGTTTTCCTGTTGGCAGGTCCTTTTTGAACTGCCATCTTTTTTTCATGACTGAACTAAATTGTTCCTCCCTCTTATGGCCAGCCAAAAGAATTTCTTATCCAGAATGGTATTACATAGCAAATGCGAGGAAGGGCAGGCAGCTGGGAATGGGCTCATTTCCCCAACTTTTTGTAAATGAAACAAGGAGTCACAGCCAATGTCACATTTTTTCTTTTATATCAAACAAAGAAAAAGCCATGATCAAAATAATTTAAATTTAAAAAATGCTGTTAAAAGAGTTCCTGAGATAGAAATTCTGAAACACTCTATCTTTAGTGGCAGACCCGGGGCCTCAGCACCTCCAGGAAGGAGGAGGAGCAGGCATGCAGCCTTTGAGCAAGCAATGGTCAAGAGCAGCATTCTCTAATCACCTGCCCAAAGCCTCCAAACATGACCAGATCCTGTCCCTGGGCACGCTACTTTTATGCAGTAGCCTGGATAGAGGATGTTCTTATGCATCATGCATCATTTTACATCATGATGTAAAAGTCACCCTGTGTGCCACAGGGTGAGTAACAACAATAAAACAGTAGAGAATTGCTTACCACACAAAATGACTCACTTGAGAAATCCAGAAATAACTGCTGGAAGGATTTGAGGACCATATTGGAACCAATAACATTCATGCTCTAATCAGTAAAATTAATTATTACCTACTCCATAGTCAGAAGAAATGTGATCTTTCCATGCCTACTCTCTGGGTGAAAAATGAGGCACATGATTAAGAATAAATGTAAGGAAAAGCACAGGTATTCGGACATAAAAGCAGAAAGTCCAACATGAGAAAATGAATTTCATTTTGCATGTGGGAAAAAATAGAGCAGTAAGAAAAGTTTCTAGAAATAACCCAGAGGACAAAGAACAGTCCAGATACTATGTAACAGGAAAGAAGAACAAGGCAGACATAGTGTAAAGAAGTCTAAAATATTTAATGTTTTGTTCTGCTTAACTTGAGAAGAAAAGAGCTCAGGCAAAATAAGGGAAGAGAACATGCTGAAGAGTAGAGAGATGTATTCAGACTGTCAAGACCTGGTAAATAATCCTGTATAATCTCTGAACCATTGGTGAGTCTTCGCAGCAACATGAAAAGGTGCAAATATGGTTCTTCTGAAAAAATCAGGAAGCTGTAATCAATCCCTCATAGGAGCTCATGGAAATGTTCTGAATTAATTCATTAAATAAACAATAAAGAAGTTGCAGGAGGATCCTAAATAGTTAAAATAGCCCACCTAAGCATGCCAAGAATACGCTGTGTCAAATCAACCTTAATTCCTTCTCTGAGAGCATTTGATTTATAGAATAAGAAAAAAGCAGTATATGGGATGTCTCACTGATTTAGACAGAGTTATCCCTCACAGGGCTTCTGCAAAGCTGAGGAAATAAGCCCAGAATTCTCAACCTAAACTGATTGAACAGCTGTTTGAAATGCTCCTTTCAAAAACTTCAGAGGCTTTCAAAGGCATCAGCAGTTTGCTGGTTAGGTGTGGCTGCAAGTGTAGTCTTACAGGAGTGGGAGGTGAAGAGCATTTCTTGCTAAAGTCTTGGCTTTCAGTGTAAAAAAGAACCTGATGCATTTGCTGAAGACATTACAAGCAGTTTGTAGTACATGACCAGAATTTAAAGTGACCTTAATAAATTAGGCGGACAATCCAAAATCAATGACATGATCCACACAGTCAAGACCTGAATGTTACACCTATTGCCCACAAAAGGAAATGTAAAAGGCCATGGAGCAGCCATACAGTAGAAAAGGACAATGGATGTCATATGGAGTGAGTCAGAAATGTAAAGATGATGCAGAAACAGGAAATCCTATTCTGAGAAGCACTACCAGGCTGCTGTGCGGAAAATGCAAGATGCAGCCTCTCTGTCCGGTGAAGCTTAGGTGGGTACTTGGGATCTATCCTAGCAGCTGGGACAAAGTAAACTACAGCAAGACATTTTGGGATTGTCTTAGGCAAATTGAAAAGAACCTTGAAGAGTTCATTAGGAAGAGTAGAAGGTATGCCCTGTAAGGCTGAGGAAGGTGTGGCATCAGTCTTTTAATAAGGCTATATATACATCTTTATGACTGTTTGGGGCATTTGGTGAGCTCTTCTTGGTTTAAAGTAATGCATATTCAGATTTCCCTTTTTTGGGCATCAAATTTCTGAGAATGTAAAGCAAAAAAACCATATGATATTAGTTATCAGGATTAGGGAAATAAAGTGGTGGTTTTGGTTTTTGGGGTTTTGGAGTTTTTTGTGGGTTTTTTTTTTTTTTCACCTAGACATCCATTGAGGGAGGAGCCATGCCCAAACTGCTGAGTGCAAGTCGACCTTTCTCCACATTACACCATTTTCCACTCATAAATGCCTTCCTACCTTTCTGTCTGACTATGATGTCAACTGGTGTTTA
This sequence comes from Edolisoma coerulescens, assembly GCA_013397115.1. Taxonomy (NCBI): domain Eukaryota; kingdom Metazoa; phylum Chordata; class Aves; order Passeriformes; family Campephagidae; genus Edolisoma; species Edolisoma coerulescens. The sequence goes on from VWZW01000401.1 coordinate 557,705, forward strand.
GTAAATCAAGATGAAACTATGACATAATGTCTATAACTTAAACACAAAGAAATGTGAAACATTAATGATTTGGAGTTTCTAACAAAATCTCAGATACATCAATGGTATTTAGGTTCATTTCAGACATTTTGAATCTGTGAAATTTGGATGGGTTTAATTTTTCTTTCCCTAAAGTGATTTGTAATGAGAATTCCTAAATTTCAAGAGTACCTAATTTAGTGTCTGATCTTTATTGGAAGTTTTAACATGTTTTGAATTGATTTAATAAAGTCTTTCTTTGGAAGTACGCACTTACAGAAACATCACATTGAAAACAATAAATAAATTTGGGGAACCTTTGAGAAGTCAGTAGCTGCATGTCATAGGATTTAACATAATGCAGTAGAGAATATGCAATGCGAGTCAGAAATTGCCTTCTTGAAATATAAATGTCCAATAAAACCATTACTGGACACTTAAAGCAGTGTCACTTCTCTTGCCTATGGTAAGAGACTGCTGTGGTTAGATTTCTTAGCTGCATAGCATGTTTTCATTTCTAATTTCTTATTCTGAATTTTTAAAAATTTAATTTAGCACTATAGAAATTCTTTAGGGAATTGTGAACTTAGCTTGTAAACTTCTGTCCATTTGATCTTCATTCTCCATTGTCAGCATGAAGATAGACATTAGTCATTCTGAGTGTATGTAAAAATATTTCACCTTTTGCAAACTCTCTGAGGAAAGAAGAGTAAAACTAAGAATACCAACAGAACTGTTGTCTCCAAAGTGAATTAATGTTACACTTTTCCTAGGTCATAATCTCTTTCTGGACATGTCTGACAGGGAAAAGCTGCATTCAGCAGTGGAAGGCATGTCTGCCCCATGATGTGGCAACTCAGGATCAGTACATGATCTGGTGTGAGAAAAAGATATAAAATTTGAAGAACTCTTTTGCAAAAAATATCCAAAGGTCACTTTGTATGTTTTCTCTGTTCCATGTGATGAAATCTAGAGACTAGGTCTTGCAAGAATAAGTGTGGGAGATTTCAGTGCAATAAAGACTCCTTTTGTGTTTCCTGCAAACATTCCCTTGTAATAACTAACATATATGCTGAATAACTTTGATCCAGATAAGCATCTCTATTGAAGTCCACAGAAGTGTTTTTGACTGGGGAGATGGGAGTAGAAAAAAAGCAGGCCATCAAAAATAGTGAAGTTAATCGTAGCTATTTGTAAAAGCCAAATGCAAAAATTTCCTTGGTCACTCCTAGGCATGAACAGTTGTGTTTATATATATATGTACTTATATGTGTACATATGCACCCCCATGCATGTACTTAAGTAGTGTTCACTTTAGTAGATCTTCAAAGCTTAGTACAGTAACTCATTTTCTATTATAAAAATTTCATATTTCTCTTCTTCGATGAGTATGTAGAAGGAAGGAAATCAGGGAAGAAAACTGGAAGAAGGAATGAAGGGAAAAATAGAAGGTAGAAAGGGTTCAAGCTTTTTCATTGTGCAGTTTCTGGCTCCTCTTCTGAGCAACAGCAAGGGAAAGACAAAATGGAAGGAAATAAAATTTGATAATATAGTCCACTGTTATGTTATCACATTCCAGAAATGCTCAGGGGAAAATAGGAAATGGGTTAAACCCAGATCATATAAAACTATATGAGATAGGGAATGCTTCCATAAGGAAACACTGGTTTGCAAGCTAATGGAAGTGAAGTATTTTTGAACCTCCTGCACTGAGGTAAAGTAGCACATCTCAGCTGAAAGCAGGGAGGATCTGGCCCACATTCTCTATTATTCCTTAGGATTTATAGTATGCTAATAAAATCAGTGATCTGACAGGCATATCGTATTTTGGGCATGTGGGACAGGAAAAAGAAGTTGGTTCATTTATCCATTTGTATCCAAGACCAGTGTTGAGCAGTTACCCAGTCTCAAAAACATCATTTATGTCTCAAAAAAATGTAGATATGTATTTTACTTGCATTTTTGTGGCTACTATGGTGAATATAATAGCCTGAATAATTGCCCTTTGTGCTTGGATTTAACTACAGAAACTCTATATGCCTGTAAGTTGAAGCAAAAAAGCAGTTCTGTGAGCACAGAGCCAAGACAACCTGACTTCCTGGGTTATTGTGTCAGAGAAACAGCAGCCATCCTACTGGATGTGCAAAGGCTGTGTTTATGAGCTGAGCTACTCAGCCTGATGTTACTCCTACTCCCACATCTTGATGGCACACAGCATGTACCAGTCAGTCGCTCCACATCCTTCCTCAGAAAGGGAGCCAGAGTGTGAGATGGGGGTGAGAAGTTCTCCAAGTCCCACAACTGGATGGGCAAGGATCAGTACCCCAGCTTGCACAGGTGTGGTTCAGCAAGAGGATCTGGGTGTGTATGTAGTAACTTGTCCAGAGAATTTTATACGCTTAAAATACAAATGCAAGGAGAAAAAAAATTCTTGTTCTAGTCCCCAAGCTCTACATTACATGAATGTCAGCACTACATTGGAAGAATTGAGAATTTCAAAGTTGCTGTAGTCCTGAAAGTGTCTGTATCTCTGAAGGAAGCAAGTGGAGACAAACTAAGAATTAGTTTATTTGGTAAGAATAGATCTAGAGGTGCATTTTTGCCATAAAATGACAGTTCTTATATAACTTCAGGTACATGGAAGGTGACTGTCTAATCTGAAGTAATTCTCTAGGAAAATTCTGCACTTCAGAGAGGTACCTGGAGATGGGCAACTTCTAAGCACCATTTTTCCATTGCACTCTTCTGGTTTGCAGAGGTCACCTGCTTGAGATGCTGGTTTCTGTCTAATTCAGGCAGTTGCTGAAAACCCTGAAGATGGGAATTAGCTGCATTTGAAGAATCGCTGTCACTGGTAACATCATTCTACCTAAAACTTATACAGGAATTTACAGTAAGAACAGGAGATTGTATTATTTCTTTGGGTAATCTTTCAGATAACATCTGGTCCTCAGAAGAAGAGAAACACCATGTTCTATGCACAGTCTAGGCTACACAATCTTCCCAGTGGAAGTGCAGAGAAGGCTTCAGAAAGGTCAGTCTGTAGTGCAACTCCTTTAAAACAACTGGGCTTGAGAAGTGTCTTGAATGTGGCAAACTCCTTCATCTGAAGTGGGTCACTGAAGCAGCCATCTGACCAGATGAAATTCTGGATCTTGTTTGTTAGATACTGGTGAAGATGGTTATCTAGATCATGCTACACAAACACAGGCTGTGTATTGCAGTAGAATTATGTTTAAAGTGCAAAGCAGTTTAACACCCAGGTACTGTGAATTTAAAAGAGTTTTTTATCCACATTTCACTGAGTGACACTTGTGAAGTAACAGTGCCTGGCACTTGGAGATTAAGTGAAGATACAGCTGCATTAACCTCTAAACAGAAATTAATTATATTCTGCCCTGGCAGTTTACTCCTAAGTTGAAGGAAAAAATCCGAAAAGAATTTTTTCACAAAAACCCTGATAATATTTTATAACTGAAGGAGAAATTCCAATGAAAAGTGTAGAAAAATGTGCAGAAAAATAATGGGAAACAAAAGTGAAGATGATAGAAGATACTTCCATGAAAAAAAATGAGAATGCTGGAAGAGGAATAGGAATAAAATGGAAATGAACAACCTGGGAAAAAAACAAGCTGCACTACTTTTGTTAAAGGAATTCCTATCATCCCAGGATATAAAAGACATGGCTTAAGAGGATCCCTTGATAGTCTCCACACAAGAACTATTTTCATTGGGAACTTTCATTTTGGCAACAGTAGTCCCTTGAAAGTACAAGGATTTGCCTTGGAAGTCCACAGGCTCCTCTGCCTGACAGATTGACAGCTCCAAAGAGGAGGATGGGATCGTGTTTATAATGAGACATAGCGGAATGCAGCTCTCTCCAAAAATGCTGTGGATTTACATACATTTAATATCCACATTCCATTAAGTGACATCTAAAACCTAGGGAGAGACTTTACTTAAAAAGAAAAGAGACACTGGATGATTCAGAGACTTAGTAATGGAATACAGAGCCATTCACCTCTAGGTCAGCCGTCTGAGTTCAGCTCAAGTTATTATTGACAAAACATTTATACTAACTGCAGGCTGTGTGGAATATCAATGGCTTTATGGCTCTGCTAGATATATTATTTGTTCATGTCTGAGGTGTCCATATGGCAAAAATCACCTCAGACTCCCTTTATAGTCAGGGAAAACCAGGTACTTTTAAGGCATAAATCATCTGGAAGATGTCTTCTTTAGGATGAGATTCATGGCACCCTAGAAGTATCTATTTCTCTCTGTTGACTACAAAAAGAGCACAGGGTGACTTGCTCCTATGTAGATGTTTATACTGCAGGAGTCTAAATTTGGATAAGATGAATACCATACTAAGTGATTCCTCTCTAGTCGCCCAGAGGGCTGCGGTAGGTCTGCAACTGAGCGTGGGTATCACAGATCCACTCAGAGAGAAATGCTAGCTCATGTCTGCCCTTGGTCTCCTGAATCTCACCTTTATTAGGTCTCAGTGTCCTCTGGCAAATAACCAACAGCATTTCTTACTCCTTACAGGAGAAATGAACCAACCTAGGGGAAGGTGCATCTTGATATTAACAATGCCCTTTTTCTTAGTACCTGTCAGCAAAATTTGTTAGTGATAGTGTGGGTGGTCTCCAGAAAGGCAGTAGGCTGGGACATGTGTCTTTTCCTGTGCTTAAGAACCTGTGTGCAGTCAGGGGCTCTCTGATGCTCTACCAAACCTTCCTGCCTGGCAGATGTCAAAATACGTTAAGTTGGCACTTCCAGTTTTAATCTCTGAATGGGTAAATTACTTCCTCTTGCATCTTTTTAAAGAGCCTTTGTTGAGTGACTGAAATAAGAGCAGATTGTGCAAGCCTCTGCCAAGAGATTTAATAATATTAGTACTAAACAATAACATCAGCTTCATTCTCAAGGAAGTGTTTGCAGTGGCAGGTTAAGACAGCATGCAGAACATGACATGTGCAAATTAGTCATCCTTCTCTGCTCTTGAAACATTGGCTCTGTTGTAGGTGATAATGAAACCAGAGGAAAGTCTTCTGAAGGTAAGGTGAGTGTTTATTTGCTTTAGAATCTTTGATGGTATATTGACTGCTTTGTGATCCATACTGGGTTGCGAGATGTTAAACACAGCCTGTTTCTGAAAGTCCTGGTTCATGCCTGGCAGATGCTTTCTTCAGTAATAACCAGTGATGTCTTGCCTTTTACATAGCAGAGTGTTTGTCCTCTTCTCTTTGCATCAGCTGGTGTGTGCAGATAACTGGACAAACAGCTTATGGAGTGTGCTCAATCATAAAGCAACTTTTATTAAGATTGCTACAAGAACCTGACCAGATGTGTCTTTGTGTTGGATGGAAAATGACTTCTAGGTGTAAACTAAGACATCCCTCCAGTTTTGAGCTATTTTGTCCCTCCCATGAATAATTTAAGCTGTTTGTGGTGCATTGAAGTATATGCAGCTTCTTAAGTAACTTTGACAATTATGGTAGATCTTTGTGTTCCAGAGCAGAGCTCCTGTTTATGTTAACAGAATTGCTTGCTTGCTGTAAGATCTTTCTGTTCTGTCACATTCATCCTTCATCTCTGTCTTAAAGCCTATAAGAATGAGTTGAAATGATGGAAGCAAGCACCCCTTCACCCAGGTTGATTGATATTATTTACTAATTACAGGTATCTGTCTCTTCCTCCATCTCAAGAAAATCAGATAATGCTTTTGCAGTCAGGGTGACACTGTTAGAGCTGCAGAGACCATACCTAACAGTCTTGTTACCAAAACCTTTGGGCATTGTGGTTCTGTCATACGTATTAGAAGTTAATGTAAATCATACAATAAGGCCAGAGAAATGAAGTCAGAGGAAGATGCATATGAAAATACCAAATTTGGCTTTAGCCATGGGTACAACTCTTGCTCTTTTGACTATACTGCTTGAGCAGCCCCTGTGTCTGTCCCTCACCTACTGTGGCCTCAGTGCAGCTGTCATGGCATGGCTCCACTCAGGCTGCTTGGCATTGCAGTTGAGGATATTGTCCAAATCTGGAGAAATTTCAGTGACTGTTTCTGTATTCCAGTTTTCTGTAGAAAAGGCTGGTGCTCATTATGTGCTGTTGCAGTGTGGATTTTGTTTTAACTACATAAGTAAATTCCATACTGTGTTCTGTTCAGTCTTACAGCTATGCTACAGCAATACTAGAGTACAACACCCATCTATTGTACACATACAACAAAATACCTACTATATCATATTTCAAATTAAGTGACACTATATTATCTTAGGCTTTTCATTGTGGGGATACATGTCATTTAAGTTTAGCGGTGTAAAACTGCCATCTCTAATTTAAACTGCTATAGGTGCTCTGTAGAGATACAAAGGACATTTTGGGATATCTGTCTCAGGATATACTTATAGAGACAGCATTTAGGGTACATGGAAAGGGTCATACTTTGGCTATTGGGTGAGTTCAGACAACCAGTCTAGGCTAAAGCCCCAACTTTAACGTGGCTAATGTAGTTTAGATGACTCCATACATAACCTCTAATGAGGCAAGGCTTCCAGTGAACTGAAGAATAACATAAAGCTCTCAGCTCAGTCTCTTGAGGACAGCAACAATAAATATGGTGAGCAAAATAGATGCAAAAAAAAAAAAAATACAGCTTATGAGTCAAGCTAGATGCTTTCCCTTTCCAATAAAAACAAAATGATGAGGTAGTGAAGCTATATTTGGTGGTGAATTTAGTAAAACATCTGTCAGACTTTCTCATAGAAAAAATTGTAGTTGCTAAAAGTTCTATGAAAAGGTCTTCACTGAAGTTACTGATAAACAGAAATGCTTTGTATTGGAAAGGATTCTGTGGAATCAGGAAGAGGAGTGAAGAACCCATTAAGAATGGTGAACAGAGAGATTCAGTTTAAGTCAGGCTCTGAGTGTATCTCACTTAACACAAGCTGTTATATTTTGACACTTGTATTTCTTGATTTCCTGGTTTCTTTTCTACACCCCAGCCCAGCCCACTCCCTACCCAGTACCTGTTTTTTTAAAAATAAGTACAGTTCTATTATATCAGCTAGATAGGTGTTGGGTCCCTCTATCAGACCTCCTGTGTCCTGCATCCTGTATGAATAGATTTTATCAAAAAGATGTACAGATTGGAAGGCATTTCTAAAGGAGTGAAATGATCAGGAGGATGAAGGGAATGAGTGCTGAGACAGAATGGGAATTTTATTCCGTAACTTGTTTTCCAGAAAGGCTGAAATCCACTGTAGTCAATGCTAGACTGAGATCAAACAGACATTTGTAAATACTTTCCTTTCTGTGAAACCTTGAAAAAAAATTAAATTATTAAGAACGGTGGTAAGAAAAATGAAGCTTACTTTTAGTATCTGTACTTCAGTTTACACCTTTCTTCCTTTTCCTAGTGTTTTTTTATTTTTATTTTTTTAATGATTGCTCCTTTATTGATTTCCTTTAGCTTTACTAGCATGGCAAATCCGAGTCTTCTGGTCCAAATGACCTATATCCATTTACCATCAATACTGTTCCAACTCCAGTCTTCCTGACACCACTTTAATGTGAATTCCAGACATTAGCACAGCACAGTAACATTGATCTGACTGATGCATACTAATACACGAAGTGAACATACACAGATGTTGACCAATTTTTTCTTTAAATTCCTCAAATATTTTTCTTGTCAAGATAAAATATTGAAATGTAGAGTGTATTTTCCAGAAGAGTGGGTGTATTTAGTAAAATCACCATTTATTTTAAAAATAATTTTTTAAATCCTGTTTGGGAAAGTAGTTAGGCACATACTTACATTATGTTGACTGAAATTTAAAGCCATACCACCACACATCTAGAGGAGCCCTTTCTTGCTAAATGCCTACCCACCTTAAACAGCTAATCCCAATACACTGAGCCTCTGCTGTCTTTAAGATTTTTGTCTCAGTGCACAGCTATGTTCTTTATTCCCTTGACCTCTTGTTACTCTTCTTGGTCTCAAGCTCCCTGTCTGCTCCTCCTTCCCAGATATGGGGATGTACAATTCAGCTGTCCCAAGTCAATAAGAGAAGTGATATCTGACCTTTCCTTCAATTTCAGCTCTCAGAAACATAGGCATGAACCTTCCAGGGTGTGGGCTGAATTAGTCCTACCTTTCTATGGAAATATTCACGTCTCTTTGCCTCCCAAAGTGTTTTTTGTGGAAAACTGGGACTTTTTTTCACTTTGCTTTGGTTTTTCTTTCCCTCCCTCTTAGGAATGACACAAAAGTATTCCTTCATCAGCATTGTCTTTTTGACTAACAGCAAAGTTTTCAAAGTAATCATTTGGTTTTACCTGACCTGGTAGACCCACATAACAAGCACATTCAGCAAACAGTGGACCTCACATATCACTTTTAAAAGACACAATGTCTATAATGGCAGCCAAAACTCATAAGTTGTAGGGATATTGTTCAAATAACCACCTATTTTTTAATATAGCCTGAAATCAGTACTCATCTGGAGTAATACCAGTTCAGATGTACCAACTGTGAGCATTTTTCATGTCTACATTACACTCTAATCTTAATGGGACATAAACTTCAAATATACAGTATGAATGCATTTATAGAGTGCCTTATATATACTAACTGTTAGATCTCCTTTGGACTGGGCAATATTTCACAGATCCGACCTTGTATACTTTTTGCACAGGTATGTGAAAATCTGTCTGGTCACACTGGTGGTATCAGAGGTTGTGTGGGGATATGGGGAGGAGGGTAACAAGCATGGAGACTTTGCAACTTTGAGCATTATTGTTTGTTGCAGTGGACCACACTGGTCTTACAAGCAGTGTAAGAATGCAATTGCTATTTAGAGTGAAATATTTACTGTCTGAATTTCGACTCAGAAAATTAAACCTGACTTAATCAGTGCCTCTGGTACTTCCAGGAAAATTTTCACAAAATCACAGAACAGTCTGGGTTGGAAGTGACCTTCAAAGGTCATCTAATCCAACCCCCCTGCAATGAGCAGGAACATCTTCAACCAGATCAGGTTGCTCAGAGTCCCATCCAACCTCTTGTAAAAGTTCTTCAAGGGATGTTCCTCTATATGATCAAGATTTCCTTTTGTTTCCCTGCATGAAACACGAACTTTGTCACACTTCATTAGCATAGCTATTTTGGCCAGAGAGTAAACAAGAGCTAGAAGAGTACACAGTAAGAAAAAGTTAGAGTTTCCTCAGTGTATGACTACGTGTGACTACATATTTTGCCAATAGCTCCACAGACAAAATTCCCATTTGCTTTCAATGATATAGGGTTTTTATTCAATATTTTCAGCATACAGCTATTTTGTTCCTTTTTCCTTGCTGGTTGTTTCTAATGAGGAGGTAGGTTACTATACAGAGCTACCTGTGTGGTCTCTCAAGATACCAAGCACTATTTTTTCTCATCCTTTGCTAATGAAAAGTCTTTCAACATTTCTGATAATTTGAGGAAATGTTCTTCCTTATACTTTGTGCACTTAAGTAAAATCTCCATTTTATTTTTTTTACTATCAAGTTGATTGCACAAATTCTCCAAGCTAGCTTCTTATCTTCAGTTTCTATCTCTTGTTTATAGTGTCTGATACTCTACTTAATAAGAATCTGTCATAGCTCTAAACATTTAATTGTGCAATAGTTCTAGGAAAAACTGTAGAGGTGGTCTGATTTAGTTTTGAAATGCCTCTTCCAGAGGCCTGTGCATTAGGTATATCTAGGTGTATATATAAAACATGCTTTGCATGTTTTCTGCTTGGAACTGGAAAACTGATCCTCAAGAGCTGTCAAGAGAAGGAAGTAATGGCATAAACTCATGTTAAAGCCTTGGACTGCTTTTGCATCAAGATTCAGGAAACACTTGCTGTTTTGATCAAAACTACATGAATATCTGGCTCTCCATTTCTCTATATTTATTAGAGCTGGGAGAACCCACCCAGGACAAATATGTATTAAACTGAGAGATAGCTTGAAATACAGCATTTCTCAGGTAGAGAAGGCAGTTCCTGAGCGATGGATAGTCAGTGGAGGAAGCCCTGACTGCAACAGCAAGAGGAAAGACAACAATCCAGAAGTGCATTTTTGGAAGACTAGAACAGGCTAGAGGGCAGTCATGGATGAGGATTGTAGCAGAACTGGGGTAAGATTGGAGATAGAAACAGGTGTTTCTGAAGAAAACTAACAAGTCAAAGATGACACCAAGAAGCTAAGCATGAAGAGCATGGAAGCCAGACTGAACAGCCATGAGCAGGGATCGAGTCACAGATTTTCTTGGTAAACAAAGAAACAGTAGCAAATATGGCATGCAAGGGTGGGTAACAGAGACCCCCATGGTAATGAACAGACAGTTGAAGTATCGGAGTGGTGGGTGGGGTTCGATATGAACACAAAATGGAAAAGTAGAGGGAAGAATACTGAAAAGAACAAAGAATGAAAAAACACACCAAATGTTAAAAATTACAAATGGAGGTCGTAAACTGAATATAATTGACCTCTGCCTCTGAAGAGGAGTGCTAAACCACAGCAATCAGAGAGAAGTCAGAAGGAATAAGATGAAAGGACCTACTCAGATGCTTTGGAGATTGCTGCTCTGCACTGAAATGTACAAAGGCAAAGGAAGTAATGGGCAAACCACTGTAGCACAAATGGGACTGTGCTCTTTCCCTGTAGCCAAACTCTGCAGCAGTGTTAGGGAAAGGACATGTAAAAATGGAATGAAATTGCCCAAACAAGAATTTTTGCAAGTTCACAGGATATTTTCAGACTCTAAGCCCTGGGCTAAAATTTTTGGCAAAAGGGAATGTATTGTAATTCTGACTTCCCTTAAATTAATGAAGAGGAAGATATGATATATCTTGTAGAATGTAGAACCTGGATTATGCTATCCTTTACTTTCAGTTGTCCCACCTCAAGATTATTTATCTAATTATCTATATTATTTATATATTATCTAATTTCCTCAGGGTTGTCTACTCTAAATTCAGCTATTAATAGGACTCATTGCTCTGAGCAATCAGAAAAGCTAGCAGACAATTCACACTCAGAACATTTTACATATCCATAGCTGAAAATTAACTTTAGGAAAAGTAGGACCTATTTATAGTGAAATTCACACTCTTTCAAACTTCTGCTTTAACATTTTAGTTTTCTAAGTCATGATACAACTGTGGTTTATGATTTTGGTCTGTACACTGAGAAGTAGCAATGCAGCGCCCATTCACTGCGATCTGGTGACACCACGATGCTAAACACCAGGACACATTATCTAGGTCCTGCTTATCAAACCCTAAGGCTGAGAGAGGCCAGGGATAGATGCAGAAAACACCTGCTGCTCTCCACAACCATGTGTCACAGGTCACCATTTAGCCCTGCATCCTAGCACCGTCCATAAAGCAGCAACTGAAAAGTATAAGTTTATTGTAAGAAAGTCCTAAAAAATATATCTTTCCTTTTTTTATTCCAAGTTCAATAGAAAATTCATCTTAATTGCAAGAAGATAAAAAAGTACAATGTTGGTTGTGTTGGGGGTTGCAATTTTTGGAAGTTGTAAAAACCAGAATGTTGGTTTTGGAAGGAGAGAGAGGTTTCCACAATAGCAACATGGCATTTAACTTAATTAATCAATGAGAGAAGATATAAAACCTCTCAAAGGAAACATGAAAATAAAGAAAACCTCTCAAAATCATTAGGGTTTCACAGACAGAAAAAGGACACTTGCATGGGAAGCGACAGTGGGAAAAATGAAATATTTCCAACTTCTGTATTTCAGAGTTTGGTAGAGTTGCTGTTGCTTGCAGCATGTGTGCACACCAAGGAAAAGGCCTTGCCAGCAGCAGCAGGACATAGCTACATATCCTGTCCTCGTTCTTTGAGGCAATCCAAGTCACAGAAGGTGGCACAAAATGGACCTAGCTGCTCCCTGCATGCTCTTGCCGGAGATATCTGGGGTCCTGGGGAGTTCCAGTGGATCTGCTGGGCAGATGAAGACACACATATGCTTCCTACGCTCTCTGGGAACATCCCTGAGGAATCCACCTTTGGAAATAATCTCTTACAGGAACAATTAATCAATGCTGCCAGCTCAGAACTGTGCCTAATCACACTTTCCAGATCACAGTTAATAACTTGTAGACAGCCTTCAGCAGCCAAGGAGATACATTGGAGAGAAACACATGCAAAAACCACACTTGAATTTCTTTAGAATACAAAAATACTACATAGGACAGGTTTAGCATCCTAGATGGTTATCAAGCAAGAGCTAATTCTTTCACCAAAACAGCTAAATAAAGGCTTCAGTATGTGCAGTGTTGGTGATTCAGTGAGAGACTGAGCCTTTGAAGTCTGTCACCAACTTTGAATCCTGAGAAGTCTGTTTCTGTCCATGTCACTGCCACCCACATGTGTCTAAGCGTCTGTGTCTGTCTGTGGTTTTGCTTTAAATTGTCAGTTTTCCTCATGGCAATCAATGCATCATCGTCGGGACTCTGCAGTGAACAGCATGGAGAGCTATGAATAGCCATACCCCGGGGAGCTGCACACTGAGTGTCGCTGAAGGGAGCAGGGACATCTGGATCCTTGCATTGCAAGTAGCCCTATATATGGAAAGGGATTTGCAGTAGAGAAAACTAAATTACAGAACTGATACGCAAGGCACTTGGGTTGTGTTTGTGTCTTCAGTCAGCTGCATTTCGGCTTTGCTCCACCACAGAGAAAAGCCTGAGCATGCCAGTAGGAATAATAACCGATCACTGGTGTCAGCAACTAACATAATGTATTCTGCCATCTTTTTCTCACAGACCTTCAGGAAAGGAAAATATACTTATGTCAATTTTGGAGTAAAAATAACAGAGCTTTTTATTTCAGGATTTGCATGCAGCATCTTCCAGTCTTTTTAAAGATAATATGATATTTGTGTGAAGCATAAAATAAGCATACATAAGTAGTTCCATGCTGATACATTAAGTACTATTTTAACCCTCAAGAGACCTGAGCAACATTTATGAAGATAGCAATACATTTAGATGCTAATGTGCAAATATGATATTAGCTAATATTTGTCTTGTCACAAGATATAGTTTTATTTGTCATATTGTTGCAATATGTTGCTAGAGCCATGAAATACTATTTGCATTGGAGATCCTATCCTATTGCACTTGGTAAAGTTAATGAAGTGACAAATTCATTTAAGACGGTGGAAAAAGCCAATCTTCACCCTGATTGAGTGTATGAAACCCAAATACACTTCCAGATTACTGAGTAGGAAACGTAGGGTGGTTTTTAAGCCAACTAAGGTCATTGCTTCATTTCCATATGTATTTCAGTTACCTGATGAACTTGTGTTTAAGCACTTGATTCTGCAAACACTTTTGCCCTCTGCAGGCTTTCAAGGGCCTGCCTGTGTCTTTCTCTGCATGAGTAGGACTGGGAGCCCAGAACACAAGTGTGATTTAAGTGTTGGGGCTGGTGCTAATCTTCACTCAGCATAACTTGTGCTCTTACAGTAATACACAGAGTGGAAGCTCCAGAACAGCAGATGACAATGTTGGTCTCAAAGGAGAGTGCAGTACTACAAAAGGCTCTTATGAGAGCATCTCTGAGATTTGGCTCAGAGAGGTGGATGATAAAACAGTCCTCAGGAATTAGGGGTGACTTATTCTTCAGATTCCATTCTATTGCAGTACCTAATGTTTGTTGACTACTGGGTCTAGCCAGATGTTTTTCTGACTGTTTCTGGCCTACTTCAACTTATCCCAGCTAAAATGCTCTTCTCTTGAGGCACTTCAGTTCACTCACAAGAAACTGAAAACTATGGACAAAAGCAGGTCACCCTTTGCTTGTGAAGGAGGGTCCTTTATTTAGAGATCATAGGCACAGTAGTCACCTAAATGCAAAGGTAAGAGTTATGTCACCAATGAGGCTGGATAACATGAAAGGATCACTTTTTCTGTCATGAGAATTGCTCTGTTTTAATACTTTTTCACTGGGTTGAAAAAATATTTTTGCTCCTCATAAATGTAAGGACATGCAAGCGTTGAGGTAATGGAATAAATTAGTTTTAGATGCTACTGCAGTATTATGTAAAAGGTCACCTTTTATTACAGCAAAAACTGAAGAAGGCAACCTGACTCCTTAAAGAAAATTTAAAAAAAAACCCTCATGGTCTAAGACACTGTCCTACATCAATTATTTTTGTTTTCTTTTGGACATTCATGATTAGGGACATCAGGATGTGAGCGAGATCTTTGTTTCTTAAGTGTTCATCTGCTCCAGCCACTTAGTGGCTTTGCTGTACAGTCTCATAGCAAAGCTTACATTAAGCCCCCATGGGAGTTATTTATACATCATTACTCAGCTAAGAATAATATTCTGTCTTGGTTTTCTTACTCCAAATCTATCCCAGGTTTCTTATAAACAGGCTCAGTGACTTGGAAAAGCAAGCACTGGCGTACTTCTTATCCTTTGAAAGGCATTGTGTTCAGTCATTCCTAGTCACACAGAGAAACACCAACACTCACGCTAAGGTGTTGCTTAACCATTGCTCTTTTTAAAGCAATTTGTAGTGTATAATTGTAAATGACAGTGTCACTAGCCAGAAAGCACCAGAACAGGGAGTCCTCAGAGAAGTCAGGGATCTGTGTATGAGTGCTGGTAGGTGTCACCAGTGGCCTCTTTCCCGGACTGAGCAGTCCCATAAGCTGAGATGGTATGGGCTGTTGATTCAGCAGGTTTTCATATGAATTTTGGGGTTGATGGGTAAAACATTAGCCATCAGCCTTAGCATGAATGACTTCTACTACCGCAGAGAAACAGAGGAGGGTAATGGAAAACTCAGCCTTAGAGAGGATATTCCCTATTTATGGTGGTGTCTCCAGGTTCACCTGTGTGTCCTGGCTGCTTTGCCTGAGGCCCATGGTGGCAAATGACGGTAGCATGGCAGCTTAAATTCCACTTAGATGGTGCTATCGTGGACCCCAGGTGTCAGAGGCTGCTCACATGATGATGTCTCTGGCAGTGTGGACCAGTTCACTGCTTCTCAACGTCATGGTATTTAGGAGTTCCTGACCAGATTTGGCTGAGGGAGCTCAACCCCATCCTCGTATTCAGCCTAGGATTCATCAGCAGAGTGATGCAAAGCAGATAGACCCTCCAAAGTACATAATGACATCCCGGTAACCACTGCAGAAATGAAAGTTTATTGACTACTTTGCTAGTCATTAAATTTTAGATCCTGGATGAAGCACTCGCTAGAAGTCCAAATGCTCCATGTAGCCAAAGGAGTGTACTTGGTGCCTAAGGCAGCTGCCTCAGGAAACAGCTCTGCAAGTAAAACACACAGAGCCTTTCTCTGATGGAGATTTTTCAATATTTCCTGAAGATTTTTCCACAGAATGAGTCAATAATGTCCATTTCCACTCTAGTTGTTGTTGGACAAAAATTGTCCTTAGAATTCTCAGAGATGCATATTTCCACTTTAAAATATAATATGACCACATTAAAAGACTGAAAATCGTGTACTCATTGTAAAACATATGTTTTACTATTGAGTAACATCTCTTTTTACCTGTAAGGAAAACTTATTTTAAAAAAAAGTAAATCTGATGCCTATCTGGAAAGACAATATCTCAGCTAATCACAAGCCTACA
Source organism: Edolisoma coerulescens (assembly GCA_013397115.1). Lineage (NCBI taxonomy): Eukaryota > Metazoa > Chordata > Aves > Passeriformes > Campephagidae > Edolisoma > Edolisoma coerulescens. The sequence continues at coordinate 573,409 of VWZW01000401.1, forward strand.
GATTATAAACATTAAAAAATAAAAAACCCAACCCACAAAATATGGTTTCTTTAAGTTTCCTGGGATGAATGTGGTGTAGCTTGGAAAGATCATAAATCTCTCAAAGCCAATGCTCATGAAATATCTCCTGCTGGTGAGGATGTTCAGGTACTATGGTATAAAGCAGAGTCTGAGATAATAACCAAGAGAGTGAATATAATGCAGATAGTGACAGACCGTCTCTCAATCAGGTTCTTCCCATTTAGTCAGAGTGGAGAACCAGGGAAGTCCAAAGTATTCTGCATGCCATGGGCCTACTCCTCAGTTTTTGTCGTGGCATGACTGAAGAAAAACTGTTTTGAACCTGTGCCTGGTGCTTTGCAAGCCAGAGACAGTCTGTGGAAGAAGTGGCAATGAGCCAGCTTCTCTAGTTCAGTATCACATGCAAATTCACCTGTAAAGGGAAACCCAGAAATCCCACTTTATAATTGTATTTATTCATTCTGTCTTAAGTGTTGCTTATTCTCATGCTTTTTTTTTCACCCCTGAGATAACTTTCAGGAGAAGGCATAGTGTTGAATGCATTTTGCCCCAAAATCACATTTTCCAGAAGTGTTTGCAATCTTTTGCGTAGCACTCTGGGAAACCTGTGCTGCTGCCTGACTCTCCTCACAATGAAAACATTTGTCCTTAAATTCCAGCTGAAACTCTCATGTTTCAATTCATGTCCATGGTGTCTCTTCCCACCATGCACTATTGTGAAGAACCTGTCTCTATCACCCTGATAACCTCCCTGTAGGCACTGGAGAGGCTGAAGCCATCTCTGCTCCAGGCTGAGCAAGTTCCCCTCCTCTCCTCTCCTCTCCACTCCTCTCCTCTCTCAGGGTGGAAGCAAGGAGAGGGAGTGGGAAGGAAATCGTTGGTCCGTACTATGGGGCCATTGTGCTGTTGGGGTCTCTCCTTGTTTTGCCCTGAAGCAGAAGAGAGTAAGCTGTGCTTAAAGATTAATGGCATGGCAAAAATTACATTTTTAACCAACAAACAACTTCTTGAAGTAGAACTTCACAAAATAGAAGACCTACACTAAAGCAACCTCTAGCAAGGAGCTGGAGGGAGATTTACAGTCACTTCATGCTTCTGTAAAATTGTTTTAATAAACCTGGAAGTTTATCAAGCGTTTAGGAAAGTTAGAAAAAACAGTTCAGTGCAACAAAGCTGTTCTGCTACGGCTAAAAATATATTTTTAAATGAATACTGCATTTTTTAAATTAAGAAATTGGACAAAGTCCTACAGAACTCTGTTTCAGGTTTGGCATTAAGCCTCCAAAAATACTATTATGGTCAGCCTCTGCTACTGAAACATTTATTACGGCTGGATGCAGGCAGGCTTGGTCAATGTGAAAGATGCTTCTAATCTCCTTTGCTCTTGATGAGTATGTTTTTCACCATGTTCCAATTCAGTAGTCTGTCTCACTGCAGAACAAGCTCCCCACCCCCACTCCATCAAATTTTATTACTTAACTCACAGATTTGTATGAAAGCTATTTTTGTTCCTAGCAGGGTGCAAGGAATTTTTTTTTTTTAGATAATTACTATGCTGGTGTTGCTTGTCTGCATTTTATTTGGGATATGTTTAAATTTATAAGTTGATAAAAGTGAGTTTTCCGTTTGATCATCAAATGGTATGAAAATTGGTGAAGTAAGACCACAAAAAAAATGGTAACATAAACATCTGATACTGTTGGAAAAAAAAATGCCTTCAGAAAAGTAAGAGTAAAAGAATATCTTATAATTATTTCCTCTATGGGACTGGAGACTGAAATAGATCCTACAACCTCTTGTCATCATTTAGACAAGGTTCTAATTACTGTGTGCCATGTTGATCTACTACGCACTGTGGCGGAGCTTGTGATGTAGCTCATATTAAGAAGTCTAGCTTTCCTTAATTGAAGAGAAGTACCTTAGGCTTAAAGAGTTAGCTGCTGCTTCATGAATGAAACCTTGTATAGTCATTTACTGCATGCTTCATACCTCATTGCCTTGCCCCTAAGAAATAAGTCAACTCATATTTTGTTTGAGATGTTGCTGGATACAGTGGATATACCTCTAGGTCTTGAGAAACAGACACAAATTAAGCAAAGATATAGCATCTCCTCTAACATTCTTGAGAGCTTTCTACTTGTTTACAACACTCAAAAAAAATCTGCATATTCAAGTATTTTTTTCTCTTGTGCTGTTTTCTGCGTGATTTTTGAGGATAAGAAAAGGAACTAACTATATATATGCCCATTGTTGCTCTAATGGCTTTCCATATTCTAGTCCTTTTTTAGACTTGTTATACTGCAAGATACTTGGAGTAGGAAATTGTGATAAATTCGAACAGTGCACCTCACAAAGACACTGCTTCTTGAGGGAACAGCTGGGCATTGCTGCAAGTGTAATACAAAGAACGCTCATGCACTGTCATTAATTAAAATAAAAAGAAATAACTACTGACATTTAAACCTTGCTTCAATACATCTTCCAGAATTAACCTCTTAAAAATTGTTGGAAAAAAAAAAGGATCGAGGAAGGTAATGGTCTATTTAATGTGAAAAAATACACTGATCTTTCTAATTACTGTAGATAATGGAATTCTCTCTCCTCCAGCCCATCTTTGCATGTGTCTGAAGGAGGACTCATTTTTCAAAGCATAAATTTACCACATCTTAGCATCTGTTTCTGTAGCAACAGCTAAAAGCACATTTCCAGCATAAACCCACTGTACACAAACCAAAGTGTTTATCTTTACTTTAGAAGGATGTTTGCTAATCCTTGTGAGACTATAGAGAGAATATACAAACCATCATGTACTATAAAGCTCTGACATGGAGAACATATCTACTCTTTAAAAATTGCTCTTGGTTCCAAATGATCTTTATGAAAGCACAGTAATTATTAACATGGCACCTATGTCTGAGTGAAAGGTAGCTTCTCTGAGATGTGTTTTGAGTGCCAAAAAAAGTTGCATGTAAACCCAGATGTTTGTTTTATTTTTTCCAACTTTCAGGCTCATGCAGCACATTATTTTGATTAGTCAGCTTATGTGGTTGAGGGTAATTTTTGAGTTTGATCCTTCCAGCTTTTCTTTTCCAGTTAAAGCAGGCCCATTTAAACTGCCTTTATAACTATTTCAAAGTTTCATAAATGGGTGCACACATGCACATGCACACAGGTCCACACACAGTCCTCCATGGTTTCAGGAGCTCTCAGATAGCAAATATCACCAAACTTCCCACATTGTTCATCTCTAATTATCAAAGTTTCCTCAGGAACTTCCATGAATTATTGTTGAAATTTCATGTATTTACTGAAACACAACAATTTTCACAAGCCTTTGTGTCAGTTTTATATTTTATTCTTGAATCCAGCATGTCAGGCATCTCTAATGAGAATGAAAAACGTTTGACCAACTTCAGCAGAGATGATCAAGTCATCAATGTGTAAGAACAGGCAAATTCAGATCATCCTTTCTTCCTTTTGTGAGCCGAGATGGAAAGAGTTACTCAACAGCCTTGTGTTTTTCTAACAGAAAAAAAGAACAGACCTAAAAAAAAAAAATCTCTAAGTAACAGTGCAGGAGGGCATGGTGTTGACTTGTTATGCTTCTAAGCAATGTAATTTAATACATGAGGAAGACGCCCTTAGTCTGGTGGTGACCATCAATATTTCTGACACAAATACAGACTTTACACAACAAAACAGTTTGGTTCCAGTTTTAGGTCAAAAAATATTATCAAATAAAAGAGTGGGCTTAACAATTACACAGCATCTAGAATCTTACATCAGAAATAGAAATAACCCAGATTCAGAAATAACTTTCAGGCACATCAGTCAATCAAATAAGGGTGCTACTGAAAAAAGATCTAAATATCTTAGTCACAACAAAGATGACTATTTTCAGAGAGGGCTCTGCACATTCTGTTTGCAGCTGCAGCCCAGCCCTAAAAAGAGAGGTTGACTGGGTTTGGAGGGAATCCAGCTTGAGGATCTGAACAAGCTCTGCAGCCTAACCCTCTAGCTGAATATGAGCAGCTCAAGTCAGATCAGGATTTTAGTCCACTGTAGACGTCAGGGGAGTTTTGAGGTGTCTCAACTGTACATCTGAGCCATAAATCAATTTCCATTTGGGTCAGCAGAGCAAAAACACGTGTCATTTGTTTTCTTGCTGCCACTCTTCAGAGCACTTCCAAAGAAGGGATGTGGAGTAATGCTTAAGACTTAAATGGTATAAAAAGAAATATTTTTAATCAGATGAGTTGTATAAACTAATGCTTAAAGGACTCTTAGGTGCATTCAGTATCTTGTGAATGCAGGTACTACAGCATGAGAAGTGATGGGGGTGAGAATCAGGGAGCCAATTCCTCACGTGGTATAAAATACCATACATACACTGACCTGCTGTGTTTCAGACCCACTGAAGAGTTGAATGGTGGTGTCAGAGATTACTTAAAAAAGAAAAAACCCACAGAAATATAGAATCTATGATTTGAAGGCTTAAATTTTGATGGTGATGGACAACGAGATAACCTTGTGGAGGCACTGCTCAGGTGGACTGACGTTGTCAGGTGACGTGAACAGAGCAGATCTTTCCCAGGTGAAAACGTTGATAACCCAGTGGTGAGGTTTTCCCACAGAGAGCAAATGCAGAGTGCTACAGGCTCTTTCATGCAGTGCTGAGAGGATAACAAGAACAGGTGGGATGCTGAAGTTTTTTGATTTAAGCCGGAAGTGAGACACACAGTATTATAAGGGAAAAGAAGATTAAGTAAAGGGTCATATTGTCAAGGGAAATGGCAAATTCTCCCTCTCCCCATATTTTCAAACTGAGCTGAAAACCTTGTTAGCTGTTGGAGTTTCTGCAAATGCATCTGAAATACCATGGTGCATGATTTAAAGACTCCTTCTGGCCATCACCTCAGTGGGGTGTGAGTCTCCGGATAGGGCAGTGGGGACCAGCTTCCAGAAGTGCATGACAGAAGGAACCTGGCAGTAGGCTATCGGCAGCATCTGCTATAAATAAAGACACAGCCACCCTCAGTAAAGACAATCTGAGGATCTGGGAAGTTGGGAACATGCTGCAGAACTTATTTCTTCTACAGTTTTCAGAGTGAGAAACAGCTGAATGTGGGGTTGTTTCCTCTTACTGTTTGAATGACAACGTGTTGTATGCCTTCGAGCCCTTTGCATCTCACTTTGTTTATGAAGGCTAGCAGTTATGTCCCACGTGGGTTTGCTGTGTGAGGAAATGTCTTTGTCTCAATTTAAGCACATCTTCTACACCCAGTTAAAAAAAACAAACAAAAAACATACTCTACTTTCTTTAATTCCTTGGAGATTCAGTGGACTTTCAAAGAACTTATTACATTGTCCTTCACCTGGCAAAACATTTGCTATTGTAGAGGAGATCTCTTTTCCCTGAAGAATGATTCCTGTTTTCCCAATAGGAATGGAGCACTTCTGTGGACCTGGGTGGCACATTATCACAGAGGTATTCTGGGTCCCCTGTGTGCCAGAAACAATTTTTATCAGGATGATCCGTGGCTCTTACCTTTGCATAAAAACAGGTCATCTGATGCATTTTGATGAATGATTTATCAACTACTTATCTATGCACATTTTTCTATTGCTGTCTTCTTGGAAGAATTACCTCTGATCTTTCCATTATACATATATCCTACAGGTGTTCTTGGGATCACAGAACCGCCACAGGCAAAACTCATACCCACAGATCTGTATAATTTTATAATTTGAAAGAGTGATGGGTGTACTTCTGCTGCATCCCATGGCATTTGAGGAAGAATTTAGTTTCCCCGAGGCTAAGGAATGACCCAGGGTTCCCTGATGGACGAACTTGCTGTTGGATCACAGATTTAGGATGGTTTAGTGCAGCTGAGATCTCTGGTATGTAGGAAATACTGGAGAAGATATAGCTGCAATAGCAAAAAAGAGTCATAAAAAAGGGGACTCAGATCTAGGCGTGGATCAGGGAGGAGGAGATTTGCATGTCCGTATTAATGTGAAGTTCATAAACTCCAACTGGGTTCATAGCACTGACTTTCCAACATAGTTATTCATTCAGACAAACATAATATCATAAACAAAGCCTGGAGACAGTCAGACACAGAATGTGGAGATATGTACTTCTGAAAATGTAATTTTTTCCTAGAAAATAATCTACTTAACAGATCTTCTAAAAACACAGAAGACAGGAAGAAGGTCACTGAAGAAGCAACAAGTATGGTTATTGTCAAGGTAAAATATGTGTTAAGTATGATTCTGGACAAGCCAAGTGACCTTTGCCTGCTGGGAATTTTCTTCAGCAGAAACTTAAACTGTGTTTTAAATAGCAAATTAGCTTGCCCCCCAAGGATGACAGAACTCGTCTTCCTATCTGAAATGCTGTTACTTGGCACAGCAAGTTAAAATAATTTAAAAACAATAATAAATAATTTAGCTTTAAAAAAAATGAATGTTCTTTTAGAGTTATTCAGAATGTATTTACAAAATATCTGTTGAATTTATCAGTGATAATGCTTTAATCCAGGGGTTTTTTAACATTATTTCAGCAAAATGCGATGAACATTGATAATGTGAGTGGGGAAAAGTGAGGTTATTCCTTTGTCTTCATAAAATCGACAAAGTGGATGGAATGAGAGCTAAAACACACTACCACTGGAGATGTCTATACTCAATGCAGGCATTCGCAAAAACTCATGTCTGTTTCTTCTGATGGGCACAATAGCAATTTTGGAAATCTGGTTCAATGCAAAAGACATAGGGGGTTTTGAAGATTATGCATTCCCATGCCTTCCTCTTCTGCATGGTGTCATTGATGTCCTTACTTCCTTGAGTTTCATATGATCTTAGGAACATGACTTTTTATACATCTGCCTCTTTGTTCTGTTTAATTCCCTGGCCCTGACGGTTTCTGTGTGAAAGGTCTGATGCTCACTTTACTTCCACACACTTCAGAAGTGTGATTTTTCATTTGCCCCAGTCTAAAGAAAGTTTGACAGCCAGACCCTGGAATGGGTGGGAGTGAAGGACTGGTGGCACTTCACAAAGCTGTTCTTGATGACTGCGGAAAGGCACAGGGTATGTATGGCTCTTAACACACCTGACTGGTGGCAGCAGTCTTCATCTCAGTGACTAGGAGTCTACAGGGCTGGATAGGATCCACCCAAGGGTACTGAAGTAGCTGGCAGAAGACCTGGCTAAGCCACTTTCAAACATTCACAGCATGCCTGGCTAATCAGCAAATGCATTGCCAATTTATATGAAGAGCCAGAAGGAGGATCCAGGGAACTACAGGCCTGTCATCCTGACCTCAGTGCTGAGGAAGGTCATGGAGCAGATCACCCTAAGTACCATCGTGTGGCATGTGCAGGAGAACCAAGGGATCAAGCCCAGCCAGCAGGAGGCTGTGAAGGGCAGGTCCTGCTTGACCAACCTGATCTCCTGTGACAAGATGACAAGCTCAGTGGATGAGGGAAAGGTTGTGTATGTTTTCGGCTTGGACTGTAGTAAAGACTTTGACACGTTCTCCCACAGAGTTCTCCTGGAGAAGCTGGCGACTCATTGCTTGTGTAGATGTACTCTTCACTCAGTAAAAGACTGTCTGGATGGCTCGGCACAGAGAGTGGTGGGGAATGGAGCTGGGGGCATGTCACTAGTGGTGTTCCCAGGGCTCAGTATTTGGGCCAGCCCTGATTAATACCTTCATCAATGATCTGGACAAGGGGATCGGGTGCACCCTCAGTCAGTTTGCTGACGACACCAAGTTGGTGGGAATGTTGATCAGCTGGAGGGCAGGAAGGCTCTGCAGAGGAATCGGGACGTGTGTGTGTGATATGAGCTGTGGATCTCAGGAGCACAGAAAGAAAGAGAGGCTGATTCCTGGGTTTGGTACCTCAGGGTCATTGCAGTGTTACTTTCTCCCATAACTCCTGAGGCAGAGAGATGGTTGGAGAGACCTCAAAGGTAATCTCTAAAATTATTCTGAGTGAACTTCTTTACAGTTATAAATGAAAGTAATTGCAGGCAAAGGAAAAGCATAATCATCAAAGTTCCACATCACTTTTGGGCAAGGGAAGAATTAATTTAAATGTTAATATTGTAGCCTAAGTAAATGGCTCCACTTTCAGCTGTTTTTCTCTTAACTCTCACCTACAACCAAGATACAACCAGGTCTCACTTGGAAATTCTCTACAGATGTTTGCCAAACATACCTCACATTTTCACACCAGATAGTGTTTTGTGCAGTATGCGTAAAAGAAATTGATCCCTGCTTCTGCAAGTATCTGTATCTTGCAGGAAAAATCTTGCTTCTCTTGCCTATCATACAGCCACGGTGCATTGGAAACAGATGGACTTTGCATTTATTTATCCCCTTTCAGCTGAAGACTTTAAATCATTCTGAACATATTAACTATGTCTGAGGCAATTAGTCTGATAGAGGATTTTCTCAGTTTGGTTTTCCTGGACATGGAAAATGTAAGAGACTTCTTCAAGAGCACAGACCACGTCTAGTCTTGACTACAGTGGCGATTTCCAGTGATGGATGGTCACTTGTTGAAACCATCCCAAGTAAATGAGTAGCACCAATTTAAATCATGGTGCAATAATACATTTTAGTCTGCATTTAAAACTGAATACTGGCAGGAAGATGTTCAAAACTGTAGCTTGACAAGGGTGAGGCCGCTGCAGCTCCATGCCCTTGAGTCCAACCTGCCATGAACCCGAGCCTATTTTCACAGCAGTCACTTGCACGCAGAGTACACTTATACACCACAGGCATATGTACGTGCAGGGTTGGCCAAGCAGATCACAGAAAGACACATAGAGGACTCACATGAACACAAGCAGTGCCACTGGCCTCATCTTGCTCCCCTCTCTGACTGAGCAGGGTGGAAGTCTGTTAGAACAAAAATTTATACATATGTATGCACACTGTAATCACTGCAGCAGCTGGGCTCAGACCCACAGATTTCCCTGTAGCTGTTCCTGGATACCAGGCTTTCCAGAAGCTGAAAACTGGACATATGAGTCTCTGGAGGCACAGTTCCACTCCATTTGCTGGTAGAGACCTCTTTGTACGCACCAACACACACACATCTGAATAAACCACCAAATCCCATAGAGGTTTCAGCAGATGTCTGAGACCTCCTGGACCTACCAGCAGTCACCTCCTTCAGGTTTCTCACCTCAGAGACACAGCTCTCTGGTTCCCAGGTCCCCTTACCCACATGGCAGCTCGTACCACTTGATCTTCACTGGTACCTGCAGGATGCTCATGTGCACACCTGCAGTTGCCCCTGGTGCTGTACCATGAATACAGGAGTTTTTGACTCCTGGTCCCAGGATGCACTCAGATCCTCATGCACACAAATACACACAGAAGAGACAGTTCCTCACCTAGGAAAATGTAGAAAGGAATTGAATAGGATAAACTGTATTGATGAGGTACAGGGTATGGCCAGGCACGTGTACTGACCAGCAAACTAATTACACAAAATGAGCTTTTTAATACACTTAGGCCTTTTTTTTTCCCCACAAGCTTGGCCATCCCTAAAATTACCTTGATTCTCCCTCCTGCCTTTGTTTTCTCCTCTAATCATTTCATAATAAATCATCTACAGCCCCAAAACCCTTAGCCTCCATCCCATAATAAATCTCAGAACTACACAAACAGTGACCCTCCTCAGTCCAAAACATGCTCTAGAAATCCACTCTGGAGTGTTCCCTTGCCAGTCGGGCTGAGGATCCCCAGCCCTGGGAGCAGCTGGGTTGGTGCCCATGTCCCTGAAAGGGGTATTTGGACTACACTGCTTGCCACCCTTCCCTGTGCTTATTTGTGTGTGTGGAAATGAGATTTTTACAGGTAAGGGAATAATTTCCACTAACATAAATCAATGCTAGTGGATTTGCAGTAGACTTGCTATATTAACAGACTTGAATATCTTTGGCCAGATGCACTGCTTGTGCCATAACTCTACTGGCATCAAACAAGAAATGACAATTGCCCCTAGCTGGTATAACCATGTTATTGAGCCTGGGAATATACCCCAGCCAGTCTTCTATTAAGTTTCCCTTCTCTGATCCATCAAACATTAGCAGATGTAAGTTTTATTTTGTTCTTTCTGATGTTGGAGTGATAGGGGAGAAAAAACTCCTTTTTGAGGTTACATGAGAAGGAAACTAAGAAGTTGATGTACTTCTGTTTCTATGTTTTGTTGCTCTCTCCTCTTTGGTTCTTCTTATGACAGGAAAGTGGTACGGAAAGAGACAGAAATGCAGGGTGAGAAAGAGACAGCAAACACTTATGCAACAGAGCCACGAATATTTCAGATGTTACATTAAATCCTTGCTTGTTTTTCAAGTTTCTCTTTATGTGCTTTAACAAAGCTCCCTTGAGCTTATGAAATCAGCTCAATTTCAAAAACAATTGTTAAAAGGAGAGTAGTATCTTTTCCCAAGATTTCAAGTCTTATTTTCCTAGACAAACTCATCCATTTTGCAATGTTCTGTTTGTAGAGACACTTTCCTGGTCTCAGAAACTCAAATGACTTCTAAGTTAGTTTTATAAAAGTAAATATTTAACAGATGCATGACTGCACCTTGGAACTGTGGAGGAACAAATTTAAACATCTTACCCGTTCACAATGAGGTTTTCATCTGCTCAGGTGGTGAACACATGTGCTGTCTTTCTAATTTCATTACATACATAACAACAGTTATGGATAAAGATAATACAATAGTGACAGCTAACATGTTCCCTTTTGTGGTGTGGAATAGTTTTTTGCCAGTTTGATGAAATCTACTTGCAAAAATTAGAAAGTTTTTAGCCAGGCCCCTTGAGCCATTGCTATAGCAGGAGAACGGCTGCAGTAATTTGGGAATTTCTGTATCTGAAGTTTCCTGTCCTACTCTTTTAAAGTCAATGATAAACAGCCCTATAGCTGCAGTGAGACCAGAACCTTGTTGTTTGTATTCAAATAAATATGGGTGGGATGATCTCAGGATTGTGTATGTGCATACATAATTCTCCATTCTTCCACTCTCACTCTCCAAACCACACTTATTAGCCCACAGACATTAAATTAAACAAAAGCACATTCTCAAATCCCATATGAACATCCAGTTTACACAGCTGATATAGGAAAATCATGTCCAGAAAGGCTCAAAGAAGTAGAAGAGTCTATCAGTCACCCAGGCACCTAATCTTAGAAGCTGAGATAAGCCATGCATAGCTACTGACTGCAGTTGAATGTGCTATGGTGTACTCCCTAACAGGCTGCAGCCTGGACAACTGAAATTAGTTTATATTTAAAGAATAACAAAATTATTAGACAAAATCTTCAGCTATCACACACACACATGCTGTGAAATTTTCCATCAGCATTGCTGTATTAATTTCTTGATAAAAGCCCAAATGTTTTTCTCATCTATCCATAAACTTGTAAAAAGATACTTAAGCAATTTTTCCCCATACCTTTCTTTACCATTTCAGCACAATGTGATTGAAGTGTAATCGGAGCCAGATGGCCAATGCTACTTCTTTTAATGGCAAACTCATCAAAGAAAATCTTCATGAAAACATTTCTTCAGCTTCATCCTAGCTTTACATTTTCTAAGAACTTCACAGTTTCTAAAATAAAGAAATAGAAATTTTGTTGAAAAAGTTTCAACTTTTGCTCACGATTGGTGGATTTTTTTCCCAAGGGTGTCTAGTGTATGAAAACCAGTGTTTTCCTTGGCAGAGCATAGGAGGTTTGTGTCATCTGTTGGGCATCAAGATAGCAAAACCTCAAAGTCACAGTGACCATCAGCCTGCTACAGTGTCCCAGACGAGGAGAGAGGCTTCAGACCCATGGCCAATGCTCATAGAATAGCTAAGGCTGGAATGGACCTCTGCAGGTCATCTCGTCATCTAGATGAAAAGATGACCTAGACATAATCTAGTTCTCCCTGCTGTGACGATGGCACTGCTTGGGGACAGTGAAGTGCACTCAGGTCAAGGGAAGTTGAGAATGGAACAGCTGATGTCTCCAGAATACTGTGAGCTTCCCCTTAAAAAGCACCTGCATCAGTTCTTCTTGCTGGACTGAAAGATGTGCAGAAAATGCCTCTTCCTTTTCCAATTCCTTGGCTTTTCATTGGGATGGGGGACTTGTGCAAGAAAGGGATCACATGCTTGTCACATCTTCCCAGGTTGCAGTGTCAGTTTTGGAGAAGCCCTGGGATGAGAACGATACAAAACCTTCCATTTTTCCTCTGGATGTTTATTCTCAGTAAAATTTACTTACCGATCAATCCTTTTTCCCTTCCCCACGTCTCAGGAACTTCTCCTCATGGTTATTTTTCTGAAAACTGGGGGAATTCCCATTTTCTTCCTATTCAGAGGGAACCAGTTCTGCAAGAGCAAATAGCTCTGAGGAAGGTATATACCAGGTAGTTTGTAAGTACTCTTTAACTTACGAAATGGTGGATCCCCATTTCATGGTTGCAAGTAAACAAGTGAGGAATGTCATCAGGAGGCAATGCCTTGATCTCCTTGCTCACAGGTTGATTAGTGAACTTAATTTCAGGTTAATTTAGGCACTCTGGTTTTAAGTTCTGTGGGATATCTGAATTTATTTCAAGATAATTGTGTGCTGAGGTGCTTTGTAGACAGGCAATTTGCCCTGAGTAGTGTTTTGTGTCAATCAGGGGCAAGGAGCCGTACTTCATGGGCCAACAGAGAAAAGGGCCAGGATATACTTTAATGGTGAGCAATCCCAAATAGGTTCCCAAATAGCTTGGATGAGAAAGCTCTTCTATCAGCTGCAGGAACTGTCAAAATTTTTTCCTAGGTTCTGACCCCTTGGACTTAAATAGAAATAAATGAGGAATGAGTAAGACAAATAAAGGAAAAAAATGTAAGAAATAGCAAATGTTTGGGGATATAATCAACCAAAAACCAAACAAACCCCCATGTGACATCCCCAAATCTGCCTGCCAAGCATGTGATTTACATCTTCTGCAAGAGGATTTAAAAGAAATGTTTAACAACGTATTTGATTTTCTTAACCCTCTCCCCTTTTTTTACCTCTGTCCACGACATTCAAGAGCACAGCTGGAGCCCCCCAAGCTAACTGAAGTCATATGATGCTTCAAGGGCAGCCAAACATCCCAGAAGCAGTAATAGGCTGACAGGCTCAGCAAACCTGAAGGATAGCAGAGTGCTCTTTAAAAAGAGAGGGAAACAGAAGGATGAGGCAGAGAAAGTGGAAGGGGGAGATGGGGGTTGGGGACACAGACTGTTTGATAAAATTTGTCATGTCAATAAAAATATTCTTTTTAATTAAGTATTAAATGTTTTTATTTTTCTTTTCTTCTATTCTAATGGAGGAGTCATACTGAACTATTTGTGGTATGTGAAGTATTGGAAAAATAAACCTGGACAGAAGAGAGGCACAGATGTTTTCTATGTTCAATTACTTTTTTTAAAAAACATTCTTGGTTACCACTCTTTGCTGCAGGGAGACAGCTTTGTGGGCCACGTACTGAATGTCCTCCCATGCTGTTTGGGGTCTGTGTGAATCAGTAGGTGCTGCTAAATCTGGGGAAGAGAGGGATGATCTGCTCAGGACCTGCTCCTGGAGCAGATATGCTGTGCTAGCAGGCTGTCAGCAAAAGGGTCTTCTCATTATTCGTGCTAGGACAAAGTCCACATGGGACAAGCGTTTCTGTGTTGGGCCTTGCACTGGTTCCACCATCAGCACCAATTGCTCTTTCCTGCTGTAGACTGATTCAGTGGTTGGCAACAACAGTTAAAATTCCACAAAAAACAGGTGAAAAATGTTAGGATTTGCAGCTGAATATTAGAGCAAAATGCAGCCTAAGAGGTAAGAGGTCAGGGACGCTGTTCCTTGGTTTGAGTCCATGTGGCTGTAACTCCAGTCAAAACTGGCAGCAGGAAGCCAAATGAAGCCAGCTGTGGAGAGGGGCTCCTGGTCCCTTGCATTGTTGAGACGGTGGGATGAGGAATGAAGGATTTTCACAGCTGTTAAGATCTCCATGGCACTGTATAACTTTAGAACAAAGAAAAATTTTCGTTTAGGTGTGTGGGTTTTTTACACCAAAACCATCACATAATCATTATGGAAATACAAAAATTATCTTGAGCCTTGAGCCTCAGAAAGGAAATTATACATTGCAGAGGAAAAACACAAATATGATAAAATTCTTTATTCTTCCCTTGTCATAGAATCATAGAATGATGGAATGGTTTGGGTAGTAATGGAGCTTAAAGCACATCAAGTTCCACCCCCCTTGCACATAGGCAGGGATGCCACTCACAAGATCAGGTTGCCCAGGGCCCCATCCAACCTGGCCTTGAGATCTCATGTCTGTACCTTTTTTTCAAGGCAGCACAGCAGAGATGAGAGGACTGTGTCTGTCCTCTTGAGCTGTTCTATTTGAGCTGCATACTCAGTCTGACCACAAGAAGAGCTTCCCCTCCATCCAGAATGGCACCATGCACTTTGTTGACGTTTGGCATCAGTCCGAGAGAATTTAGCAGTCACCTGTGTCAATCTGGTACAACAATTTGGTTATAGATACATATATGAGATTGCTGGGAATAAGAAGCATGATTTGCTCTAATCTCAAGATGATCTACATGAGGGACATCTCCTCTGTAGTCTATAGATCTACATTAGCACAAATATATTACACATGAAGCCAGAAAAATATACACTTGGAGAGCCTTGTGCTAGGGTGTTTTGGAGAAACATTAAAGGAGCTCCCTGAGAAAAATTCAGCCCACCATTTTAGTTAATTCCATAGCAAAATCCACTACCATCACCCATGCATCACTTAAATTTTTTTTGTGGTGACCAGATCATCACAAAATTATAATGTTGTGTTATGTTGGAGATACTGGTTGAATGTAATCACAAGTGGATTGATTTTGCAGTGTCTTTCCACTGCTCGATCACACACCTTGCAACCCTTCGTGACGGACAATGTAGGACCCACACAGAACAGAGAGATCCACAGAAGCCAGGGATGCCTTTTTACAGAGGATTTAGAAATACCAAATATTGATGTAATTTTGATTTTGTGGAAAATAATGATAATTCTCCACATAGTCAATAATCTTCTGGTATTTTCTCAATAAAATGGATTGATTGTGACAATAAAAAACTAAAATCAATGAAATAAAAAATTAAATTTAAAATGCAGCTTCAAAATCATTAGAAAAATTTTTATCAGAAATTCTTAGAGAAATATAATATATTAAATTAGATTACAGGAAAATAAAGCGCAAAGATAGTTGGTTCTGCCAGTGCTGGATATTGTGATGAAACATTCTGATAGCTCTGTTAAAATTTCTCTAAAAGGTCTGAAATAAACTTTTTCCACATTGTAAATGGTATGTGTACGTTAACTGTCTCATATCTCTCATTTCAGGACTCTATCCCCATGCAATCTGTATGGATTTTCTTTTATACCCCTGTAATTTTACATTGACCTGTGGCTTTTGGGATATCTTTGCCTAGGAATAGTCTCCCCAGATCTGCCACAATCTTTGTGAGACCTGAAAATCATCTTGTGGTTGCATCTGTAACAATGACTAAAAAGGGGGAGCACCACTGGTAATCTGCTGTAAGGCAGTCAGCACTTCACCTTAAACTACGTTTAAATTGAACTTTCATAGTCTATTGACTTGAAAGTTCATACCGTGGAAAAGAATTTTGCAAAATACTGAGGACTGCCTATGTTCCCTTGGTTTCCAGCCCAGGAGCCACTGCTCCTCACTCTCTATAAATACCATCAGCTCTGACAGAAGAAAAGAGAATAGGTCATTTGGGGAAATATTAAAGTTATTTGCTTACTCTGTGCACAGACGACAGAATGAGCGAGATAAATGAGAAACTCAGAGCCCTACAGCAGTCAGGAAAGGGCTTGAACTTTCTTTAAATACCAGGAGTTTTAGAAGTCTGGTCAATTGATCCTGGATAAAAAGAATGTTGTTGGTATCTCAGTAAGCTGGTTAATGTGAATTAGACTAAAGTGTTTCAGAGGTAATGGGGAAAACTCGGTTAGCCAAAAAATGCATTAAGAAAATATGTTTTAAAAAATGTAACTTTGCAGAGCTGTCAGCATGAGGAGGGTGTGTGTCACGCCAAATGGAACTGCAACATCTTCCTGACAACTTTCAGGTTCCATTAGCAACTGAGGATGCCTGTGAATTCAAGTGTTAGATCCATTAGTGAGCAGTTCATGCTGATCTTTATTAACTGAATCACTGTCCATCTCACAGACTATCTTTGTTTTTCTTAGAATGACACCAGGAAAAATGTGCAACCAAACATTACAACTGAATTTGGTCTTCTTTTGCATCTACAGGAAAAGACATACATGGATGCAATTATTCTCTTATAAAAAAACCCCAACTAACCCATGGATTAATTTGGGCCCAAGATGCAGTCTGGCACCAGATTATACTGAAATAGCAGCCAGGGTCACAGATGCTCTCCTCTGTCTCCTCCTGCCTGCTGTATTTCACACCAGAGCCATGCATAAATGCAATCTTTACATTCAGGGAAGGAAATACAGAAACTGTGCCCTCCTTCCTTCCCTAAGACTATATGAAGTGCCTATTTTAAGAGCCTGAAATTCAAAATTGTTGCCTGTTGGGTACCTGAGTCAAAACCACCAGTTTGGACTTTGCTCCCCCACTTATCCCCTGGAAGTTCATGTTAGTTTGCCAAATGAGAAGTCCTGAGATATGATGCCTAAGCATTCTCAATATTCATGAAGCTAGAGGAAGAGCAATGATGAGGGAGTGTGATACTGTAACACAATAGGCGTTCAGGCAGACAGGCAAGCCTAGGGCCTGTACTCAGAGTTAGACTTCTCTTTTTCATCCAGTTGCTACTTAGTAAAAGGAATGGGAGATGGAAGGTGCCCTATTATATAATTTATGTCGCTGTTTTTGGAAGACTAGCTTTGAACCCCCAGGGCAAGAGGAATTTTGATCTCAATCTCTCTCTCCCTGCATGATTGCTCTAGCCATTAGCTGTGATGCAAAGACCACAGCAATGTTATGACGACCTGTGAGTGGCTGACATGTCTTGCACTGAATTTATTGCTTTGGGGGGATGCTAGGTATGCTTTGAGCAAGACTGCTGGGTATGGCTAGCCAGAGAAGCTGTACACTTGGGACACTCTGTATGTTTCAGGTGGCTTCAAGGAGAAATTTAGATGTTCAGCTCAGCAGGCACAATGCAACTAATACAGAACTTATTTTAAAAAAACTGAAAATAAAAACGGGTCTCATTCTACATCTCTACTACATAGGACATTCCCTTACATCTCCTTTTGTGTAGCCAGTATGATGTCCCCATAGTCCTAAAACATAATTATTTAGCTCATCATGCATGCAAATATATAAAGGTTGTGTTGCAGCTCAGGGATTCTTTCACGCCAGAAACTTGAGGGGAGTTTCATGTTCTGGGACATGAAGATGGAAAGCCTGCTGACATAGTGCTGAAGGACTGTAAAAGGCAGAGGGCTGAAGCTGGGGCAGTGTCACCCACACTGCTTCTGGAGCAGCTGCTGGACTGAACTGTCCCACCTGCCCGTGGGATCTGTTTTGCAGGGAAATAGTTGGTTCACTCTGCAAGACAGTGCAGGAACACACTGTTTCTTACGTAGTGCATGTGCACCAGGAAAAATGCAACAAGGACTGAGAAACAGAGCTATTTTCCAGGCTAGAAATAGGCTCTGGTGCTACTGCCCTTACACAGGGGCACTTAATCACTTTCTTGTACTCCTGCAGTAGAGGGGCCAGGAGTGGATGGTGGGAGGCAGAACCAGGGCTCCCTCTCCTTCCACACTGATCCTCTGTACAGGAGAGAGGCTGTGCTACGACAAGTCAAAATGAGCACTTATCCCTGCTGAGCTATAGGAGGAATTCTCTGAGGAGAATTTAAGAACAAGCTTAGCTAGTACGCAAGAGGCACCTTTCCAGAGCAGTTCTGGGCTCCAGCTGATACATGCTATAGCTGGATAGCAGACACGTATTCTTTTCATGCTCTTTCTGCCCAGCTGTCCCAGGAGTACAGAGATGTGTAGGTACTTTTCATCCTTTATTTTTTTCCTGCCATGTTTTGGTTGCATTAAGACTAAAACCTGCAATGGTTAATTTAGTTGCATTCCTTCAGCACAACACCATGGGAACCTATTGAGAAGGCTGACTTCCTTAATTACAGAAATAGGGGGTCTGGAGGTGTAGAACTGTATCTTACAGCAACAAAGATATGTTGTGCAAGGCAAAGTCAACTCCAAGAATGTCAAGTGATATGTTATGCTCCTCAGTTGCTGATGTTTTAGCAGAAAAAAATATGCATTTCTGTAAAGGTTGTTTCAAAGACAAACGTCTTTTCCAAAGTTATACTTATATATAGAAATATTTTATGTAATAACACAAAGTTCACCTGCTACATTATATGGAGACATCTTTAGAAGCCAACCCACAAAAAAAATATCTGCACCCAATTTGTTGATCTATAACTACATCAAGACTCGCAGAATGAAACATGATTAAGCATCATATTTAAAAAGAAAAGCAGTGTAGTACAAATTACAATGTACCACATCAAAGGAAACCCAGGAACACAAAATCCATGGAACAGCTTGAAGAAGTTATTTAGAATAGGAGCATAACAAGGATCTGAGGCCCCATTTTGGGAAATTCAGTCTACTGTGCTATATGGTTTTCAGGTGGGCAGCAGGACCATACAGAGTAAAATATTATACTTGATAAGCACCAGCCATGGAATCCAAAAGTTTCACTTTATGGGTCCAGAGCTGGCATCCCTTGAAGCACTGCCTGGCCACTCGCTGCTTGCACAGGCTGCTCCAAGGAAAAATGGACAGAAGAGCTCAGAGCTAATGGGGCTCACCACCAAAATGTGAAAAGCCATCAGAATGTCTTGAAATGAAGTAGTAGTTCTTATAGCATTCGTATACTTGTGCAGTTTGCTTTGAAGATGCCTCTATCCCATTTGGGTTGTTGCTGCAGTGGCTGAGGTGTGCCTGGCTGTAGAACAGCCCTTCATTCCTTGCAGGAGCCAGGTTCCAGACCAGCAGCCTTGGAGCCAGGGGGCTCTTCCTGCCCCCCAGAGAGGCCCCCCACAGCAAGTGGGTCATAAGGGCTCTCTGCCACAGCCACTGCCTTTCAGAGACCTGTGCTCTGCTACATGAGCAGTTTTGTTCTCAAATCCAAACCACACACATCAGCAAAAGTTTCCTTCCAGTGCCAAGCACAAATAAAGGAGAGAATAAGCTGGGAATTAGATATACTAATGAACATAGAAGGTTATCAACCAAGTTACTGGTGAGGGAAGATCATTTTCGGGCTGACATTCTGCACACCCATGTTGAGCACCTTTATTTGCTTCTCTCCCTCAAAATTCAGATCAGTCTCTTTCCAAGTGCCTCAAATGCCTGAGACATGCCAGATACCCATTTACCACAGCAAATTGTTGTTGGGTTTCCAAGGATCAGGAGGAATTAACTTGTTTATTTGAAGCAGTTTATTTTTAAAAATTAATTAAACATCTTCTGAATCATGTGAAAAAAATAATCTACATGTAGTTTCCTTTCAATAAGATTTTCCTTATCTGCGTATCATGCTTCCAAAACACTGAATCTCTAATATTCAGGTACATGTGTTGCTACACTTTTAGAGAGTAAGCAAAAGAAACTCTCCTTTTTGATAGCAATCTCACTCCTTTATGATGAAAAGTATGGTAAAATAGATTTCCCATAAAAATAACATGTAGGAAAATCAAGAAAATTAAGTACTAGGGATTTTTTTTTTAAAAAAATAATGCTAATACTTTAAAATAAACAGGACAAATATGACAATAAACCCTTTCTTTATTTTCTTTTGAAAAGCATTACAGCCTATTATCTGGATATTTGTAGGATAGAGGCTTCTCTTTAGTGGCCCAGATAGGCTGAGAAAGTGAGACACATTCTTGCTCTTTGTCAGGGCTTCATCCAAAAGATGTAAGGTGTGTGCTCATATTTCAGGCTGAGTTAAAAAAAGGGCCAAGTTTTACTTCTTTATTTTAAATTGCCAGTTCCTTGGGAATTTGATGTGGATTTTAAATGATGTCTTTTAACTATGTTCATATCTGTAGCTCTGAATACATGGTGGCCATGAAACATCCCTTGAGGTGCTCCTGTTGACACAGCAGCATGCTGGAGTTTTGAGCACTTAGTATAGAACACTTCCTGCTGAAATGCCCCCTCTTCCTCTCACAGCCCTGTGCTTTCCCAGCGCTTGATTAATAATCATATGTTTTATTGTTTGAGAGCTTTAATGTGTACAGGTAGGACTCTAGAAGCCACTCTGAAGCAGGCTTCCCTTAATATGGAAAATCTGGAAGAAAAAAAAAAAGAATGAAAAAGAATAGAGACAACTTGTTTGATTGAACTCTTTATCTGGATGACTTCAAATACTTTGACATCTATCTGTATTTTTATTTGGCAAATGAATCAAGAATAATTAAATGGGAATGGTAACATCTGTCACCAATCAATTGACTCGCAGTAAAATTAAAATGGTACTTCTTCTTCCTGAAATCCACTTTTTTTCATCTGATGCCATTCATTGAGATCAGATGCATTTCACTTTAGCTGTATCAGATCTTAGAATTACATAAATAATAAAGTCCTGAAGGCCAATGGCATGGGAACAATGGAATGCGTAACAATATAATCAGCAGCAAAATCTATATTTAATGTGTGGCATTTTAACGTTATAAAATGTGATGATTTTTAAACCTCTTTGTTCTTTGTCACCAGGTTCTATGGCTGCTAAGAGTTTTAAACTTGTGCCATTTCATCTTAGCTGATGCCTTTTTCTAATTTTTTTTTGTTTCCGACTTTGGAAATTATTATATAAGACACATGAAGGAGACAAGTGAGGCAGTATAAATGGATAAAACAGTCTAAACTGTGCTTAGCAAATGTTAAGCAGAGCCAACAACTTTTTAAATTGATGGTCTCTTAATTGTTTGCAGTGAACACAGAAAGAAGTTTTGTTTCGAAAGCTTCCATGGCATTCGATAGCAACAATTTTATTGCTGGGATTACTTGAGCTCTAGCACTTTTTAAATGAAAATGTTGCTTTGCAGGAGAGAAAATTCTAGGTCAGTTCAACAAATTTCAGTTCTACTCTAGTAAATGAGAGATACAGCTTTTTATACTGTTCACTTTTATAGGATCATAGGATAGTTTGGGTTGGAAGGCACCTTTAAATATCACCTAGTCCAGCCCACTGCAGTGTGCAGGGACATCTTCAACTGCACTAGGTTGCTCAGAGCCACTTCCAACTCGACCTTGAATGTTTGCAGGGATGGGGCATTCACCACCTCTCCAGGCAACCTGTTCCAATGTTTCACCACCCTCTTACAAAAATCTTCTTCCTTATATCTTACCTAAATGGATGTTCTTCTAGTTTGAAACCATTGCATCTTTTCCTATCACAACAGGCCCTGCTAAAAAGTCTGTCCCCATCTTTGTTGTAGGCACTGGAAGGCTGGAATAAAGTCTGCTTGGAGCCTTTTCTTCTCCAGTATGAACGCCAGCTCTCTCAGTCTGTCTTCATAGGAGAGGTGCTCCAGCCTTCTGATCAACTTTATGGCCCCCTCTCAACCCAATCCTATGCTTTATATCTCTAACATTAAACCCAAGACTATACTAAGCCAGTGTCAAGAGGATGGTGCTAAGCGTATGACAGGAAAGGCAGGAAGCTTACAGATAAAAAGGATCCCTCTATCAAAAGGCTGTGGCCCAGGGACAGGAGGCCAAATATGGCAAAAACCTTCAGAAACCAATCCTAGTAATCTCTAGGAAAGCCAGATGGCGTTTGTAGGCAGATTAATTTAAGTAGAAAGAATCACCACACACATTGGGACTCTGGAAGAAAAGGTCTCATGTTGGATTCATCCCCCATAACTCTGACCAATTGCTCTTAGAAGCAAAGGGCTATCACTAACTTTCACTGCCTCTGCCCTTTCCTTTCCAGTGACCTGGCCACGACTCTGTTAAAAGAGATGGAACCTTTGACAGTTGCTTTCAGTAAGGAAGGCAAATGATGGCAGTGGCTTAAGCATTGGCCTGATCCTAGAAGAGGACTTTGCTGGTGGTGCTCATAGCTCTTGGGATCATTTACTCAGACTGAAAAATTGCTCCTAAACTGTGAGTTGGCACATTCTTCAGAGCAAGGAGAAAACGACAGCAGAAAAGGCAAAGAAAACACAGTAGAAAATGGCACATCCGACACTAGGGAGAATATGCAGCTTTGGGCAGGGACCAGTAAGGGTGCAGTGTTTTTTCCTGATGAGGAGCTCTTAGAACAGCCCACAATCAAAACGTGGAAGGAGTTTCCACTGAGCCACACATGTAAATGCAGAGAGGCACAATACAGGTAACTGCACTCTGCCTGGGCAGTTCATTCCTCCACTGGTTTGCTTATGTGAGAGGATTTCTTCAGATCCACACATGCAGCCATCCCTAGAAAATGCTCCTAGCTCTTCTACCACACATTGACTAAATCATTTGCCTTCAGAACAACCTGAACATATGCTTTTCTCTTTCAGACTTTTCTGTCTTATCTTGGAGCCTGATGATTATTCCTGTTTGTCCACTGCTTTCATTCCTATCTTTGCAGACCCAGAAAAAAAATGGCAGTGTTGTGGCATTCAGAAAATCTACAAGGATTTTCAAGCCCATCAAATGTGATTAACCTTAATTGAGAAATTGTTTTATTGAAGCAAGGACCAATAGTTAAAACTGTAGCAACTTTACCAGATGAAAAATTTTAACAGAGCCCCATAAACCTGACTTTTTATGAGCTGCTCAATAGATTTGACATACTTTTTGTCTGAGAGCAAAACAGGTATCAGGACATTTCAGTTATTGAAGTGAGTCTTTTTCAGACTGGAAAACATACATTATTTGCTGTATTTCAACATTCTCTAGATCCAATTCTTGCCTTCCTCCAGCTGAAATACATCATCTAGCTCACACATGAAACGAAAGGACAGTCCTTCAGGATAAACTGGGGAGCAGAGCACTGAGTAAGGCAATGCATTTTGGAGAAAAAAAGGGAGTTCAGGCTCTGGGTTTCTCTGTGGAATCAAGATAAATCTTGGGATTTTCAGATACCTGTAAGGCATCCTGTAAGATTCAGAAAAGATGGAGGCTTTACCTGAGAGGCAGAGGAGATGGAAGTGGTTCTTTAAACACAGGAAGCCACCAAGAATTACAGGGCCAGAGAGCAGGAGCATAGAAAAGAGTGTGATGGGGAGCAAGGAGATTCATATTCAAACTGGTTCATGTAGTCTACCTCATCCAGTACTCTGAGCTAACTCAATTTAAAGAGATGGTGTGTTTTAGTTTTAGGGTTTGTATTCTAATAAAATCTTGCTTTAGAAACTGGAAACCTTTCAGTATTGTTTGGTGCATTCACCCTCCAGAAACAATGGGGCAACTCTGCCTCCAAGTCCTGGCCAACTTGAAGGCCTGCTGCAAATAAATGCAGAGGTCTGAGGGGGACAATGTGGCAGAACTATTAGCAACAACTGAAAGATGAAAAGATCTGAAGACTGGAACTACACAGGGCTTTGGAGATTGAAGGCTACCCTCTATGCTGGATCTCAGGTATTTCTTTTTCACTCAGCTATTGTCTACATCCAGATTTTGAGAATATTCCATGTTTTTCAGAAGTTCCCTTATGCCTTACAAGCAAGACACAGTTATTTCTGCACACCCAGAAACCTCAGATCCATTTGATGTGCATGCGCAGAGAAATTCTACCGCGTGGTTGTGAGGCATTCATTAGAGCTGTGCAGTTTCCAGAGAAAGCTGGACGGACTTACGGTACATGCGTGTGTCAATGACACAGCACTTCCATATTATTTGCAGTGCTTCCAAAAAGCACTGGATCTACAGCACGTACTCTGCAATACAGATTTGCACATGTACAGCCAGTTGGACTTGTCCAGAGATGTTGAACTTCCTGAGTATTTGCAGACCATGAGGAAAGCATTCGCTGCTGCTCCACTTGGTTTTGCAGCACATACATAATATGGTGCATGTGTCCATGTTTTTGTGTGGGAACACCTGGGCAGAACTATGGGGACAATTAACCAGTGTTCAAGGCAGTGGAAAATTAATGGAGGAATATTGTGCTAGGTGAATCAGAAGAAAAGGGTCGTGACAAACGGCAATTTGGTGGGTGTAGGGCAGTTAACAATAGCAATGGCAGTGCTCAGCACTGTGTGGGGTCTCCTTGGAAGTACTCGGGGCTTTTAGTGCCATGGGGAAGGAAAGAAAAGGCTTCAATGATATTCTGCAGGAACAACAGATCTATCAGAAGTTCAGGTGAACATAGAGGGAAAAACAAAAGCCGTAGGAGAAATTGTATGTTCTTATCTCAGTAAACTGACTACAGTGTGGGACATTTTAGCACACTGGTGTTTTGTTGGGGGTCTTGGGTAGGGTCTTCCTTTTGTTTTGCTTGTATTTAGGAAACAGCAGCAGAATTGTTGTTCCCTGTGCCATACATGTAAGCAGCAGGTTTCCTAGGGTGCTGCTGAAGGATACACTGGGAGCCATGGAAAACACATACAAATGCATGTGAGACTGCAGAGAGCCTGCTGGAGAGACTCCAACCACTTCGCAGACTCCTGGAGGCTCAGAAAACCCGTTTCAGTCTGCACGACAAGTCAAATTCACTCTTGATGGCATAGGCAGGTGAGCAGTTCCACTGTACCACAGAACCACAGAATATTCTGAGTTGGAAGGGACCCACAAGGATCACCGAGTCCAACTCTTAAACCTATGTGCAAAGCAGATTAAAAGATCAGTTTAATGATTTTTATGAAAAGTATTCACTGCATATGGCAAAGTCATTTTCAAGTCTAGTGTCTCAACCATTCATTTTTTAGCATCCTAAAGGGAATTAGAGCAATTGGACTAATTGCCTAACAAATTACCTTTGTAGACCAAAGCGATTTTTAAATGTTATAAGGTCAGAAAATTTTTATTTTCTTGCTCTTCTATAACCAAAGGTGTCCAAACTAATACTTTTTTTTTAAACTTTGGCATTATAAGTCCATCTCAGGCCAAGCTTTTATTTACCAAGTCATAGCTGTAAGCCAATTCTGATGTCCAAGTTATAAAAAGTCCTTGAAAACAGCAACTTCTAATGGAAAAAGTTTTGGTGAGGTAAATGAGCCACTATAATAGCACAAAATATCTGTTTTTTCTATACACCGAGCCTCACTGCAATTTTTTTTGTGAGGAATTTATATTGCTAGAATAGAATTTCCCAGTGGAATGCATATTCTTTATGTTATTCATGAATTAACGCCCCTATTTTCTTCAGATAGGAAATTTTTATTCTTGTTTGCTTAATATTCTGAACAATCCTTTAAATACTGCACATCAAGTAATGACCACTTCGATGTCTTATTTCTAGTAAAAGTTAATAGCAATTATGCCAAAATTTGACTAAGCTTCTTTTTAGCATTTCTTCCAAAAAAGCTTCCCTGCATAGCAGAGCACACACTTTCCTTAATCTTGGCATTCTGCTCCTCGGCTGCCGTCATTCCATCTGAAGCATTTACTTTGAAATGTCTGCCAAATATTTTTGCCCCGGTACCACAATAACAGTGCAGCAATGTGGGAGTGATTCAGCTCTGTGCGTTTACAATGAGAGCAGAGAAACAGGCTCAGGGAAGTGGTCTATGAGCTGGGTTCTCCTAGTGATATCCAAATCCTGAGCAGATCTGCTAAACCTCGTTAAAGGTCATGCTTGCATTTTTCTAAGTTACAGTTTCTTCTGATAAACAAGACAGGTTGGATGTGAGTTGTTTGGGTTTTGTTGTCCACTTAACTTTCAGAAATTAAACTCAAAGTAAGTACATTCTAGATAGAACAGCATTAGGCAACGTCTCCAGTAGTGCTAATCTGCAGCACTCCCCTGAGAACAGAGCAGCTCCCGTGATTCACACCAGCTGGCTCCATGGTCCCTTTCTGTGGGTACTTAAATCTTTCAGAGTTGCTGAGGGTGTTTGGGCAGTGCATGACCTGTCCATGTGTTTTCCCTGGGAGAATGCAAAGCATACCACAAGACCTGCTGTTAAACTTTAACACTGAGGTATAGGAAGCATTTTGCAACAGTCAGGATCTCCAGGCTTCAGCTCGTTCAGATCCTGGCCGCCTTGTAAATCTTTCTTGCCCCACTTCAATGGAGATAAGAGGGATTGTATGCTTGAGGTTCAGTTGAGAGAGACCACCCAAGTCATAGCTCATTTCACTTCTCCTGACCTCCTCTGATATGCCCATCAAAGCAGCAATTAAAATTTGTGTACAGCAAATGTGTTCCATCAATCTCCTTTTCATCTGGCTCTACAAATACTTGAGACCTGAGTAATCAGCTGAAAATTTTAAAAACAAGAATGAGTAAATGTAAAGACAGATTTTTTTTTTCCCCCTGTTCTGGAGCAGGATGATCTGTTTACCTTTCCAAAAGAGCTGTCAGCACAGTGGTCATCAAGAAATATGAATTTACAAGTGGTGCACTCCTAGGAAAACAAGTACATGTAGAAACTTGTTCCTTCTATTTTCAAGGTTTTTTTTCTTTGCTATTTTTGTTTGGCAGCAGACTTTCTTTTTTAGTTCCAGTGCAGCCTTTTAATAGACGCTCAGTAGCCTGCTTTACTAGGTGGGACTGAACCTGCAAACATTTTACTCACCTGTTTGGCTGCAGTTGTACAAGTACATAGGTCAGGAAAGCCGAGTAAGTGAATAAAAGGGGCACCATGATACATTCAGTTTGTATGTGCTGCTACATGTACAAACAATAAGAATCCTAGAGTACCCTTTAAACAGTCTCCTGTGTTATTCTCCCACCCACTTGATGCTACTGGGGTCTTTTCGTCACTAGCCTAGTCATACTAGCTCCAATGGATAGTTTACGAAAAACTGAAAAGAGAAAGGACAGTGTTTTTTAGGGAACCTAAAATTTACTCTTGATGCCGGCATTGTGTTGCAGCTAGAATACATGGACATACTCCACCAAGCAGGAACCAATTGCTTCATTCTGAGTCCTCCAGAGCCAGGACTGCAAGTGTCACCAGGGAGGAGGTTGTACAGATGGTGAGGAGCTGGGGCTCAGGAGAGTGTGCTGTCCATAACCTCTTCCCTTCAGCCCCAACCATTGTTTCTGCCTGCAAGACAACATGCACAAATACTCATCCTTCCCCAGACACAGCTTGTGGGGCTGTGATATGCAGTGCAATTCCTTACGTGGGCTTTCTGAAGTTTGGTTCTAAATATATTTGCCCTTTCATGTAGATTTGGGCCTTGCAGACTCGTACAACACATACACCCATACAGAGAAATGCAACAGAAACCTCTTGCTTCTGCAGTGTTTTGGGCTTTGCACACCCACACAGGGGCTTTATTTAGTTTGGTCTGTAATCTTTGGGTATGGGATTGCTAAATCATCTTGATGTCTAGGAGACGTACACTGGAGGAAATCCAAATGCAACTGCCCTGTTCCCTGGAGCTGGACAGAGCCATGCTCACATGTACCAGGAGCTTGTGCTGGGCTGTGTCAGGGGCATGTACCATTCTCCACCTAGCACCATGGTCTCCTACGCCTTTTGCAAAGAAAGTCATCTCTGAAGAGCATGAATAAGTTGTGTACCTTTTGACTGGTCATTGCGTGAAGGAAAGGAATGAAAAGTCTTTGGACATTTCCCTGTTTCATGAGCACCCACAGAGGTGACATCTGTAAACAGCCCTTAACATCCCTGCAGCCCAGTCCCACCGGAGTCAGATGCACTGCACTCCCTTTTATGTGGACTAGGCCCTTAAAGGTGGTGCAGACCTGAATGCCTCTGGATCTGCCTGTAAGTGAGCATAGATGTGTGCTAATCATATGATCACAGCAGCACAAAGCTGCCTCTGCTGATATGCTCCGACCAGTGGGGTGGTGGACACTAGCCACGCTCACAGCACAAGGAGCTGCTCTCTGATACACTGCAGGTGTTGGAGAAGGTCTGGCACAGCCCTTCAGCTCCCCATCACTGTGCTTGGTTGAGATGGGAGGTGAGAACAAAGGAAGAGCACGGAGCTCTCAGGGTGTCCAGATCACTAGGCTGGATTCCTTACACCACCAAAAAGCAAGTCACCTACTGACTGGCTCTCTGGTCATATAAACTGGGAACACTGCTGCAGTCAGTGAACACAGATACATGCCTTCAGGGTGTAATTCCTCTTAAGACAGGTGTCTAAAGGATACATAAGGTGAATTCTCCTTTGGAGGTACCCATTTTTTTCCATTAACTTCAGGAGAAAAACCTGCACATATTGAGAAAAAAATATCTACAATTTGGACAGATTAAATTAGAGGAGACAAATTTGCACCCAGATCCTTCTCATGACAACGTAAGGCATCTCTCAGTCAAGCAGTGTCCTGTCTCCAGGACATTCCAGCCCACATCTGGGCCAAAATTAAAGAGAGTCTTATTTTTTTTTTTTTTCTGGGAATTTGTATAACTGTTGTCACCTTAATGTTTGGTATCTTCTGGGAGGCTAGCAAAGTCAAACAGTTTCCTGATTTATCTTTCTTCATTCTCTCCAAGTAAAACAAGAAATGAGAAAAATTGTTTCAAAGGTACTCAGGTGGAAATCAGAGATAGATCAGAACAAACAGGAGATGGTTGCTGAGAAAAGCTGGGCTCCTGTGCTCCACAATTGTTTTTGCAGGTGAGATCTTTCCCTCCTAAAGCTGAGGAAGTCTAAAGCCTGGATGGGTTTGAAAGACGCAAATCTGCCTTTGAATTCTATTGTTGTTATCATGGAATCATTTTACATAATTGACACCTTTTACATAAAAAAAATATTTGGAAGATATTTTGTTTATGCTATAGCTAAACTCTACCTGAGTTGTCTAGTCCCTCTGAGCCATACAGTATACTCATCAATGCATAGCTCTCTTGCATTTCAGCATTTGTTATGAAAACCAAAATTCTTACTCTGAGTTATTTATGCTGGCAGCACTTCAAAGGGAGCAACTGCTTTACTTCATGCCAATCTCTGTAGCAGTGGGGAAGAATACCTCTCCTAAGATCATTTATATCTTGTT
The DNA here is from genome assembly GCA_013397115.1 of Edolisoma coerulescens. Taxonomy (NCBI): domain Eukaryota; kingdom Metazoa; phylum Chordata; class Aves; order Passeriformes; family Campephagidae; genus Edolisoma; species Edolisoma coerulescens. The sequence goes on from VWZW01000401.1 coordinate 602,660, forward strand.
AACCTTTCGATGCAGATTTGTCTGAACACATTTTTTTCCTTTAGTGCATACCTGCAATGACAGGAACCTGTTTGATAAGACACTGATATAAGAAGTTATATGTTCTTGTTTAGTGAAAATAAATATACCTGTGAATCAAAACATCTGTTATTTTCCTTCTTCACTTGTTGACAAAACAAATACAAGAATTTCCAAGATGCAGAAATATAACATCCTACTCCTTGCATGGAAGGGCGGCCATTACGCTGTGCGGCTGCAGGAGCTGAAAATGAAGGGCTCATCCTCTAAACAGTGCAAAATGAGCATTAGCCGAAAGGGACACTTTATTCCAGTGAGAGTAGAGCCAAATCTGCTAATTTTATGTCAGTAGCTCCTCCAGTTATTTCCCAGAAACTTTACCATACACACGTGCAGGTCTTCCACTCTGGGCTATGCCTTGACTTGTAGTATAATCAAGACATTCACAAGACCAGGTAAATTATTGCCATCACTCCCACTTATCTGCTCTTTTAATTGCTTCCAGAAAAGGTTCAGGACTTACTGTTTGTTTTGCAGAAGGAAAGCTTCAGACACGGCTTTGTGGGAGCCAAAATGCCGGAACCACAGCCATGCCATGGTGTGGAGAAGGGCGTGCTCTGCCGGGCAGGGACTTCTCCTGACAGCAGGGGAGGCTGAGCTACTACGCCGAGCTCACCTGTGCCGCACTTGCCCTCTGCCAAGGAAAATCAAAGCATGGCAGGATGCTGCCAGCAGTGGTATGAACATGTAAACCATGCTGCTCTAAAGGAAGAGGAAAGCCTTCATTGCCCCAGAATCTGTGTGTTTCCATGGGTTTAGAATTATGTGAGGCCAGGCTAATATTGCCTGTATCCAAAGCACCTTACAATAGTCCATGCAGTGATGCCTCAGGATTAGCAGCTCACCAAGATGCAGAAGTGAGAGCTAACCTCACTGCATCTACCTGCTTGCAGAAACTGGCAGATGTTGCTGTTTTCCAGATGTTGTTCAGTAAGGGGAGATGCTGATGTGATCACTGTACTGCATGGTGTGGTGACATTACAGCAATCCAAGTCTGAAGCACATGTGTAGTTTCCAGTCACTGAAAACAGAAGATGGTGCACCATAAAGAGCAGTTCACTAAATACCATGTTAAGTGAAAAATAAGTTTGAGAGGTAATACTCAGAAAAAGTACTCCAGATTGCAATAGTTGTGTAATAACTCTCTTGCAACACACCTAATTTTGTTCAGGTAAGATCAAGCCACACTTACCTGTCCAGGATTTCTTCCTGGAGCACGTATCTATGTATATCTTAGGACAGAGATTATGTATCACTTCCCTGAGGCTAAACAGAAACACAGCACAAAACCATTTTTCTCCCAGTTTTTAGCATAGAAAGGTTCTGTTAGTAACCAATGCAATGGGACAAGCCCTGTAGAGCTAAACAGTTGGTGTTGAGACTGCTATATACATCTTCTAAGGTGACTCACTTTGGAATAGTGTTAATCTGATCCCATAGACCCAAGAGCAACTGCACTGCATCAGGCAGGCCAAAATGCAGTAAATGGGAATGACTGTGAGTTCTAATTTGAAAGCACCCTTCCGACCTGAATTGAAATTCCAATGCCCTGTAGTTTTAGAGTAGGTATAACTTGAATCTGCTACATTCCCTTCCTCTGCCTCTGACCGGAGTACACCAGTTTCTTCAGAAGAACAAGTATTCATCTAACAGCAACTGCAATAGACTTTATTTGGAAAGCACTTGTGGGCCATCACAAAAGTCAGTCTAAAAGGGTGTCAGAAGTACTGCTGTGTGTTGTGAGAGATTGCTCCTTCTGCAGAAATAGAAAAGTACTAACGGAGAAAACCAGAAGAAATATCTGAAGTGTGAAAACAGATTATTCAAAGCTCCTGTCTCTGTCATTTGCAGTTTGTTGAACACGAATAGGCACAATTACTTAAAATCTGGTACAACAGCAAGTGATGAATACTTGGAATTTATACATACCTGTAATATGTACATAATAGAAGATAATAATAAAAGATAATGAAAGATAATTAAACACCCCAGTGGTTACACACATAACATTGTCTTTCTGCTATCATATGTTTTTAGTTACTTTTTCATTTGTGTATTTTCTGTTACTTGTTATGTTCTCTTAAATGTCCCTGACTTATTTTCCTACATCAACTTCATCTTTCTTTTGCTTGGCAGAGATTGTTGTTTTTTCAGCTTACCATTGGGGGCATTAAAATTATTTATTTATTTTTTTATATAAACATCATACATGCTGCCAGCACAACTTCTTGGAAAAGTTCTAGGCTTAGCCTCATTCTGTACAGTAGCCAAGCAGGGCACGCTGTTAGTACTCTGTGAACAATGGGTATTATTGTTATATTAACTTGGTTTCATTTCTTGGGGGAGAAAAGAAAGATTGGTTGATTTAGTCAGAGATAGACTAAATAATAGGCACATGCCCAATCTGGATTTTACTGAGAGCAGCTGAGTAACTCCAGTTAACATCACTAGGAATGGGGTTAAGCTGACAGGATTACATCTGTTTCACCAGCTGTAGTCATCCATATGTCAGATTTCCAACCTCACCCACAGGCTTTCCCTGTCAGTGGAGAGAAGCTATAACCTCCTGAGGGGCCACTGGTCCATCCTAAGGTGCCTGGGAAGTGTGTGATAAATTGGCCTCCTTTGCTGACTGTGTCATTCTGCTTTCAAGACTGTTAATGCTACAACTCTTTTTACTGAAGTGTCTTGAGCTATGAATATCCCACAGTGGTGTTTTGAACATAGTTTCTGCTACAGCTTGGGCAGCATTTTCAAAGCCCACAGCTGAGCAACACTGGCCTTGCTCATGCAGGGAAGCACTGGGGAGAAATACCTGAGCTCCGGGTGGATGATTTAACTCTGGAGCCAGGTTTAGTGCACATTGTGCCTGACTTAATTAGCCTGAAATAGCCAGTTCTAATCACCATTCCCCTTAGTATCAATATTGCTCACAGGCTTGAGGACTGTTGTTTCCATGTAGCTTTTCCTCCAGGACTGAAAGCTTCATGCAGAGGTTTCACACTTAATTTTCTATCTGTAACAGCTGCAAAAATCACCCTCAAATACTGCACCTGAATGGTGGAGCCTTTCAATGACATGTTTCTCTTCATCTGTAGGTTTTACTAAATGATGTTCATCATGGCTTAAGTGCTAAGGTGAATGGAGGTATCTCTGGAAGGACATATCTTCCCCTGGCCGATGCTGAAATTACTTTTTTTTTGGTTGGATTTCTCTGCTAACTAGGAGAAATCCTGACATATTAGACATTTTTGTTATGTGCTTTCTGTATTCTGTCACTGATAAAAGTAGAATTGGTGTGCAATCACGGAATTTAATATATTCAGTGCTTTTGAGGAAGTCTCAGATTATGTGTGCGTTTCTGGAAGGATCAGAACTGAGAATAGATGCACTGAAAATCAGTTCTGTCTGAACTAACAGCTAGGTTTCGGGGACTGGACAGAGGTAGAATGGATCTTGATGCCTTCATCCCAGTATAAACTGCAAACTCGTACTGATGCCCTTAGCAGATCTGTCTGTGGGACATACTCTGAGTCACCTACACTCATGTGGCAGACCTAAGCCAGGTTTTCATGGACAGGAATGCAAAGAGCACAGCAGATAAGCAGGGTTGAACCAAGTTGTACCAGCTCAGTCACAGTGTAGTTTATTTTAAGCTTTGAAGAAGTCAGGCTAAGTGCAGCTCTAAATTATTTTAATTTTAAAGTGAATTCAGATCACCAGAAATTTGGAGCAGCTTTTTTCAATCATAACTGAAAATCAGTGGAGCTCTGACAATAGACAACATATGAGTGAGGAAACTGCAGCTTGCAGGAGATTGTGAAAATACTGTAGAAAGAGTTTTCTGCTAGAGACAAAGGGACAGCTGATATCTAGAGCAAGAAAAAAAGTCTCTGGGGTTAACAAGAAAAAAAATCTGAAAGCATTCCAAAACATTTCACCAAAGAAAGTCCAAGTGTTAGTGACAGATGTTAATGATGTTGCTAAATGCTTGACTGGCAGGTAGTCAGATACTTGTGAGTTGAGTGTGGCTTAAGAGCTTACTTGAAAGCAAATAGAAGCTCGAAATGAGGCAACTCCAGTTCCCTGTCCTGGGAGAAACATGGGAACTGCTATGAGCCATGAACACACATCTGTTTAGCCCAATGTCTGTCTTCAGCAGTGGCCAGTGGCAGATACTTTGGAAAAGAAAAAAGACATTTACCGAGCATTCCTTCCACTCCTATAATCCCTAGATCCTGGCAGTCAACAGTTTAGGGACTTCCTAATGCCAGACATTGCATCTGGACCACTGTTTTTAATAGTCACCAGTGGACCTATATTCCATAAATTTGATTAATCTTTTTTTGTATCCATTTATACTTTTGGCCTCTGCAGTATCCTATGGCAATGAACCCTTGGGCTGAATTATGCTGTGTGTTAGAAAGAAGTCTCTTTTTGCTGTTTTGAACCTGGTTCTCAGTAATTTTGCTGGGTGTCCCAGTTCCTGCACAGGTAAAAATAGTGAATGACTGTCCCTTGTTCAGACACTTAAGGCTGGCTCATTTTAGAGATCAGAGATCCACAGTTTCCCTTAATGAAGCAGAAAGTCCTTATTCTCTGAAAACTGCTCTGTATCCCTGTTGCTCTCACTTTTGTACACTGCTTCAATCAGGGTCACCCTACAGGATTTAAAATATGAGTACACTACATTATACTTCTTCCCATATAGTCTGCCTATTTATAACCTCTGTTTTGTGGACCACGTCACATATGCCTTAAAAGAAACCAAATCCTTGCAAAAACCAGTACAATTATCTCTTATGTTTCTTGTTCCTCTTACAAGAGCTGGCAAGGTGTGTCCCCAGTGCAGTGGATAGAATCATAGGCACATTTAGGTTGGAAAAGGTCCCTAAGATCATTGAGTCCGACCATAAGCCTAACAGTGTTAAGCCCGCCACTAAACCAGGTCCCTAAGTGCCACATCTACATGCCTTTTAAACACCGCAAAGGATGGTCACTCCACCACTTCCCTGGGTGGCCTGTTCTGATGGCAACCCTTTTTGTGAAGAAATATTCCCTAATATCTAAATCTAAACCACTGCTGATGCAACTTGAGGCTTTTTCCTTTTGTCCTGTCACTTGTTACTGGAGACAAAGGAAGGAGTGAAATGATTCTTGTTTCAGGACACCTCCTGGAACTGTCACTAGTGTCTCTGCAGGAATGCAGGGACCACCTGCAGCTGGGCTTCCTCTCTCCCCATGAGTTTCAGGGCCACCACCACACTGGTCATTGTGGTGGCTAAGCTGGAGAAGAGCACAGTTGGTTGAACTGCACTAATCTGCTTGTACAGAGCCATCATGGGAGAAGGGTGTGAAGGGTCTTCTAAAAGGATCAGTTCTTCCCCTCTTCTTTTCTCTGTCTGCAGCGCGCCCTTTCACTGCCCTGTGAGGGAAGGGTGAGGGAGAAGCCCTGGCTTCAGAGTCCAGCTACAGTTAGATGAGAAGCAATGCCCTTTTCCATGGCCGCCTTTTAAAAGTATTGTTACAGCTGCTACCTTGTGCTTTTTGCCTGTGAGACGTCCCTGGTTCTTGCCCTCCCCACAGCACTTCCCTTTCTGCAGTGGGAGGTTCCTCTGAAGAGCAGACAGTCTGCCCTGAGCATCTCAACCTCGTGAAGAGAAAAACAGTTTCCAGGGAGTTCTTGATTTATGAGCACTTACCCAGCTAAGGTGATTAGCCCAAAATGTTGATGTAAAGCCACCAGTGGGAGGCAGCTCCATTGCTGTTGTATTTGGGTTTACCTCATACCCTCAGATCAGTATCTGATTTATCACCACAGTGGTTCTGCCCTAAACTATTGAGCCTAAATGTTCTTCTGCTTCCCTGGTGGAGAAATCACAAGGAGATACAGGTTTAGAGCCAAATTTTCAGAGGCAGCTTCCAACTGTTTTCATCTCTTTTAGCCATTAAGGTTTTGGGTGCATTGCAATTGAAGTAGGTAAAAGCTCCAAAATCAGGAAGGCTGCTTCATTAAGCACAGAAAATCTAGGTGCCTGCTGATGGACCAGATCCTTCTCCCATTAATATTCCCCTCTGCAGCCACTGGATGACATTCATGAGTCATCCAAGAGTGTTCAGAGAAAATATCTGCACCATGATCTGGAGAGGAGAAAAGCATGGTAATGACCCACAGTAGATGCTCCAGTGGCTGGGGCCACTGGGAATGGCTGGTCTAGCTTTGGTGCATTAAACCCCAATTAGGCCACTGAGGTTTAAACATGCATGTACATGTTTTGCTGAATCAGTGCCACACTGCATAAAAATGAAATTTCTTACTCTGAATTTTGAATGTACACATACTTTGGCACCAGAAAGGCAGCACGAAAAGAGTTAGAGGCACAAATCTACAGGGTACATCAAGGCCCTTATGAAATATGGCCCTGGATTTTGGCAGCTGGCTTTGACTTCATAGCCAGATGGTGAAGAAAAATATATACAAATTTCTATAGTATACATATCTAGCAGACCTTAACTTTAGCAGTGAGTCTATTACCAGTTGCATTCAAAAGTTGCATGTTTAATCTGTTATGCCATTTACTGTCATTTAAAACCTTTTCTGCTCTGTTAAAAAAGGTGTTAGTATGAACTGCAGTAGAACTTGCTCTTGAAATGACAATATTTGGTTTTAATCCTTTCATTTCTTTGAACAAGTTTGTACATACTTCTTCATCTCTAAAAAGGAACTATCCTTCACATTTAGCAACACTGAATTTGAAACAAAAACGAAATGTGTTGCACATGAAAATCAAGCCTGTATAACTGTGAAGGATCTTTTTGATGGTCACTCCGCTGTAGCTGGGCAGGTCACTGCTCAACTGTGGAGCAATTATAGTCCTCAGAAGAACTGCTTTACTTCTGTTTTATACTGCAGTAACTTAATGAAGTAAAATTGGACCAGTGCCATAACATTTAAGGGGCTATGTTTTGAAGTGTCCTTCACACCAACTTAATTTGCTGTGACACGTGGCACATGCCTCAGAAACACATTCAGAGATAAATCATTAACATGGCCAGCTAAAACTTCACTGCAGCCATGCTCCGAAGATGTCATGCCAACATTCACTGGATTCCCCACCTGCTATGGGAGATGGATATGACAGAAGGCGAATGGCCAACAGAGGACGCATTTTGGAGGTTTGCATTCAGCTGTATCCTTGTGGCTGAAGATCTTGTGTTCATACTTTTCTTCCCCACATAAACTTTGGAGTGATTTCTCACACATTGTGGCCAGTCGTTGCTGGGTAGTGGAAAGTGATGCAGTTTTCACTGTGACTGGAAAGAGACTGGGAAGGCCCTTCACTGACACACTTGATTCTGAATGTCCCATTTGGTTCAAGGCTGCTTACATGACACATTTCCTACACAATGAACAGCAAATGCTGACCAAGGGCATTAGCCTGCCAGCCCCCAAACTATCAGTGGTACATCACTGTGCTCTTTTATCATTGCCTTCTATTTGTGTAGCCAATTTTTAGCCCCAAAGTTGCCTGCAGGAAGATATTCTACATGCAAGTGCTGTTGTTGTCACTGTTTTAACTCCCTCACAGCTTTCATTCACAGTCTGGTTTTGGCTGGGAGGCCCTCCTTGTTGCAGAAAATCCATGTAACACTGAAGACTTGCTCAGCTGCTGATCACAACTGAGCTGGGACCCAAAATTAGAAGCTCTTTGCAAAATGACAAAGTTTGGGAAAGTTGGTGGCACCATGAATTATTATCTAATTATTCCAGGTTCAGGCAAATTTTCTCCAAACTCACAAACACCATATTGGATTGAGAATTAGCTGTGGGTAGAAATTTTCTGGAGAGAGTGAGATTCTGACTTTCTTCGTCTTGCTGATTTCTTCTCTTGAGATAAATCACTTGAGAATTTTTTTGTATCTTCCGGGTTTGGACCTATGAACACCTAACAAAACAAGCACAGTTTTGTTGTTTCTTGCTGCTGCTCTGTTGACAAACAAGGAAGAAAAAAAAGCATTAGGAAAGGCTCCAACTGATTCTGTGAGGGCTCACGTTTGTGCATTAAATCACTGCCCAACCTCCGGGGCTGCCTGCTGACCACCAGCTAAGGAGTCAGCATCGTAAGCAAGGAAAACACAAATGTACAGATTACAAATACAACCACCACGATCTTGGAAACCACTTTTTTTCCTTATCTCCAGGCAAATAAATGCATAGAGGTGGAAATAACTCTTTAAATACAATTTCATAGGCTAAGGCTTACTTATGGTCCTTGCTTTTCTGGGAATTCAGAATGGTGTCTGTGGGAACATTTATTGTACCTTTCTACCCACTAAAGCCTTGGTATTGTAAACTGACTCCCGCTCTGCACTACACCATAACTTAAAGGCTGGCTCAAAACAAACAGCAGTAGATCAATTTACATGCCTGGATACTACTGGAATTGCAAGGCCTTTGTTCTCAAGTTTGTTTTTATTTCTGAAAAAACATACCTTTTTAGGATAATATTTTAAGGAAATGCTTTAAGTCACATTTTACTTGTCTCATACATTGACTCGTATTTTTTCTTTTAAAAATTGAGCTGTGACTAAATTACAAACAATCCCCATTCTTCAATTGCTGCAAACATACCTTTTCAGAACATTCCTGTTGCTATGAAGAAAGTGGAGGAGAAGGGGGAATTTTGCTTAAATTCCTAGGTAGATTGCAGGTGCATTTGTTTGTATTAAGAGAAATGTCTAACAGAATCCTCCTTTGTGACACACTATAGCAACTTTTCAATTTTCTCTCATTAGCTGGTGGTACTTCCTCCTCAATAAGGTACTATTGTGCTGCCTCTAACCTGATCTGGGAAACACTGTGGAGCTGTCAACTCATCAATCCTAGAAAATGGATAGTTAATCTTTTCAGGGGACTTGTTTCATTTCCTGTAGCTCATGTAAAATCCAAATATTTAGCTACTACAAACAGTGAGTTCTTCACCTGGATTTCACTGATAAAGCAACAAAGATTATTACTTCTAATTTTTTTCTCCTTTTCTTTTCTTTAGTTTGAAATATAATGCCTCTGGGTGAATAGAGCCTCATTTCTGAAGTCACAATTTGGCACTTTATTAAGATGGCATACAATTACACTTTCTGGGGTTTTTAGTTTGCATTGGATTTAAAAAATCACCTTCTATTTTCCTTGGTGCTCTCAGATTTTTGGTTCTCATCCCTTGATAGGATGCACAGAGAGCATTAGACTACTCTGTCTTTCATGGGCCTAATCATGAGGATGAAAGATGCTTCACGCAGGATCAGCCTTCCATAATTTCAAACACTGGGGTACTTTTTAAAAGTCAGAATTCCACTGTCAAAAAGGCTCCATCACCATCGCTTATTTGCTTATTCTCTTGACGTGCTTTAAGACTGTCTTTTGTGCTTTGGTATCACCTTCCTGATGATCCTTTACTAGTTGAGAAAAGATAGATTGTGATGAATAAGAAGCAAATGAAGCATTTAATGTCCTTTTTCAGAGGCCAGCCTTTCTAGTCAGAGCATTTGGGGTGCTCACTGCTTTTGCACCTTTGTGGAGACCCACTGAAACCTGCAGGCTCATGATGGCATGCACAGAGGGGACATGGAAAGAAAGGGATCCTGAGAAGCAAAGAGCTGGTGAGATCCAAGGCAGTGTTTAAAGATAAGTCCTGAAGAAATGCCCAAGAGCTGCACTCTTTATGGATTAAAACAATAAAATCTACATACCTAAGAAAGAGGAAAGAAAGATCCCATACTGCAGAGAAACACTTTCAGTCTGCTGGTTTACCCAACGGAGCAGGGACATATTCCACCTCAGAGATGCTGGAAAGCAAAGGCAGAGTCAAAAGAGGAGGTAACCTCTGAAAAGGCACTGTTCCCTGCTGAAAAAAAAAAAAAGGTAAAAAATAGTAAGCAATTCTTAGAAAATGTGGTATGAAATCAAGCTGCAGTCTTGTGCTTTCTAGTCCACAGGTGAAACCTCCATTGTTGCTGGCACCGCATAAGTAGGCAGTGTTTTTAAAAAGCTGCAGCAGAGCAGAAATTCCTGAAATTTTTAAGTGGCGGTACCTCTGTGCATTCATTTTATATCCCAATACACATCTGTGATTTCTAGGCTACTGCTCTGAAAAGTGGATTATTCAGGAATCTAGTGTGCAAAAGAGGAAAATTGTGGAGGGAAAAGACGCAGGAGAGTGAGAACTTAAGAAGAAAACAGGAGAGAAAGTAGGATACAATGTAAAGGGGTAACTATGGGGTAATAAAACAGATTTACCCCAGGTCAAGAAAGACCCTCAGAGTGACTATCACTCTAGAACATAACCCACACGTTATCGCAAAGAACAACAATCTCCCAAGGTTTGGGCTGTAAATTAGCATTGGAACAACCTGGTAAGAGTGGGCTGGGTTCCTTCTAAACTCACTCTGACAGCCCTCCCATGCTATAATATATTAATATAATCATGGTAGCCTGAAGATATAACTGTGACGGTACAAAACTTGATGTGCCCCCAGTGAGCTCTTAATCCTTCTATTTCATGGTGTTCTCACTGCTCAAAAGCACTGCAGTTTATTGTGCAAAAAAAACCCCAGCACATTAATTTTACAGTGCTGAATACCAAAGGAAGCATGATAGCTAACATTTATATTTTGTACCAAATAAATTTCCAATAACAAATATTATTACAACAAATACCAAATGGACTTAGAATTGCTAAGTTATTTTGGAATTGCTTTTCCATTGACTTTTGGAACACCCCATAATCCTTCCCTATATATCAGTTCAGAAACAGTGAAATCTCCTTTATCACAACCAGCTGACGCAATCTCAGCTGTTCTTTGAAAATAAAAACACATTTTTTCTTAGTTACTCCACGTGGAGATCCATTTAGTCCCTCTCCTCCAATAGCTTCTGTTGCCAAAACGTACAGTTTTATGAAACAGCAGTATCTGCTGCATAGTTGGACCCAAACCTGTCTTCCAGGTGGGATCCCCAGTTTCATCTCTCTGCCTCAAACAATCACTCCAACAAGCCACGTCTTCTGAAGTTTTGTCTGCTTTGCTTTACACTGTTGCAGAGTTTTTCCCCTGGATGACAGATCAATTGGAGCAGAATGCATGATGTGTCAAAACATTCTACCCTTCCCTTCTGGAATGCTTTCTTAAGTTTTTTTGGGGGTTGTCCTACCTTCAGAATGACTTGGCCCACAAGTGCTGGACATGTTTTGTTTTGTTAGCCTCAACAAGAAGAGGTTGTGTTTGGGCAGGTTATATTTAATATATATATCCATCAAAAGAAAAGAAAAGAAAAGAAAAGGAAAGAAAAGGAAAGAAAAAGGAAAGAAAAGAAAAGAAAAAGGAAAAGCAAAGAAAAGGAAAGAAAAGAAAAGTTATTTTTTGCTGACTCCAGGCTTTTGTGCAGCAATGACTTAGCTGAATAAGAGGCAGAAGGACATAGTTTTGCAGGTGGGAGAAAGAAATAGGACAGGCTACTGACACACACTGTAAAGCTGTGGGAGGGAGGATGAGCTGGGAAGCAGTGAGGGAAGGGGGCAGGAAGGCTGCCTGGCCACCGGCAGGGAGGAAGGTGAGGAGGCTTAGCACGAAGTACTGCTGTTTCAGGTCAGTTCTCTTGGTGTGTAAGAGCAGAGCACATACAGCATATAGGAACTGGGAACACCATCACTTCTACCCCTTGTAACCTTCTCAACATCTGCAGGAGGTCATGAGATGAGCTGGGCAGTCAGTGCAGACTGAAGCAGCCAGCTGAAGCTCCACTGGTCACTCTTCTCCATCACTCACTATCAAGATGATGCAGACATTGCCAGCAAGCATAGGGGAAATCAGCTGGGCTACAGTTGCCTGAGACTGAAGTGGCACAGAAATTAAGCTGAAGGGGAAAGAAAAACATAGAGCAAACTTGGTGAAAACATGTTTCCTTTTCTGTCTACAAAACTGGAACAATTTGTGTTTCCTCTCAGGTGTTAAGCTCTTTCAATGCAGCACTTAAACTGTTTAAATCACTGCTTTGTGGGAAGACATCATCCCAGCTTGCTGAATGCTGAGGCTTCAGACATTCTAACCCTCTTTGATGGGCTGCAGCAACAGTCAGGAAGATACTGGTGTTTAGGCAAGTCCAGGCACACCTCCTCTGGGCAATCCAGTCTGGCACCAGCATGTCAGCTCAGCCCTCCTGCTTCTCACAGAGTTTCAAATCAAAGCTCACCGGAGTCTCATGCCTTTCTTGTCAGTGAACACTGTGGCCTCAGTAATGCTTGACAGAACCTGCAGAGGGTGAGTTGCAGCAGCCAGACTGACAGAGCAGCCTTGTGCCTGTGGGACAGCAACACGCTCAACCACATGGCAAAGCAGGGCAGGGAGATCAGAGTGAGACACTGTGTCTCAACATTCAAACTTCAGCCCATCAAGCCTTTCCTGGCTTCCCAGCTCATGGCTCTGGCTTACCCCACTGCAGCAGCCATGCAGCACCTCTTACTCAGAAGCTGGGGATGCTGAGATTTCAGGAGAAAGGCAGAGGGAAGGAGGAAAAGAGGAGAGATCATGAGACCCCTTGAAACTGCTGCATTCTGGAAAGGGTTTTTTGTGGGTCTCATATTTTGGCACAGATTTCACAAGGTAGGGTTTGGGTGTTTCTCTAGTGATATAACTGTACAGCAGTTCATCCACTTCATGGGGATGTAGGAGGCATAGCAGAAAATCATATCAATGACCTTGTTTGACCTCTTTGTACCTTTTCACAGTCCTTCTATCTGTGATGCCATGGCATAATGTCCTTTAAAACAAGCTGCTTGCAAGATACAAGAAAACCTGATTCAGTGCTTGCTGTTTGCTTTTTCTGCCTTTAACTTAAGGCCATCTGCATGGTTCTTGGAAGTCCCAAGACATCTCTCTCCTCTGCTGCGGAGGTGTCAATGTGATTACAAAGAGACTTGCAAGGTGCAGAATAAGAGAAAATGAGTTGTCCTTATATCACACCTTGGGACAGAATGATGCTGACAGCTGTGCACCTTGAACTATTCTCCTGACAGTGGTGCAATGATATGATAAATTTAGTCCAAAGATGACTGGGAATTCTGAAGCTAAGCATTCTTTATCTGAAAATGGCAATTCATCAATACAGAAGCAATGTATGGGAAATGTCTGTGATATTCAAGAGTAGAGAAAATTTTTTGCATTTTTTTAATGATCTAAATGTTAAATTTTGACATTTTAAAGGAAAAAAAATCCATTCTCATGTTTGAAAAAACATTTTATTTCAAAATGTTCCCTATAGTGATAACTATGCGTACTGCTTGTTAAGAGGTCTACAAAATTCTGAAATATTGTGAAATTACTGAAGAAAATACAAAAAAAGAAATGGTTTATAAAGTTTCATTGAGTAGTTTTTGAAAAGTTTCAGTTCATGAAGTTTTTTGAGATCATGATTGTTCTTCCCACAGTGAAAGGAACTGTGAATGAAAAACTCAGACATCCATATGTGAAGAAATCATTTCCCACTATCTTTGAGCATGTCTGGGAAACATAAGGAAACCACTGACAATTAGTGGCCACATAAAATAGCTTGCTCTTCCGCTTTATAATCATAAAATGCATTCATCTGGCAGCACTGGTTTTGAAGGGACTGGCTTAATGGATCCACGTGTGGCAGATGTTACATTTTCTACAGTAACTGTAAATTCATTCTGGGAATTGGCAGCACCTTCCCAGACAATGCACATGAGCATGCAATCCATTTTCATAGAGATCCCTGCTAAAGAAAAGGAACACAACTGCAAAAATAACCAAAGAAACAAACCAGCAACCCTCCTCCTCATTGCAACAGGCAATGCCACATCTGCCTTCCACTGTCTGCACTTCCCACTCAGTATTCTTCAGTTTCTGGGTTCAAAAGTAGTAGTTTACTAGCTGGTTGCAAATAAATAAATTATTCTCCAATTTATTTTTTCAGCAAACTAAAACACCGGGCAGACTAACATGTATTTTCAACAAAAACTTAATGCTTATAGTTTCTCTTATCTTAAGTTGGCAATGTGTTCTGGTATAGCAGTAACCTCAGTATCTTTCACACTGTCATTTCAGGGTTTCATACCAAATGTTGATGATCAACTAAAAGGCTGCAGCAGTCTGGACAGTTTCTGGACACCTGCACTTTCCTGTCCTCTCTTTGTATCTTACATTCCAGGTAAATATTTGCTTGCTTTTTGGAGTCTGAAAGCTAGTGCTTTTCAGATTGTCCTCCATCCCCGTATGAAATGGAATGTACATCTTTAATTTCTTCTTGCCTTTGTAAGTCCCACCACAGCAGTGAGATTTGACTGCAAATGTGCAACTTTCCTGGCTGCATGGTTTAGGTTTTACTGCATTAACCAGGTGATATCCTGGAAGGATTCCTTCTGAGTGCTTGACAAGGTGTTGTTTCATTTTGCCTGCTGGGCTCTGGCCAGTGGGCCCAGTGGGGCTCAGACTCGCACTGACTCAGAATCTGCAGTTTGTGTTTGCCTACTGTGGGAAAAATTAATGTGGATTCAACCTAAGGGCTTCAGGATTAATTGTTCCGTAAAATGATGATAAAAGCATGCACTAAGCTTCTTGGCTTAAAATTTACTTAAAATTTGTTTCTTTGTATTTTTTCTACTCTTTTGAGGACAACATATAATGTTCTTAATAGTTGCTGACAAGTGTTCCCTTCCTTTTTTCCAATACTGTGCATCACATTCCTGGTAAGTGAAGGATTGTTTTTTGTGGCCTTGTAAGGGTGATGTCCCTCAGGCTTAATGTTATACTTCAAACGCTAACCATAAGATAGTGACCAAATCCCACCGCCCTGTGACTGCATTATGGGGACATTGTGACCCACAAACTTTCTGATTCACACAATGTGTGTCTCCTCTACCTCAACACACAAAGCCATATGCCATAGGATTTTTTATGGAATATGAGCAAATTAATGGGATGGGATTTCTGAGATAAAAGAGCAGAAAACAGAAAGGAAGATAATCTGAAGACATGAAAGTGGAAGATGAGAAGAAAACCAAAGTGGCTATATTACACTGAAACTAAGAGGAGTCTTGGGCAGACCCAAGTCCAATGTAAATCATCTGTTTCCATAACAGTCCAAAACCAGTGGTTTTGTTTTTCTGCTTGAAACCTGAAAGTGTGAAGCACTTTGAGAGCTGCAGCTTAGGGTCACTTGTACATGGGAAATTGATGGCGTGGCAGAGCCTGACTGTCAGAATTGAGAATGATTCATTAATTGTGTATCACTCATTTTATGTGTGTTTCAGATGCAAATTCCCAAAGGACCTTACTGTAAGAAAGCAGGCTCTGAATTTTTCCAATTTTTTTTTTTTCATGGCCTACTATAGAAGAATATTGACCATCAGATACAAATACAAGCTGAAGATAGAAACAGTGCAAGCTATAGGTGCTTCCAGAAAAACAGATTTCACATGGTGCCTGAATGAATCATGAAGTGTGGGGTGCAGAGATTACCAGAAAATTCCCTGCTGCTTCTTTCTACATTGATCAAATAAGGAAGGAAAAGTGCTGATTTCTGGAAATAAAAAGGGGCGTTGCAGAGATGACTCTGCCTGAGGGATAAGATGATGTCTCAAGAGAGGAAGAGGATGTAAATACAGTCCCTGTGAGTGTGCTTTTGCCTGAATGAACTGGAGGAGGCAGGGGTGGGCTGAGGGACTGGCCCAGTTCTGCTAGGCTGGTGGAGGGTTTCCTTGTCTGACACTTTCTGACTATAGCTAACAAAGCCCCTTGCTTTGATCTTGTGACAGTGGAAATCCGTCTAATGCTGCTGCTTTGAAAGCTTGTGGGTTCCTTTCATTATTTCATTACCTATGCAGAGTAAAAGAAACAATGTGGTTTGTTTTAAATTAATGGCTGTCCATTCATTATTGCAGTGACTCCGAGTATTTTCCTCTGTTGGCTCCCTGTAAGGTCAGCCCCTGACTATTCAAGTTTTGTGGGTTTCACTCAACTTCTGAGAGAGCTAGAAGGAATGTCCTCCTGTAACCACACTGTAAATAACTTTCATGGTGGTGGCCAGTGTGAAGTGAATGGCTGGTCTCAGGAAGGAGGTCTCAGTAAGAGCCGTGCCCTTAACTCAGCCCCTGAATCACCTCGATTTTGAGCTCAGCAGCCAAGTCCCAGCCCCCAGGAGCACAAGGCAGTGAGAGAAGGGGCTGATCTCCCTGGGACACTATAACAAATACAGCACTGGAGACAGAGAGGAAATAAATCTGTTATGCCTTTACTCCCACTTTGTCTATGCTACCCCATACTATTTTTGCCATTAATCTTTCTTACATCCTCCAACTCTTTCATCAGATATTTGAGCTACTCCTCTTTCCTCTGTCTTGCATTATTTTTTCAACTCATTTGAGCAGGGGGGAATTTTGCTCCCTGTTTTTTCCTTTGGTCTTCATTTGGGCTTGACATTACTTATGACATTACTATCATAAAAATATATTTTAAAAAATAATGTAAGTGCAATGTAATTGATTTGGTGTCTTTCATGAATGATAAATAATTTTAAAAAATTCTGATTTGAGGAATATCTTTAACTGACAGCATTATGTTTTCCACAGTATCAATATATTTTAAGCTGTTTGCTGTATCATCACATCAGTTGAACTAAAGTTTAACTGATGTGCAGAAATTTGTGCTGCAAAAAGCAGATTTCTGACCCCTGGAAAATTTACTTCAAAAAATAAAAAAAGATTTGGTTGAAACTCCCTTTGTCTTGTCTTCTTTCCTTTCTCTGCCTCTTTCCTTCTCTCACAGCTTTCCTGAGCCAGAGCTCTCTGGACCCTAACTCCAGTGAAAGCCTTGGGGTCCCCCTGGATTTCTGATTCCTTCTGAAGAGGCAGGAGACGAGGCCTGGAGACCCAGAAGCAGATTTTCAAGTGCACAAGGGAGAGTCCTGAATTTCTGGTGTCCCAAATCTTCATGGATGGATCCAGGTGTGGGACTCCTGCCCCTTTCATTGTGTTATCACTTAGCGGCCTGAAGGCATCTGCCAAATGGAGAGAGGTATCCTCATTTTCCCATCATGTCCATATGTCTTGCACCCTGAGTGGTGTGGGATGGTAAGAGTGGCCAGGAGCTGCACAGGACTGTGCTCCTGGATGCAGGAGCAGAGACATGAGCTTGTTAGAGGAGCTGAACTGGGTTGTGGCAACTTCAGAGGCCACCAGGTGCCCACACAACCCTGGTCAAGCCTGGCTGCTTGGAATTGTGTCCATGAGAAGTGCTCTTCCTGACAGCCGATAGTGCTCCTAGGAAAAAATTAGATGTCACCAATGTTTCTGGGGCTCCCAAATTACTTTTGCTAAGGATCATTAAAACCAGCAAGTAGCTCTACAGTCAGAATACAGCATATAGCAAATGCTGTGGATTTGGAAAATGGGGGAAAAAAAGGAATATTAAACTGCTCCCTCCTTCCCAGACTATCTTCCAGTATCTGTCCTGAATAAAGAAATGGTATAGTCATCTGATAGAAAAAACCCAATTCTGTCCATTAAGAAAAGAAGAGCAGCTCTCCTACATCATCAGGAAAAGTCTGACACACACAATAGTAACGCTGTGCAGGTCTGCTGCTCGGTGGGAATAAAGAAAGTGAGGTTGGTCCAGCTGGGGAAAATATTTTCCTACACACACTTGCTTGTCAAGTTTAAATGAACAGTCGGGCTTGCAGACATGTGAGTTCTTCTGCAAGTGCAAAGGGTGCTGAAAGGCAATTTCTGGCTCTTTCCAGCTTTCCTTCATTTTGTTTTTGGCTTCAGTTTTGTCCCCTTCATGTTAATTCCCTACCTAGTATTTGCACTTCACATTTTCCTGTTTATTGGGAGCACCAAAGGCCACAGCTCAGCAGAAGTGCTGGCTATGGAGAGATTCAGATATGCACATGAAGCTTTCTTAAGTGTATTACAGAGGTATGCTTTTTCTCATTTTCCAAATGCTTATGAAGATATTTACATTTTTCTTTTTCTGCATGATCAGAAAGGTCATTCTGTACTTGTGTGCAGGAGCCTGGAATCTGAGGAGAACCCCTGGATAGAGCACCAGGATGCTTCACAGAGCACACAGCCGGAGCATCTCTGGGGGCTGGGGAATAAAGCATCTGAAGTTTGAGATGAAAATAAAAGTGTCATAAAGTGTTACTGTTGAGAAGGCAGGCTCGGCCAGGTTTTTAAAAACTTCCCATATCTTCCCTGCCTTTTGACAGCTTCTCAGACAACTCACATGGTAAGGCAGACATATTGCTGCACCAAGCACCAGGTGGAAAAAATCAAAGTAACAGCCTGTTGCAAGGCTCTCGTTAGCATGGCAAGGTCCATATTGACACCTGGCGTGCAGACACCCTGGCCTCCACACGCACGCACCCAAGCCCAGCTTTTAGAGAGCTGTTCGGCTCTTGGCCATTGCCCCTGTGCTCCAGAAATCATTCCTGTCTGTAATCATTTCATTTCACCCTACAGTGAAAACATAGGAAGTACAAGAGGTTTTTGAATGCCAGGGTCGTTGGCTAATTTTTCTGTCTAAAATACTTATTGGGAAGCAGTGTATTAAAGGTTTGCTGATGAAGCCCTGACTTGGGCTGATCAGCAATTATTCCCATGCGAAGCCGGAGCCAGGAGCAGGATGTGTGGGAGCGGCCGCTCACCAGGGTGTGCTTGTGGCTCACACTTTGGCTGAACGAGCACCCGTGCATCCTTCCGAGGCCCTGTGGAGGGAGGGGGATGCCCTGATAGCAGGACCAAGGCTGGAGTCCTGCCTGGTTCAAAGAGCAGCTGGTGATGCAACTTCATTCAGCACATTAACACAACTTTGTCCTCCTTAATAGTTGTATTTGTCAGAAGAGCAATCTTGGGCTCCATCACTGCAAAAATAAGGCTTTGATGCATTGTGTCTTTTTGCCAGATATTTAACAGTAATCCAAATAAATGACTTGGTTCAGAGGTTCACAGAACATGAGTCAAAACTTATATTTTAAGAGGAAAAAGAAATCTTAAGATTTCATTTCTGCCATAATTCCTGAGCTGCCAAGCTAGGGTGTCTCATTTTTAGGTATTTTAAAAACCTGATTTGGTTAAATAAGCTGCAGCCATTGTCCTAAACAGCTGACAGGTTCCCACCAGCCCTCCCCGTGCCAGCTGGCTCTTGTATTCACAGAGTGTCTTGGCAAATGGTCAAATACAACACACATTTTAAGCAGCTGGCTTAACCTAGAGATTCTTACCAGAACCTTTTCATCTGCTTTTCAGAGGCAGACCACTGCCATTTAATTATACTTTAATTGAATGAAAAAACAAGTCAATACCTCATTAATTGGGGTTACAGAAGAATGGCAGTGCAGAGCCCTGGATTCTGGAGCACAGCATTAAAAGGACAGCCTTGCTAATTTTAGCTACATTTGGAATTTGTTTGTGATCCTTCCCTTCCCTTCCCTTCTACATGGGGAGCAAAAAACAAAGACATCCGTCTCATGCTTGAAGGAGTTCTGTTATGGAAGAAAACTTGCTGTTTTACGTGCTGCAGAGATGCCTGTTAAAGGGTGCTGGTGTTCTTGCATTTTTACATTATTTAGAGAGCTGTTTGCTTTTATTTTTTTATCTCAGAGTATAATCAAAACAGTAGTAGTCTTACTTAAAATTTCACAGTCCACATCATGATAGTGCTTGCAGTGTTTTAAATGAGGACCAAATGTTCTTCCAAAACCTATTAACAGTGGTATCCAGATGTTGGAACCAATTTGGAGGACAGCTCTACTCGTGTATCCTAACAGTTAAGGATAGAACACTTACTTGTTAGAGACAGCACCACCCATCAAAACTTTGCTGTCACCAAAAAGCAGCACACAGAGGCAAATAGCCTGAGTCTTTTTGTGAGACCTGAGTCTTCCCATCCACATCACTTCCTTCCCCGATACAAGAGCCAAATATGCCACATCCTATATAACTTTTAAGACATTGAAGTGTAAAGAATTTACGAAAAGATTTTATTTGCCATGTTGTGCTTATGGACCAGATGAATGATGTAATAATTCATTATATTGCATCAGAACAGATCATCCTGTTTTGTTGTGATTTGCATCCAAACTCACAGCTGAAGGTAGTCTTGATTATCATTGGCAGCTGTGTCATATCTGTTGATATTATTCAAATGTCATGAGATAAATAATGAATTCTTTAATCTTTTAACATTTTTGCTGTCTCAACTATGTGAAATAGACAAAGCCAAATAGACAAATTATGTCTCCTAAAATGGATGAGAAAGCAAACTCATGCAAATTAAGCATATTTTCCCCAATTACTTTACATTTGTTCCTGTATCACTCAAAATATGAGTATATATATTATTAATGTTATGGTGAATTGTGCTTTGGCTTACTCACAGTCTTCCCATTTTTCCAGTGAGCTTGCATCTAAATTGAAACATCCTTAGATATGGCCAAATTTTGTGGCTGAAAATACCTTCCACCTTATGTTTTTTTAGACAAAATGTTTCACTTACCCACTACCAGACTTGGAAAACAAGACTTAGGAAAATCAATCAGTAAGGAGAAAACTGAACAGAGGAAAAGGGATCTAAAGCCTAATTAATTTTGGAACAAAAACTTCTAACAGAAAAAGTTTTCCATAGGTGTACAAATGGAGTTTATGCCATGTGTTGTGGTTTTACTCCCACTGTCATAAAAGGGAAGATTCCCATGTATGTAGACATAGGGGTAGGAACCAAGATGTTGGATGAATTCTCGGAAATATCTTTGCAATTCTGACTAAATGCTACGGTGTTTGGGTTGATGCTTGATGCAGCTTCAGTTCCATGATATAAAGCTGTACCTTTACTTTCCTTGCAAAGGTCTTAAATGATTTCTGCTCATCAGAAATGACAGGAACCAGAAAGAAGGCTGAAATTACCTTTTCTTGGTGATCACAACATGCATCTCAGAAGGAAGAACAAGACAAGGGTCTTTGAAGGTTGTGCTACAAAGCTTGGAGGTGGGGATTTATGCATTTGAGCACATATGAAGGAGGAGAAAGGGAGACAAGCAGGATGTCCTGGGAAGGGGAGCAGAGGTGACATGGCTCACAAGGGAGAGGGATGGCTTGGCAGGGGAAGGTGTTTTTGGTGAATCTCATGTAGCTGATGTGAGAGATGGTTGCGAGACTAGCTGCCAGCTCTCCCAAACCTGATGGAAGAGCCTCCAGTTAATCTCTTGAGCTAAAGCCCTTTGTCTGGCTCACTGTGGCCCACAGTCAAAGCATAGGCTAACTCACAAGAAAGAATTTGTCTTATTTTGCTTGTAATAATGCAGCCTTCTGTGAAAACAATGTGAAGAAAATATAAACCACATAAACAGATTTTGAAGGCTTCAAAGGGGTATCAATGTAAGAACTTTAACGCTGACAGCGAACCTGGCTTTGCTCTTTCATTCACACATAGTTGCAGCACTGGTAGAACTTCAGAGCATGCTGATATTTGTAGAATGCCAGCTCTTCAGTGAGAGGCACAATGAGTTTATTTGTTTAAATGACAGGGTAGTTTCAATGTTGATGATGGGACATGAAGCACTTGGAAAAACTCAGAACGGGAATACTTTGATGTTGCTGAGTCATAAATAAAGTGGGCTCAGGGTTTCTGAAAAAGCTTTGCCTGCACACCTCAGCTGTAGCATGAGGGAGACCAGACCACCCTCTAGTGGGATGAGACTGCATTTCAGCATGAGATGTGTTACTGCTTTAGCTATGAAACCATATTTCTGTTTCCTTTTGCCTTGGAGATTTTTTCAGATGAAAGATACGATCAGATATTTATCTGTGTAAGCAGTGTGGGAGGGCTCCTATCCTAAAGGCTCTTCAAACTTCCCCTGCTCAAAGGGTTTCTGAGTCAGACGGTGAGACTTGGTGTCCTGATACTGAAAAAAAAAGGAGATGCCTCTCCTATATCTTTGGTTCTGAAACATTAAAATAAATGTATCTGTTTCTTCTGTTCTTTTCATCACAACATCAGGTCTAATTGACGCATGCAAAATAACAGTGAGGAATTACTAGATTATGGGGGGAAGGAATGGGCTTCAGAAGGGAAAATCTGTAAGAGGCTGGGAGCTGAGCAGCTGAAGAACTAGGAAAAGGTTTTCTTAATTCAAGTTGGTCACATAAAAAAAATCGTGAAAAAATATTTCAACAACTGAGTGTAGAGGAAAAAATACCATGAATTATTTATTTCACAATTATTATTTGGTACAGTCAGAGCTTCCTCATTTAGGAAAAATGCATGGTAAGGCTCCAGTTGACACACCTTGGAAAATTCCTCTGCCCGGACACGAGAGCAGCCATCGGTCCCAGCCTCAGGCACACCTAGAGCACCAGCTCATGTAGGAGCAGAGGAGGCACACAGCCCCACAAAGGCAAGCAGGAGGTGCCGTGTCCTCCCCCGAGGCACACATGAAATCTGCCATGTGGCACTTGAAGGCCATCTTTCAGCCACAGCTGGCTGCTAAGGCCAAGCTTTGGCACACAGGGTCCGGGAGCAGGGGAAAGTGGTGGGGTGCAATGGCAGCTTTGCTCCGGGAGGAAAGCGAAGATCTGTCGAGGACGGGTGCTCGCTGTGGCTTCTACTTCAGTCAGCCAGGACTGGCTACTCCCCTTCCAGTAAATCTTCTACTAGGCCCTAAGCTTTCAGGAGAATAGACTATGTTTTTTGTCTGCATATGGAAAATATCAGGTTTGTTTTCAACACTGTTGCAGCCTGAAGAAATTGAAGTATTATGTATAATAGTAAACACATGTTGTCCCTGCCTTGTGCCCATGGTGTTCCCCGGCTGAGGAACAGCCTCCTGAAAACTGATGTCCCTGACCACTGCCCTGCTTTTACTCCAGTATTTCAAGCCCTGATTCAACCAAGGGATCTGAAAAACATCAGCTAACTAATATGGCTAAGTGATGAGTGGCTCAGGCAGTGCCTATGAAATAAAAGAAAAAAAATAATGGTTCTGTGTTTCTCTTACCTTTAGTCTATTGTCTGATTTTTGACTTATCACTTCTACTGCTGTAGCCCCAAGAGTTTGAAGACTCAAAAACCCTCACAGCTAGAGTTGTTCTGTGTTAGCTGCTCTCCACATGTTCATGCACGCACACACGCACACAAACACTCTGAGACTGAGGAGACTGAGATCTGCTCAGGGAAAGCAGTCAAATAGTTTCATTTTAATAGCTCCTATGATGTGGTCTTTTCCAGCCTCAGTTTGGACAGTCCATTATCAACCCCTGCACCCATACTCCCTCCAGAAATATATAGTTCTGTTTTAAATCTTGACTTAGAGAAAAGGATTTGTCATGATACAAAATAAGCCCTTTTGTTAAGCTTGCTGCCTTTTACTTCTTATAGAAATGAAAATACTTGCAGATAAATCTTACAATGTGGTGGCAAATACTTGAAAAATTACAAGTACCTTCACTAGTATTATCTGTATTATAACAACTCGGCATTGAGTCATGGAGATATAATTTCTGTTTTGTTATATGGTTAGGAAAGCTTAGGATTTGAGTTGTTTTTCAAAATTTTTTCCACTTGCAGTCCAAAAATTTACAGTGGATGTAGACAAGCTTGAAAATCCAAAGATGTTTTTCCTTGGTTGCTTTTCACTGATGCCTTAAAAGTAGCTCATGAACCTCTGAAGTCTGCAGACCACAAACCAAAGATTGCTGTGCTACTGGGTGCTATCATTGTTTTAGTTGACTGAGCTCAAGTGATTAAAGCTTCAGATAAGTTTGGTTAGTCCTTCAACCTTCCAGAGAACACGAAAAGTGAATTTTAACACAGTTTCTTCAGTCAGTTTGACAGAGGTGGACTGTGTGGCCCTAAGTCTTGTGACTGGGGCAGACTGCAGAAGCTAAGCCAGAGCCTCCCAGTGCGGCCACTGGACAGCCCTGTCCACACGTGCTGGTGGAGAGCAGCCCCAAGGCTGTTCCATTTCCTGCCAGTCACAAATAGCCAGAGAAGGACAGAGACACAAAGAGGACTGGAGTACCAGAGCTAACATCTTTCCCACACTTACAACGGTGAAGTGCGAGGGTACTGATTTCTGTCTCCAAAAGGAAGGCACTGTGCTGTGTAATTTTTCTCTCAGTGGGAAAAAACATTTTCTGTTTGAGTCACCAGTGCCACTTCCAGTCGTATCCAAGCATCCCTAGGAGGTCTCATGTCTAATTGTTTACTGGATTTATCTTGACTTATGTCAAAAACATCTCTGCAGCTCCCAGTCAGAGGTGGTATGTCTGAAGGTCTCACTCACTGAAATGTAGAGTAAATCATGCTGTGAATTAATTAAGCTTCTTAAAATTTGCCTGGGCAGTTGTAGTAGCAAAGTGGGTAAAAATTGCTCCATGGCTCTCTGTAGCAGCACTTGTGTGACAGAAGCAGAAATAGCCTGTGAACCCAAACTGTGCCCTGGCTAACCAATGCAGGCATGCCCAGAGGTAGACAAGGTCCTCACGAACATGCCTGCAAGAGAAATGCTGGGCATGGATGGAGCCTTGCTTGCTCTGCTGCAGCACAGGTCATTCCCATGTTAAGGGGATTGATGCTGTCTGCTTCCTCAGAGAGGTCAAATCACTCCTAAAGAATTCACTTTTAAATTATAGGAGTTCTCAGTAATCAGAGAGCAAAGATCAATGTATTCCTGCCCAGAGAATCACAAATCACTCTCACCTGGACCTCCAGGAGGAGTTTCCAGGAAGGACCAATTTCTTTTGAGGCCCATCTGACTTTCTGCTAGGGCTGTCAGTGCTAGAAGCAGTGTGCAGATGGCAGGCAGACAGTGTGCAGGTAGCTTGTTTGGTCCGGTTTTTACAAGTTGAATAAATTTTGTAGTAAATAAACACTTTGTGGCTTTTCTAGGCTCAGCATATGTCATGGGCTTCTTCAAGGTTCATTTTTCCTGTTTTGCTGCTGCCGAGTCCTGAGGTATTTAGAAATTCATTGCAAGACTTATTTTCATCCTACACACCTGAGCCATTTTTTCTCTGCTTTTCTTTCTTCTTCTTTGTTCCATTGTAGGTTCTCCATAGCTTTTTCTATACTGCTCCCCATTTCCCTGTTTTCTGCAACCCCTCAACACTGACCTTTCGTCAAGAAGCCAGGAACCTTTCTGCCTCTTTCTCCTGTTCAATTGAGTTATTTTCATCTATATTTTGTATAGCCTAGATATTCTACCATTTCCCTTATTCTCGTTCAGTCTTTTTCTCTTTCTTTGGCAAGACACTGGTCTGGGAAAACTGAAGCATGATATTTGGCAGCACTAAGATGGCAGAAGAAAAACAGGGAGGGGTTATGTAGATATCTGCTAAGTGGTTAACTTTATGGCTGGGAGTGTTTCCCATTTTCTCCTTTTGGTTTTTTTTTTAGTTTTCCATGGACTAAAAGTGTTTGGCTCATTGGCACCTTCAAGCACTCCTCGGAGACTTTTAATTGATGAGCGGTGAATTAGAAGTCATTGTACTATGAGTGAAGACAGGCTCAACCAACAATCACAGGGTAACAACTGAATGAATGGATATGCCTTTATCACATCCCTCTTAAAGTCATCTGTTTTTCTGGTTGGAAAGTCATATCCTCAATTGTTTGTGTCTAGAAGCTGTTCAACATCTTTCTTCAAAACCAAAATCTTCAATTTATTTAAACCAAAACAAAACATGCCAGCCCTCTCAAAAATGTTTTTCAGCTTGTTTTGAAAATGAAACAAGGTTTAGCAGGGAGTTTTGTTGCTTATCTCTGTCTGTTGCTCACCTGAGACCCTGCCTGTACAAGCCCGTTTGAACTCATAGACTGATTTCAGTTCCACTTGGACATACAGAGAAGTGTCTGGTGTGCTAGATTTCTATGAATTTCATAAAAATTGTCATCTGGTGTGAGGAGAGAGACTCAGATTAGTGGTGTCTGTGTGGGAAAGAAGGGTAGTATTAGGCAGTTTCTGGCATGCAGTGCTGTGAGCATCCTCTCAGTCACCAGCTACACACCCACGTAATTTTGGTTGGAGAATATGAATTTGTATCTCTAAGCCTGTCTCTGTGCAAACTGCCTCTTTCTTTAAGGGGATATGAAAAGATCTTGGGGGGGATCTCTCTGGGACTATCTGCAGTGCAAGGTGAGGCTCTAGGCAAGATGATAGTGGAACATGTTCAGAAAACAGCAGAATAAGCAGTATAACAGCAACAGTACGTCCTTCCAGCAGGGTAATGAGCCTTTGGCTGTTCAGAGAGAGCTTGGTGTTCTGTCTGTGATACAGAATTGTTCTGTACTTCTCAAGTGCTCTGCAATGCCAATCTTTTCTTATCTGGCAAATATTAAACCAAATCTCAGTTATTGCTTGCTAATGACAATGTTTTGAAATTTCTGCTCTTCATGAGAGATATTTTGTCCCAGTGAGTGCCATGGGGACCTCGGTGGAAGCGCCCTGAATGGGACCTATGTAGTTCAGCTTGAAAAGACCTTGCAGAATCAAGCCCATGCTAGAAGAACATACTGATGACAGCTGAAAAGGATGGTCTATCTTGATGTCAGCCTCTGCCCCGGACACAACACACACCTGCTGATTTACTGAAATCCCATCCTTTTTACAAATCTTCTAGGTTAAATACTGCTTTGAAACAGCTCTCCTTAACCTAGAGTCATAAAATGTATGAAATGAAACAGTTGCTGTACTGCATTGAATTAGCTGCACTGCTCCTGCTGAATTGGCCTGCAATTCATGTTGCAGATTTAGTAGTGTGGGGAGAGGAGGAGAGAAATCAATGTTTCCTGGTAGGGCCAAATTACTCAATGAGCCACATAATAAGCTTGGTACTGTTACAGTCAAACTATTTTGTTTTTCAAGGTCATTCTCATGTTTCTCTGAGGCCTTGCTATTGTTTCAGATGATATTGAGAAAAACCTGGAAAGCCTTAACAGGTGTGTGCTGTATGTGTGTGCCTGCCTTGGAGTGAACTGATTCTGCAGGCTACAAGCACATGATCTGAAGTTCACTATAGTCTTTTTCTGAAACATTTTGGCTAAGGACAATGACTAGTGTGCATAAAAATATGTAAAACTA
The DNA here is from genome assembly GCA_013397115.1 of Edolisoma coerulescens. Lineage (NCBI taxonomy): Eukaryota > Metazoa > Chordata > Aves > Passeriformes > Campephagidae > Edolisoma > Edolisoma coerulescens. The sequence continues at coordinate 629,886 of VWZW01000401.1, forward strand.
TCAGCAAATTTGAAAGAACCATTACAGATAAGAAAAAACACTGATGGTCAAATTCCATCTCTTTGTTACCACACTGAGTAGCCCTTTATTTGTAAACCAATTTTCACTTGAGTGACTCCTGTGGCCATGTCTACACTTGGCAAAGTGTCTGAGCCTTGGTTATATTCTGGGACCACGTTAGCCTTGTTGGCTCCATCTACCTGTATAATACTTTTTTTTTCTTTGAGATGTTGGACAGGCAGGAAGGCAGACCCAGCGTACTCCAGAAATTTTTGCATTTAGCAAACAGTGTGGTTCAGCAGGAAAGAAACTGTAGGGAAAACCAGATGGGCTAAAGACCCAGTATTTACACTCCATGTGTTTCATGGGGGTATTTTGCTCTAGTTCTAATCTGGTCCCATTGATGGAATACGCACTAGCACCTGGATTTGCATCAGGTTCACTCCTGGAGTACATCATTCAGTTTACTCTAGCCTGACAGGGAATTCCTTTTGTGTGCTCCCCATTCCTTTCCTCCTAGGTGCCTTAAATGGGACAATGGGGAGATTCAGTCCAGAAGCAGGCTTTTTAGCTGTATTGTAATGCTAATGCAGGTGCACCTTAAAAGGACTGCTCAGGATAAGTGGTGGATAATGGTGATGGCCTGTGATGCATAATACATCTGTCCCTTCCTACAGCTGCTTAGGACTATTCTCCTGCAGCTAATAGTCAGAGATGATGGCCAAAGCAGGGAATCAGATGAGGTGTGTTCCAAAAATACGAAAAAGCACAGTGGTCTCTGCACTTTTCCCAGCTAGCCAAGGTCTTAAAGGGTTTGTTCCTTCAACAAAAATTGGAGCAGGAATTATAGTGTTCTGCTTTTCACAAGGAGGGAGCATCCAAGGTCAAGAAATTGCAGCTGCATCTTCTCAACATACATCTGAAACCTGTTCAGAGGACACAGAAAATGAAGACTCTCTAATCTAGCTCAGACCGAACAAAATCTTTCTTTTCTGTCTCCATCTATATCTTCTCTTTGGAGTGAAGCATGGCACCCTGTTGTGGGAGCAATCACAGCTCAAACAAAATTTTGTGACATGAAAATTTACCTCTCAGAAAAAAGATCTGATTTTTATGATTCCTTGTTTTCCTTTATGCCATGATCCCTTCTCCAAATGAACACTATTAGGCAAGAACCCTGTCAAATGTGACTAAAATTATATTTTCTCTGTCTTCTACATTGTCTATATTTTAGCTCATTAGATTTTTACTTATTAGGTTTGTCAAAGCTCTCCCCAGTCTCAATCGACATAATTAACACGATCTCATCTATTTTCCTGATTCATAAGTATGTCTGATGACAGAGATCTTTGAAGTACCTTCTGTTTAAGGTTTGAAAATTCATCACTTATCTTGCTCTTTTTTGTTTCCTACACAGTTTTTGGTCTGTCGTAACACTGGTTCTTCTTCACCTGAACCCCTCTTCAGTAGCAGAACTCACTGAAAAGGGAAGGGCTCACTTGCTGATTTGACAGAGTCATCATGCTGGCCATGCAACCATTGTGTGGCTCAGAAGGGTCCCCAGCTCCCCAGGTTTACGGCTCCTCCCTCTTGTGCATGTTCAGTATCCTGCCTGGGATTCTTTAGAAAAAAATTCTCTCATAGTTTCAAGAATATTTTCAAGAAATGGCCATTCTATGGCAAATTACCTCCTTTCATTTTCTTTGAACCCAGAATAAAAGAAGGTCTAAAAAAGCTAAATTTTCTGAGACGTGAGAAGTGTCCACTTTCATTCAAAAATCTCTTGCAAATAACCTTCTTTAAAATTTTTCAGCACATTCACCTCTATTTGTTTTGGTTTGGGTTTTTTTTTGCATTCAGAACACTTTAAAGTCTTGGTGAATTTTCCTTGCAGAAATGACATAGGTACAGTCTGCAGGTTATGTAGTGTTCTACATTAGTGATCACTTCAATCAATTATTTTTTCTGTTAAGACAGAAGGACTCACTCTTCTCGCAAAGTTGGACACACCAACACCCTGTTTAAGGTAAAGAGCAAGTAAATTTTGCTGGGTTATTCAAATTCCATATAACCAGTTAAAATGATAGATGCTGATGACAATGACATATCCATGGTGTAAAAAAAATTAGCTAATAATATAACCTACATCAGATTACATCTTAGTCATTAGCTTCACAAAAGATATTAAAAACCTGCCATTTGTCATTGCTATTTTTTGTTTCAATGTCTTTCAAATAATTCTATATCAAGCAAGTGACAAATGCTAAATAAAGAACTAGTCAATCCCAGTCCTGTTCTCAATGGGCCTTTGCAGGTGTCTTTTCCTCCTTTTTCACTATATAGAGGATTTGGTCCCTCTCACTGAAAGTCAAGGTGGAGGAATATTCTCCTTAGTAATAACATCATTCCTCAGCCCGTAGGATGATGGGCTAATTAAAAGTGTCCCACCATCTGTTTTTAAAACAACAAAAGAAGAAAAACAAAAGAGAAGAAAACCCCTACATTTTTTTCAGTAAAATCCTCAGTAACTTTTGGATCATAAAAAATATAGGAATAATTTAGGGGCGTAGAAACACTTATTTTTTCTAATTCCCTGGCCAGTATGTCACCAAAATGGCAAGCTAAAGGGAGCCACAGTCAGGCAGAGTTTGATGCATGTAAAAGGTAAGAACATGAAAGTATATTAACAGATGTTGTATTTCTGAATGAGGGTCTATTTAACCCAGTCTCCAGCAAAGGCCATCAATACCTACTGAGGGAAGAGTAAGGACAAAGCAAATGTACATGGTACATCCCAAAGTGCTCTCCAATCTCTGCCTATCTTCAGAACAGGAATATCCTGAGCTTGATTTGGTTTTTATATTTAGCAATTCTCAAAAAAATTCAATTCTGATACTTGTCCAGTCTCTGCCTGATTCCATGCAAACTTTTGGCATCTGCAGCCTCCATTAGCAGGGTGCACCACAGATTCACCTTCTAAGATTCCTCTGGCTACATGGCAGACCAGCAGACAGGCTGGTGGCTGCTGAGACTGGCAGGCTGAATAGGGTTGGTGGCAGACTGGATTAAGATCTAATCCTCAGACTGGGAAAGATTCTAAATAATCAGCTCACTCTGCCCTCTTTTGCACTACTGCAAGCTCATAGGAACTACATCTCGGGGCAAAAAGAGGTGCCCCCGCCTTAGAGGTACCTTTTCTTCTTTTTTTTTATTCCTGGGACAGTATGTCACAGCTGTTGTCAAGCACAGAGGTGTCACCTGCCAGTGCCAGTTGATGCCCCTGGTGATAGCTGTAAGTGTTGCAGAAGGTGATGTATGTGCACACAGACAACAGGGTCTGGGCTGAGACAATTCACCAGCCTCTGCAGCGGGGTGATGCACTAGGAAAAAATTCTCTAATGCTTGTTGTGACCTACCCACCCCTGCCTCATGCTGCTCACCACTGCAGTGTCCTTTATGTTACTGGTTATTGCAGTGCCTGGACATTTGAGCTACACTGAGCTCTGGATCACTGAAAAAAATAAAAAAAAAGTTAGGGTAGAAACCTAGCTGCATTGTTCAACCTGCTCCCTGCAAAGGGAGATGAGTTCCCGGCAGCGATGTGAACATACTCCCCGCTTTAAATGTCTCAAGTAATTGTGCTTTCACATTTCCCTTACAAGACTATTCAATACTTCAAAGTAGCTCAAGCTTTTCCTGGAATTCTGTCTAAATATTCCCTTCTTAATCTCATCTCATTACCTCCTAAGTAATTGTGTTCTGTCCTTGGGGTCTATTCACTTTGCACATTTACAGACTGCTACCCAGTTCCCCTGAGTGTAAGCCTCACTCTGAGGCAAATGACACATTTTTACATTTGAAATCTTTCCTTCAAACTATCCACAATTACTTTTGCAATCTCCCATACTGAAAAAAAAAAAAAAAAAGTTAGTCTATAAGGTTAGTCTAAGGTAGTCTATACTTTAGATAGGTCAGAAGGTAAATTTCTGACTGCAGAGGCTTGCAAACTATTCTGCCTTCTTCCCTCCTTCTTTGAGCTCTTGCCCCACACATATTCATGTGAGTGCTCCTTTGAACTCAAATACTCTTTAAATGCCTTGCGTTTGTGAGGCTGGGATCAATACACAAAGTAGAAACAAAAAGGAAATGGAAAGTAAAATACAGTGGGGGAAAAAAAATCCCCAAAACTCAAAAGGCCTGTAGTCTGTTGTTAAGGGAGATTTTTCAAGCCTTTTATAGTCTGTGGCCGGTTTCCATTTTTCAGATGTACTAAGTTTAAAGTATTCTTTTTCCCTTTTTGTATTTTCACTTTATAGAACAAATCCTAATAATTCTTCTTCATTTATTGCCTTTTTTTTTTTTTATCCAATTCTGAAAATAGTTCTTCTCCCTTCTTCTCTCACGTAAGATTGTCTGTGACATGCTTACATGATTGTAAGTGATTTATCTTTCTGGTCTTATTTTCATCTTCCCTGAATGGCTTCCAGTTCACTGTGAATTAGAATTGATAGTATGGCAAAATGTAATCTATGCTTGCCATTTCCCTGGCTTTCCAGCAAATATTTTGCTGGCCATGAAATATGGACATACTAGAGAGAAGGGGATGTTGTAGGGTTATGATGTTCATCCAGCTCCGTACAGGCTTGAGAGAGCCCGGTTATCTTTGCAGGAATGTGGTCAGGAATATTTCTTGTTTCTGCCTCAGTCAGGAAAGGGCTGGATTGAGTTGCATGGCTGCTGGCTGGTCAGTGTGGCTGACAATCCTGGGACAAAATCTGCTTTCCAGACACTGCTTAGAACCCATTGTTCCAGAGTGCTGCAGACTAAGCCCAAACGCTTGGAGCTCACCACTGACTAAATGAAGAGTTAGCAAATTCTCTCTCTCACCCTGCTGGGCTATGCTGCTGCTTGCCTAGAGACGACTGTTCAAAAATTATCTTGGTTATGACTACACATTGCAGGAGTGCTTGAGATGGACCAAAATATTTGGAAGACTGAAAGTATCCTAATATAAGGGTAGAATATAAGGCATATATTTTGCTATTCATATCCAATTTTACTTTTAAAGGGCTTGAATATCTGGACTTATCATGCAGATATGATTTAGCAGCCCTGTTTTCCTATCTTTGTTGGGCAGAGAAAACAAGGGCAAAAGGAAATTATGCGCATCCTTAAAGAATACGATTCCTCTTCTTATGGTAAATATTTGTTGCATTCAAGGTGAATGCCACATGCAGTTTTCTATTTTGTTTTGAATGTGGCTGGTCACCCATTCAAGTAATGCCAAAAGGTAACTTCATTTAAGTCGTTTATATGAGCCAGGTCAGTCCAGCTAAAACATGTGTGATTGCACAAGTTTTCGTGGAGAAAACACTGGACCAAGTAAACCTGAAGGCACTTTAGGTTTGTTTGGGTCTCAGGCGCTGTGGACTTGTGACTGCTGTTGTACATTGCTGTAACAGTCACAAGGTGAAGCTCCTGCTGATTTACAGCCTGGGCTCACGGGCCAGCTTGACAGGGATGTCGTGGGTAAGTCGGAGTCCAATGTTGTTCCCGTTGCCTGTGGTGGAGAGGTGGAGTCCGAGAGCAGCAGGGTGAGATACTTTCAGTCTCAGAAGGAATCTGCTGTAATGACTGCCTTCCTGGTGCCCATTTTCAGCCTTGTCTGCAGCTCAGCTTGGTGCCTGCACATTGCAATATCAGTAGCAGGGACTGCCCGGGGCTGCAGGAGCGAAGCGCAGGGCTGAGATCAGCACAAGCCCATTGCGTGACGACCCCGCGCAGCCCCGAGCTCGCCTGGGAGGAGGCAGCGTGGCAAGGGGAGCTCCCAGGAGGACCTGGGGCTTCTTCTGGAAGTAATGGAAGCAGAAACGCCGCTGGCACTTGGGGAAGCAGCTCCCCCAGACCCAGTGGGGCTGCACTATTTTACATCAGTTGAGGATTTAATCTCGTGCTTGAAGTACGTCTTTAAGCTGAATGAGAACAGCGCTGCTAAATGCTTTCCTGTTTAAATGATGAACTCAGCAGCTGAAAGAATATAAAATATTTATGATATGGAGGAAGCAAATGCAGTTGCTAAAATGAAGCACAGTTGAAATAAGGATACAGAGGGAATCTGAGTCTTCCCCTCTTTCCTTTGCCTGAGCCCAGTCTTACTAACCCTGGCAGGATGGGGAAACTCCACTGTTTCACACTGGTTTATACCAGTGTAACTGCCATCACAACTAAACCCTTTTCTTCAACTCTTTATCCCTTTTAAACATAAATGATGAATAAAGAGATTGGGAAATCCCTCTCCACAACTTCTTGCCTTACACAGACTGTTACAGGGCCCTTTGGCCACCGGCAACTGTCTTTCTCCCTGGCAAACCCCTAACTATGTCCATGGTTTCACATCAGGCCACTCCAGTGGGGGTAAGTGGAGGTTTTTCCCACTGGAAAAGCTCTGTCCTGTACCCTCCTAGTGTCAGCCCTGTTTTCAGGTGCTCTAGCAAACAGTATGAATACTCCTGAGTATGCGCCTTTGTGAAATCAATCCTCCCCAAATAACTCAAAAATAGTCTAAAAAAACCCCAAACAGACCCAAACTCAAGCAACTCTGTGGGGGAGAGGTAGTGAGGCAGCTGCCTGCAGAGCAGGGTGTTGGTCAGGATGTGCCACGTCACCTGCATCACCAGGAGTGAAGAATATTCTGTGTGCTCATAATTCCAGCTACCTCTAAGCCACAGAAATCAATCATTTTACAGTTTGCCATTAATGTTTCATATTTCCATGCCTTAAGGCATTTTAAAAGCTCTGCCTAACTCTCCTGGCTTCTGTTGAAAGCAGAAAGCATTGGACTGGCCATGCACTGTGCAAACACGTCAGACCATGCTCTCCAGTCTATTTTGGTGAAGCCTTGGTTCATAGGGAGTGGCACGGTTAGCTCCAAATCACGTTGTGTGCAGCCTTACTTTCCAAGGCTTTATTTTTAGTTAATTTTTAAAATTTATTATTTCTACTTTTTTATACAAATAAAATATAAAGCAAACTGAGTAAATTGTTTTTCAAGCCCACAAAACCATCTTTCTGCTCTCTTTACTATTTAATGGGACTGTTAGTAGTGAAAGACTGTGACAATGACTAAACCAGACAGCTGCAGTATAAGGAATTTTTACAAGTTTTCCAAGATTTCTGATAGGAATTCCCTAACAAAGAATTCTGTCTTGAAGCTCCTATGAGGAATAGACCAGTTTACACAAAAGTATCATTGTTGAAATACTTCTCTTCTTTTTATATACATATATATATATATAAATCCATATTTCTGCATGCCAGTGGGTGCATGTCTGCATCTCAGCAGCATGGCATGACTCAGGGTAAGGCTACAGCAAGACAGCAAAGGTTTGTGTAGGGATGCCCACACAGCCCCAGCTCTTGAAAACCATGCAGACTGACAGCACAGGAAGCTGCCAAGGGTGCCCAAACCTGGGAGATGTGCATTTGGGCCCAGGGACCATCCTCACTGATGTGTGCACACTGGTGTGTGCTTTGTCATGTTCTGCAGAGTGAACTCGTAATCCAAACCGTGGGTAGGTGCGCACATAAAAGTGTGTGTTTGTGCAACCAAAACTGTCCCAGGTTAGCTGTACAAGGGTGATTAGAAATTTGCAGGTGTTTGCTGATGTTTTGTGTTTAGTATTGCAATTTTTCTGCTGCATCACTGATATCGATCCTGAAGTGATTCAGTCATGGCCAGTTAATTACGCATAATTTATAAAGAAATCAGGTACTTTGGTTCTGATTTAGTGTAAACCACATGAGCTGAGCGATTTCTTTGCTGTGGTAGGTGCACATTTTATGTAATTTTGGGCAGAAAATAACTTGCTGTCTCTTTTCTAATTGCAGATATCATTTATGTAAGATGAGAACTAAGAACCATTCACAAATGTAGGGCAAAGCATATTTTACATCCCTTTTCACTGCCTTACTGAACACTACCATTTAGACAAATGAAGCAAAATGGATACACACTTTCCCTGAGGTTAATTTTTTGAATCAGTTACTGCATTAGAAATTCTGTCATTGATACCACCGTTGTGCTGCTGGTACAGTCCCTGTTAACCAGATAAGCCAATACCTGACAATTTAAGGCAGTGCAGACACAGACTAACACAGCTGGTTTATTGTCATCCAGATCCTCTGTCCCTTTTGGCAGAGCTCAGGCTTTACCCAATCCAACCACTACAAGGAGTTAATAGCAAAAGGAAATAAGTGGCAAATGGGGAAATATAACCAGGTGCCACAATAACGAGAAACTGTGCCATGCAGATTTTTTGTCTCTTGAATGGTAAGAGATTTGTGATGAATCATTTAGTCTTCATCTTCCTCATCCATTTCCACACACTGCTTACCTGCTCTACTTAAAGAATTCTTTCAAGCAGATGAGAACCTGGTTTTGATAAATGCCTAGTTTTAATTCAACAAGAAGTATAATGTGTATAGGTAGCACGTCACATACTCTGTCCCTTTTAACACAACTTCTGTTGCTCTAGAAAAAGCAATTTCTTTGCCCCATTTTGTCTACAATCTCATTAGACAGCTATCAATTATAAGCTAATGGATGGATGGGTCGATCATCTTTAAAAAAATTTAAAAAGCCGAGGCAGATTTTGAACTTATATCTGCATTTCTTGTTTTTGATGATGATGTGTTTTTATTTTACATTCCTGTGAGCAAAGGCATTAGCAAAGGAGATTGTCTTAAGCTGGGCATCTGGGTCTCTCAGGTTGGAGGTGGGTATGAGGTAATTTGTGAGAGGACAAAAACATCCTTTTTGAGCAATAGTTTTCTGAGATGTAGGAAATTAAGGGTAGAGATAAGAAAGTGATTTTCACATTGAAAGGATTACAGAGCCATAAAATATCTTCAGCATACTCAAAATGAAAGTATAGAAGTATGAGACTAATGAGGCAGCAAAGTCTTCTGACAAAATTATTTGACACAGTCAAATCTAAAGTTCGTTTCAAAGGTCCATCAGAATGTCATAATCTTAACAGATTTAACAATAAAATGGAAGATGGAGATAAAGGTCATTGCATGCAAACTGAGCATGCAAGGCTCATAGGCCAGAACTTATTTAATGATAAATGTGCAGTGATAGGGTAGAAATTATGTCTACCAGGGAGAAAATTCTTGAAGTCCCTGTGGCTGTTTCCCAAGAATACCCACTATCTCAGTGGTCAGTGATGGGGGGGTAGAAACGTAAATCAGAGTGTTAGAAATTACTAAGAAAGGAACTGATAAATAGAAAAAAAATATTGTGCTATCATGTTGATCTCTGATATACTCTTGCTCTGATCGCTGCACAAAAGGGTATAGCACAACTGAAAAAGATAAAGGAAAATGTCACGAGCACGCTAATATCTACAGAGCTGCTTCCAGGCAGGGAAAAACTGCTGGGGAAAAAAAAAAAATCAGAGAAAGTGCTTCTCTACTTGGAAAAGGAAAGAAGAAGAGGGCTACAAGAGAGAAATATAAAATCATAACTAATATGGAGGATATGGAAAAAAGGGAAATATTCACCTTTTTTCACATGAGCTTTTGAGGCACTCTGTAAAATTTGAATCATAGAATCACAGAATTAATTAGGTTGGAAAACACCTCTGAGATCATCAAGTTCAACATGTGAGTGAATACCAGCATGTCAACTAGACCATGGCACTGAGTGCCACAGCCACTCTTTCCTTAAACACCTCTGGGGACAGTGATTCCACCACCTGAAGGTAAATTTTAAATTAAAAAAATATATTTTTACACAGCTCAGAATACAACACAGAATTTTTTGCTGTCAGATGGTGTCAAGGAAAAATGTACACAAGGACTCAAAAGGAATTCTTTAAATTATTCAGAAATAAATCTCTTGATAGCTATTAACTGTAACACCTTGAATGCAACCTTAATGCAGAAAGGCCCCCAACCAACAACACCCAGAAGCTGGGAAGGATCACCCTGTACTTGCTCTGTGTCTTTTACTCTCTCATTTTTTAACCCTGGGAAAGACTAGAGAGACAGAAAGATATGCATAGCTTTGAGAAAAGATCCCATTGAATTATGTTCCTACATTTATTGTACTTCCTTGGCAGAAAAGTGGGAGCTGAAAGGATGGAAAATTCCTTTCAAGATGCAGGTGTTTGAAGAGATTCTTTGGGCCAAGTTTGACCTCAGGGATTCCTTCAGTCTTATCATGGTCCAGATGTCAGGGGGATGAGGGTGGCTCCCCCCTCACTTCTAGTGCTGCAGATCATTCCTAAGTAAGTATTATCTCTGAAATTTCAGAGCCATTGGTGACTTAAAAGCACAAACCCATTGACAACTAAGTGTGACTTAGTGATTTACCACCTGCATGTCATGCTCAGATATCTGTTGCAACAAGTCTGCCACTAATACAAAGTGAAATCTGTAAAGAACTGCTTTCCTCCATAAAAATCTCAGTTTTGTTTCTTCTGTCAATCGGCACCAAAAGCAGCTAATCCCCACCCCACAATACCACGTGCTTGCCCATGGCTTTATTGCATATCCCACATAAATTGATAGCAGTTTCCTTATTGTAGACAAAACATTTACAATTATCTCATTTGTCCTAGCAACAAAAATAATGATGTATATTCAACCTGTCATACAAAATGGTCTGAAAATGCTTTACAGATACTAAAAAGAAAAATAAATCCTGAAGGGCTGTATGAAAAGACAAAAGAAAACAAATAGGTCTTCCTTGGTTTTTCAGCTGGAATTTCAAAGCATACCACACTTCTTTCCAAACCACATTTTATTCTTTTCAAAGTATTTGGAAGACCCAAAATGACATGTTTCTTCTGGATGTGATACTGCTTTTATAAGGATTTACTTGCTATCATTTTTTCTTTTGCCTGATATTTTAAGGTTTGGAAATTCACCCTGCTTAGCCTCCACCAAATTCTAATGAAAACCTAATATGATAAAAAATTTTAAGAGCCTGGAATACTCAGTCGCATTTTTAGAACATTTTTAATGCCAACTTTTTTCTGATACTGTACTTTTTAAAAGTTTTGGTGCACAGATGGTAGTGATATACGGACTGTCTTTGTGAAATCAACTACATAAATTCATTTATCAGTACCAAGTATCAATATAGGTGCAGAAATACAGAATGTGACTATGGAAAACCGTGCTTATTTCATACGTAGCTTTTGACTGCTGTGATTTTAAGGTTTTTTCCCCTTGAGGAGCTCATGACACCATTAAGGCAGCCTATATTTCAAATAATTGCTACCTTACTTGCTCATATTTGCTTGTGGCTTTATGCACATCCTATAGCAAGGACCATTTATGCATGTCCTATAGCAAGGATTGCTGGGGAGCTGCAATGTCTCAAAGATCTGCTGTTAGTGGCATGGAGCAGAGCCAAATATGTGCCTGTCTCTGTTCTGCATCACCATTCCTTACCCCTGATATTTCCATACATCACTTGGAAAGAGGTCCTGCCAAATGCCATGGGCAGGGCAATGGGGAGAGGTGGGCAGGAGGCTTCCCAGGCTCTGCTCACCTACACAGGCTAAGACTCAGTGCCCTTTTCCTGAACTGGAGAGTGCTTTCTTGTTTGTTCAGACATTTTTTATTCTGTCTTGTCATTTGCAGCTGCATTACACATTCCTATTTACCTTCATGACATTCCTCTCCTGCTGTAGCAAATCCTCTTTTTCTGTAATTGAAAAAACAAACAAAAAAAAAAAAAATCACTGTTTCGAAAAAAGTCCTCAGATAATTTAAAAATACCGAAACAAAAATATTTTAAATGAATTCAAAACTTTTTCCTTTTCATCCAGAACTGGTTGTTGAATCTGCTGAAAATTAGAAATACTTTTGGTCTTCTCCAACAGCCAGTATTTGCTGTATTTACTGTGGAAAAAACCCATGCTAATCTCACCCTTAGCACTGATTGTGCATGGCATGACAGGTGGCTTCTTAAAATGGAAATACACTCCACTTTCCTAAAGTACTGGTACAAATGGAATAGTTTAAAAATCTAATCTCTTCTCACTTTAGCCTGGTGAATGTCCCAGTGTCTTCAGAGGGCTCTGAACTAAAGCATTGCATATTTCTTTCCTTTTGCTGTGACTCTTTCGACTGAAAAGACTAACAAAGGTCAAATTAATTCCAATGATACAGATTATGTGTCTTGTATGTACCACGTATTTTCAGTATGTTTAATGGAAGTATTTCTTATACAATTGGATTGTCTTGATTTTTGATCTACTTCCTACTCAAAAAGAAAAAAAAAATCAAGAAAGGTTAAGAGAGACGCAATTTGCATCTTTCAAAGAACAGTGAAAACATGTACTGCTGTAAAAATTTAATTCCATGTCCTCCATTTCATACAGTAACATTCAGATATGTTCATTCAGAACTAAGTCAGAAAACAGAAGATAAAAAATTTATGTTGTAAGTGTTGTGAACAGACAATAAGGAAGGGGGGAAGGTAGTTTAAACAAAACAAATTTCTTGTAAAATATACCTATGGGGACATAAGGATCTTAGACTGTTGTTGGAAAAACTGAGTTGCAAACCCATAAATATTTTCGGCTTTGATGGGAAGCCAAAACCTTTTTATGCAGGAACGTCCATGCAATGTGGTAACTGCAGATCAAACACTTCATCTCTTTAACAGATGCCTTCCAACTTATCATATTCTATGATTCTATGATCTTGTATACTCTGGTCTCACCAACTAGACTGCATCCTCCCATGATTTGAAATACTTTTGTTTTCCTTTTCCCTGTCAGCAAAGGATTATAAATGTTTTCTAATCCTAATTTTAAGTAATCAGATAACAGACAGAGTGGAATCAGTATGATGCATATGAAATTCTATTTCACTTATGATCATGGAATTATTGTTTTTATTATTTAAATGTGAGGTTTCTGTTAAACCAAAATCTATTCAAGATAAAAAGACTTTTTTGTCTGTCTTTTTTTGCATCACAGTTTTAGCAACATTATACCATTGCTTCTAGCTATTGCTTCTGGCTTTTCACAGTATTTTATCATTCTAGCAATGTATGATATCTTGTTCAGTTCTTTGCCCACAGCAGAGAAAAGGTGCAAGAAAGCCCCAAAGTCTGGAAAACATGGAAAATTTAATTAAGTTCTTATGTGAGAATTGGTTCATTTAGAGATGAATGGATCATGACCTGAAATTTCATGAGAAAGAAACTTTGCAGAAAAGAAAAATCAAAGGATTATAAATAAGAAGTGTATTTTTAGCAGTAAAAGTAACTTGGAAGAACATTGGAAGAACTTACTTTCAAAAGGGATTTGGTCTTTTGGAAGTCTTTATTTCATAGAATCCTAGAATGGCTTAGGTCAGAGGGTACCTTAGTGATTATTTCTTTCCAACTCCACTGCCAGGGGCAGAGACACCTTCCACTTCGTCAGGTTGTTTAAATCCCCAGCCAGCCTGGCCTCGAACACTTCCGGGGATGGGGCATTCACAGCTTCTCTGGGCAACCTGTTCCAGTGCCTCACCACCCTCACAGTAAAGAATATCTTCCTCACATCTAATCTAAATCTTTCAGTTTGAAGCCATTCCCCTTGTCCTGTCACTACATGCCTACACGAAAAGTCCCTCTCCCACTCTCTTGCAGCCCCCTTCAGGTACTGGAAGGCTGCTCTAAGGTCTCCCCAGAGTCTTCTCTTTGTCAAGATTGAACAACTGGAGCTCTCTCAGTCTGTCTTCATAGTAGCCCTCCTTCGGAGTAGCTCTAAAAGGTCAATCTTTTTCTTTCATTGAGAGCCCCAGAGCTGGATGCAGCACTTCAGGTGGGGTCTCAGCAGAACAGAGGGAGCTCAAGGGAGCTCAAGGGAGCAGAATCTCCTCACTCACCTTGCTGCCCACGCTGCTTTGGATGCAGCCCAGGATACCATTGGCTTTCTTGGCTGCAAGCACACACTGACAGGTCGCATTGAGCTTCTCATCAACCAACACCCCCCAAGTCTTTCTCCTCAGTGCTGCTCTCAATCCATTCTCTGCCCAGCCTATATTTGTGCTTCGGATTATTCCAGCCGAGGTGCAGGTCCTTGCACTTGGCCTTGTTGGATATCATGACATTCACAGGGACCTACCTCTCAAGCCTGTCCTGTGGAAGGCATCCCTTCCCTCCAGCATGCTGACAGCACCACACAGCTTGGTGTCAGCAAATTTGCTGAGGGTGCACTCAGTCCGACTGTCCATGTCACTGACAAAGAGGTTGAATGGCCCTGGTTCCCAAACTGACCCCTGAGGAACACCACTCCTCACTGTTCTTCACTTGGACATTGAGCCACAGCTCTTTGAGTACACCATATGGTCAGTTCCTTATCTACCAAGTGGTCAATCTACCCATTTAGAGACAAGTATGTCATGTGGAACAGAGTCAAATAATTTGCACAAGTCCAGGTATATGACACCAGTTGCTCTTCCCTTATCTACCAACTCTGCCATCCTGTTGCAGAAGGCCACCAGATTTGTCAGGCACATTTTTCCCTTAGTAAAGCCGTGTTGGCTGTCACCAGTCACCTCCTTAATTTTCATGTGCATTACCATAGTTTCCAGGATGATTTGCTCCATGATCTTTTTGGGCACTCAGGTGAGACTGAGTGGCCTGTAGTTCCTTGGGTCATCCTTTTTTTCCTTTTTAAAAATGGGGGTTATATTTCCCCTTTTCCAGTCAGTGGGAACCTCACTGGGCTGTCACGATATGATGGATTGGGGCTTAGCCACTTTTTCTGCCAGCTGTCTCAGGATTCACAGGTGCACCTCATCAGGCCCCATAGACTTGGTCACCTTCAGGTTCCTTAGATGTCCTTGAACCTGATCTTTTCCCACACCAGGTTGTTCTTCATTCTCCCAATATCTGCCTTTGCCTTCTGAGACTTGGATGGTGTGGCTGGAGCACCTGTCAGTGAAGTCCAAGGCAAAAAAATTGTTGAGTACATCAAGCTTCTTCGTATCCCAGGTAATCAGGTCTCCCATTTCCTTTTGGAGGGGCCCTATATTTTCCCTAGTCTTCTTTTCATCAGCAATGTTCCTATAAAAGCTTTTCTTGTTGCCCTTGATGTCCCTGGCCAGATTGAATTCTATCAGGGTGTTAGCTTTCCTAATCTAATTCTTGAATGCTCTGACAGCTTCTCTGTATTCCTCCCAGGCTACCTGTTGTCACTTCCACCTTCTGTAGGTTTTCTTTTGGTGTCTGCGCTTGTCCAGGAGCTCCCTTTTCATCCTTGCAGATGTCCTGGCATTTTTGCCTGGCTTCCTCTTTGTTGGGATGCATTGCTCCCTAGCTTGGAGAATGCAGGTGAGGGTCTGTGGTGTGTTATGGGAGCATATGACTAGGTGATGACTGAGTGGGGAGGGCTGTGAGGAAGAGGAGAAATGCCTGGGATGATCCTGCATACACATGATTTACTCATGAGGCATAATACCAATGTGCATTCATTACCAATGATGCTGCCCCCCGAATTATACAGATTTTTTTTTGAAGGTGGAAAAAATATGAGGAAAAGAGATCAACTGAGAGTATCACGAGCACTGGAAAGGTTGGGAACAGTCCAGATTTCAAAGAGATGCTTAACTGCATTCTTTAAATATCTCTGTGAAACCCAGTTACACATGACACAGAAATGGTATACTCATTGTGCTGGGATCATTTCTAACTGGAATTCGGCCAGACCTTTTTAAGCAGAAAGGCAGGCAGGGGCACAATCCTGTCATTAAATGTCCTTGTCATTTTATCTTCATTCCTCTGATTCATTGCAGATGGTGCTTTGGAAAGTGTTTTAGTGCCTTTCTCGCTTCAATTACCATCAGTTCACACTCAGTTCATAATGGCAGAATAATTGAGCAGGGGACTGGTTCACCATCCTTGTGGATCTTTTTGACATTTACTTGTGGTTCCTCTAGTTCTTTATCTTGCAGCATATTTTTCTTTAGAAAATTAAATTCAAAAATGTTTGAAGGTTTGAAAAAAGTGCAAAGATTGATTACTTTGGGAACTTTATTTCATCATTAGATTAACTTCTTATGGATTAAAATGACACGTGCTAAGCAAAAAAATTATAGTAACTATGAGATGTATGACTCAATATGAAGTCAGCGCAGTGTAATTCACAAATATTTTTCTTTATAGCAAAGTCAAGTTAATAAAACACAATAGCAATATCCCAATGCCGTTGCAACAGTGCCATTAGACAAATTCTAGGTGCATAAATTATAGTGAATAGTAAAGTCAACCAAGCATTTATTGTTTGTGTTTCCTTGTCCATCATTTATTGATTAATTTATTATTCATACATTAATACAAATATTAGAGAGGTTTCTGCTGTTATAAGTATTGTAATTGTAATTAAAGAATGATGATTATAGAATTAAAGAATGATGATCTGTATTATACTTTGCAGACATGGGGGTGGTATCCAGCTAGTGTGATTCTACTGTGTAACGTAATCCACTGACCATGATAAAATATTCGATTACCTATGCCAATAAATTTAAGTGTTTATAATAATTGAAAATTAAGTCAGAGAAAAGGTGTTATCAACACATTTTCAGCAGCATTGTACTTGTTCTCCTATGATAATATTTCTAAATAGTCACCAAAATGCTGGTTTCTACAGAGAATTTGAAACAGTAATTGCACAGTATGGTGATCTGGCAGTCTGTCTGGAAACAAATCAAGAGAGAAATAATTATACAAGACTTCAGAGCTACAGTGTTAAAACCTGAACTCATTCCTGAATCTGGCAGACGTTTATTTGCCAGCCTAAGGAAATAATGAAGTCTTTTTCTGTGTTTAATTTTAAATAATCGAGACCATTGGATTTGTTATGTCCATATGTTTGCAAACACAAATATTATTCCTCCTAAAAGTAAGCAAGAAAAATCACCAAAACATTCCAGATCAACCATCAATAAAGACAAATGTTCAAATACAATTTAAGTTTTTTTGAAGACAGTTCAGGTAAGCTTTTCCTCGTCTTTGCTACACAAATTTATAAATGGATACCTGGATACTTTTTCAGTGTCACGTCTGCTCTTCAGAGCAGAAGGAGATGGTGTGGCCTGTTAGGTGCTTGATTCTCATAACAGCAAGGAATTCACTTACCATTTTTCCTGTTCTTCTTCTCACTTCCCTTTGGCAAAAAACCTCAGGACAGTTAGAGAAACAGGACTTTTTCTTACTTGGGTTATGCAATCCTCTTAGGACTGAACAGACTGTTCTGACAACATTTGCATTGGCAGTGGATGGAAAGAGAGATCTTCTGCCCAAGAAATAGTCTGAATACCATCTATTCATGGTGTTCTCTTTGCCTTCAGTGTCACAGACAAGACAACCAGCCTTGTCTGAATCCTTCTATCCTTGCCCTCCTTTGACTGGGAAGAGCATGGGCTGTCTTCTGTTCCTCTTGAACCTCTGCCTGATCCACGGGCCCAGCAGTGGTATCATGCTCAGAAGATGCTGTTCACACATCTTGAAGGGTCTTTCCGACATTACATATTTCCTTTAGTGTCCTCAGCCAGCCCCAAGGGAAAAGGAGCCTGCAGGGCTCCTGACACCAGGCTGTGTCACAACAACTCTGGCATTCCCATATTCCTGCAGGACAGAGGGGCCTTTTGCTGACCCCATTAAGGTGGCACCAGCCAAGTTTAGCAGGTGTTAAGTACTGTGGCACTGAAAGGCACAGCATCCTGGCACCACTGACAAACAACTAAATCCATTCGTGTCATTTGGCTTTATTACATTTGTAAATGTAAGAACCATGACCCAGCCAAATCTTGAGAAAATGCCTTAAGGGTTCAGGCTCTCATTCTGCTTTCTCTGCATCACTTCAATTTCCTCTCACAGTACCCATTCTTGCACAGACACTTGCCCCCTAATCTTTTAAATCCACCTCTATGGTGCTTTTCCGTACTCTCTCCATTGTCTCAGTCCCTGTAGGATTTCACACCCAGGGGTTTTGTAGAGAATTCAGATTTCCCCTGAGTTTTCTTAATTTGTTTTTACTCCTGAGGAATTTGGGGTAGCTCAGTTATCCTCTCTAGGTACAAGAAACAGAAATACTCTTCCCAGACAAGAGACAGGACATCAGCTGAAGTCATGTAACCTCACTGTTTAATATTTTAAACTGGTTTTAGATATCTCATATCTTGGAGTCTAAAGCTGCTCTCATACCTGTGGAGATTTTTTGCATGAAACAATCAGATTTCAAACTGAGTTCCTCTTTTGCAGCATTCACTACATCATCCTCAGGCTCCTCGTTGTCTGGACTGCAAGTTGGATGAGACTGGATTTCTTTTCTTTTTTTTTTTTTTTTTCATTTCCCTGCCTCATACTTATGCCTAAAAATTCTCCAGGGGCAGAAAGCATCACAAGACTTTAATGAGGAGAGTAGTCTTGGATGGGGCAAAATTTTCCTAACCTAATGTTTAAATGTTTAACCTAATGCTCAAAATTAGGTGGGGAATTGCCGAACAAATGTGTCTCTATAAACTAAAAGTATTGCAGTCCCATTCCCTTTGCATTGCAGTGAGAACATCAAGAGGGATTAATCAGAGGAAAAGGCCTTTTTTGATCATGGTCAAACTGTATTTTTGTGTTTATTCTATTTGTTCCAAAAATTAATTTTACAGGGAATCTGATAAGATATTTTAATTCTGTATTTATCTGAGCTTAATGTTTACCAATAGATTGTAGTCCTAATCCTGAGAATTTGCTCATGCTTCTAACTATTGCTCACATATTGTCTTGTTCTGTAAATGTTTTATTCAAAGTGTTTATTATTATAACATGAGTCAAGCTGGTTTTTTTTCCCTTCAGCTGTATAATATGGGTATATATATAATTACTCTGAATATACATGGATAATTTTTTTAAAAATAATCTCAGAGACAAGTTCGAATGTCTTTGCTTCACTTTTGAACAAAAGAAAAAAGATATATATAGCAAAACAGTGCTACACCCTTTACCAAAAAGTGAAGATACAAAGGGGCTCTGTGTTGAACATGTAAAAGCATTATGGTGAAGGAACCAACACCAAAGAAATATTTATATTCTCCATGCCGTGGAACTGCCTGTGCCACTGAGAATGCCATGGAAAATATGGTGATTCGGTTACTGGCCCAGTCCACGGCTTTGCAAAAGAATAATTTTACTCATGTGAAGGTTCTCGGAGAAGTTCCTTGTACAACACACCTGCCTAAAGCTGCTCCCAAGCAGAAATACTCGAGTGATTACACCCGCAGTTTTTAATGAGCTATTCATAGAAAAACTCCCAGCTGAAATATGAGGTTTAAACGTTTTGCTGCTCTTTGAAGGAACCCAAATTCTTCTTTAGAAGCTCCTTGGCCCATGTATAGAATTGCCTATTGGAAAAAAAAGAAGGTGGTAGACACATTATGCACAGATTTTTCAGAAAGAGTACTCCATTGACATATAGAGAATATACTGACTGAGCCTTCTCATACAGTGAGAAAAAATTGTTTCCCTGTGACTTTTTGTATTTATTATCAGCTTCACCTTGGGAGTGCAAGTTATTTTTTAATACTTCTCCAATTTGCTTCTTTTCAAGGGTGGGGGAAGGACGGAATGAAGGAGATTACTTTTGATATTTATATAATTTTTACTGCACATGTGATTGTGTCAAGCTGTAAATTCTTTACTAAATTTTTTAAATCCCTCTGATGTCTGACAAGGAGTTGGAAAAATATAAATGTTAAATTTTATGGGTTTTTTCCGTGTTACTATAGTCTGCAGTTCTATTATAAACTGTCATCTGTAATATAATCAAAGGAAAATTGGTAGGAAACCTTATTGTAGTCCAAGGAACATTCCTTTTTACATGAATTCACTGACTTTAATAGGATTTAGACTGTCTGGCCCAATCTGGAACTTTTAGAAAACTTTAGGAAAGATTGAGTCAGAAAAGAACTGTCTTGTTTATGGGATGTCCCCAAAACTTACCTTGATTTACAGTGATATATAATGTCAAAAAAGTTGCTTCCCCATTGAGTCAGAGCCTTTCAATCATTAAAAATGTGTCTATGTCATCCCTAGTGCAGTGCTTGTACCTTTCTCTTTGCTGACTGACACCACTGTCAGTTTCTAGCTTAAAAAATTGGTACCAAATTAAGAGTTGGAAAGAGTTGCTTGGCTTCCTTCTTTCTCTTTGCTTTCCCATCACTGGTTGGTGCTTGGACACTCCTTGCTATTCACATTTGTACTGACAACAGCATGAAGGGAGTGTTTGCCCCGGGTCAGGCAAGACACGATGAGAGACGTGGTTCGAATACAGAATGAAGACGCTCTCTTTGCCCCAGGGAAAGTGCATTTTTTTAGCCGGAAAGGAGTTCCTTACCCAATAGCTGTGCCCTGCTCTGGCAAGACTGGCCTCTGTCTTCCCCAGCTGGACAGTGTGGGACATCAGGACTTGCTTTTCCCAGGAGTGCTGGGACTTGAACTTCTGCCAAGGGCCCGAACCCAACCAGACCACGGACCTCATTACTGAGGAAGGTGCTCGCTCCTGATCTCGCTGTGACCCAGTACATGGTCACCCATGCAAGAAGCAGAGATGTTGGAACTGGCTGAGTTTTAAGGACCCTTCTAACCCCAATGGTGATTCTGAGACACAGCAAGGTGTTCCAGGAACTGCTGCCTTGAATGCACAGGTGTCGTTATGGATCAAAACAAAGAGTTTTTAAAAACTGGAGAGTAGAGGGAAAAGCTGTGTTCTGCCTTATCCATCTGAATGACCTGAGCATTCCTCTTGCTTGCAAGCTGATCGGATTCAAAATGCAACATTGTGAAGACATGCTAGGAGGACCTGCTCAGGGATGTTGTGGAGGTGAGTCCAGGGCTGGAGCAGTGCCCTAGTTACAGGGCTGTCATGTCATCAGTGGGTGCTGTGTTTATGATCCATATGTTCCATATCTGATGAGACAAGCAAGATCAGTGAGATGTAAGAGACCACAGAATTACAGAATGAGAGAGGTTGGAAGGGAGCTTGTAAGGTCAACTAGTGCAACCCCCCTGCTCAAGCACAGTCAGCTAGAGGCAGTTGCCCAGGATCATGTCCAGATGGATTTGGAATATCTCCTAGGACAGAGACTCCACAACTTCTTAGGGCAACCTACCCCATTGCCTGATCACCCATGTGGGAAAATTGTCTCCTGATGTTGAGATAGCATCTCCCATGTTTAAGTTTGTGCCCATGGCCCCTTGTCTGGTCACTGGGTTCCACTGACAAGGGTCTGGCTCCCTCATCTTCATTCCCTCCCTTCAGGTACTTATATACACTGACAAAATCCACCAGAATCTTCTCTTCTCTAGGCTGGAAAGTGCTAGCTCTCATATCCTCTTCTGCTATGGAAGATCCTCTCAGTCCCTTAATCAATTTTGTGGTCCTTCGCTGGATTTGCTCCGGTAAATCCCATTCCCATTAGGTCCCTAGGCTTTCAGCCAAAGAGACAGAAACCTGACTTCATGGACTGCTCACCTTCTGAATGGGCCTGAATTTCTCATACTGTCATGAAGAGAAATCCTGAAGTCTGTCTGGCTGAAACTTCTGTGGGTTTTGAAAGGTACTGGAAGTCTCTCTCCAGTTTCAGGAAACATTGATTATTTTAGGCTGATGAAATTGTTCCCCCCTTTTTTTTGTTTTTTGCCCACCCAAACGGTCCCTGGGACCTACAGTTCTGTGAGCCATTGCTGAAGTACCTTACTAGAGAATTAGGCTTGGTGGGCTGTGTTTCCTCCAAAGTATGAAACAAAAGAAAACAGATACTAGCCCACAGAGGAGAAGCAGGAGGCAAAGAGATTATATTGGTCTGCCAGTTTGGTCTGACAGTGTCTGAGCTCTTTCATGTCTGGGTCACTCCCTGAAACTTGGACAGGTTCAGCAGCAGCCAGAGAACACTATTATCAGGTGCTGTGTTGGTTGCTTTCAGAGGTCAGCAAAGTCCTGACCCTTAAAATGTTTCTCCACAAACTGAGCTCTGCGTTTACAGTTGCTGTAGTAGTACAATGAGACTGAGGTCTTTACAGCATCACTTTGGTTTCTAACAAACAAATTTCTTAAAAAATCCACCTATTAGCATAAAGCTAGTGAACAAGGATATTTAAGACAGCAGCACTTTTTAAACTTACTTACTTTTTAAACTTATTATCAGTGGGACTGAAACTTAATACCATTTTTATGTATTAGCATACTTTTAGCCACCCCAAACTCATCTGTATTTTTATATTAGCTTTTCCTATGTATTTTTACTCTCAATATTTTCTTTTCTTGCACTTTGAATTATTGCATTTCTATTTTTCTTTTAAATAAATATCCTTTGCTTTTCTATTATCACTAAGCTTGCAGTCTCATTCCCATTAATTTATTTCATTGCTTCCTTAATTTTTTAGTTCTGCTACAACAGCTAGAGTTTCCTACAGATTTCTGTATAGACATAATTTATAGATGATATAAATATAGTTTATATAAATAGATCACATGAATAAATCATCTTACTATAAAATATAAAGTATTTATATAAAATATTATTTATGTAAAATATTAATTTTTTATAAAAGTATAAAATACACATATAATATGTACATAGATAATATAAATATAGATAACTATATTTTACATAGATGTTATGATCTAAATTAATTTCCTAACCATTTTTCTTGAGGTTAACTGCATTGTATCTAAGCATAAACTTATATTCCCCTTTAAGCCTACTTTTCAGTCTTTCCCTTAACATCCAGCAAGGCCCTTTGCAACATAATTTGCTGCAGTGAAACTGTTGGAGTAGATCTGGGTTTCTACTCTCAGTTTGTCCTGCTTTTTTGCCTGGCTTTCTAGAAGGCCAGCAGATGCTGCCAGCTGGGGCGTGCTCTCTGGAAGGTTGCTGCTTGAACAACAGCATGGGCTGGAAGGAGTGGTGTGAAAGGAGGCAGACTCGCACCTCGGGCATGATGGCTCTCAGGGAAACTGAGTGCTTGCTTCCACAATCCCTGCATGCCATGCCAGCTGAATGGCCTTGGGTCTCCATGACCAAATGAGGTGCCAGGAATACAAAAGGATGATTCATTTGCTACTTACAGCCCCTTTCTCTGGGTGCTGGAAATAGCCTTTGGGTCAGGATTCATCCCACCCTTCTGTAGCTGTTTTTTACAGTGGAGGAGCTGCATCTCAGCTGGTCAGAGGAGAACGAGAGGCTCAGTGACAAGACAGAGGCATCTATAGGTAACAAGGGCATCCTGCCTGGCCTCTGGCAGCTGGGGAAAGACTCCACATCTCCTGTGGGCCCAATGTTGTATCTACCAGTTCCATACAGATGTCCTGGATACCTCAGGACATTTAATGTGCGACATAAATCCCTTCAGATTACTTTATGGCATAATTTCAAGATAGAACCTAGAATAGCTTGGGAGTACTATCCCCTTGAAACGCTGATTTCTTCTCTTTTTCCATCACAGGAGTCTCAACATGGAGCTCAAGCATGTGAATGTCAGCAGCGCTCACTTTACCCTGAGCTCCTGAGGCCATTTTCAGCACAAGGGGCGCAGACCTGCTAGGCCTCCTCACAGCAGGTACATAAAGACCCAGCACGGGTGGGAGACTCATCCCTTCCAAATCAGCGGGTGGAGGCCAGGGAAGACTCCTGAGAGCACCTGGGATGGCAATAGATGCTAAAAAAAAGGCAAATTAATCCTGCTGCCAGCTGCTGTGGGGGTCCAGGCTGCCATCATTAGATGTCCACTGCCTGTAATGGGAGCTTGGGAATTTAGCTCATATGTAGACACCAAACTGTGTTTTAAACTAGAGCTGAATCCCATTTCTAAATTCAGGTGAGATAAATTGCTTTCTTAGAATTCAGGGTTTGCTACTAGCAATCATCTTTTTTCTCTTGCCTTGTTTTTCTCTTTTCCTCGCCACAGCTGGAGCCATAGCCACAAGCACAGCATTAGGGAGAGGGTGGTGATGCTTGCTGCCCCTCATGTAGTATGCAACAGAGCAAGCAAGAGAGGTTACTGAGCTGTCACCCCTACCAAATCACAGGAAGCATGCTATGCCATATATGTGTAATTAAGACACAACAAAAAATTGTCATATGTTACTCCACTTCACTTACACTATAGGGGATGACTTGTTATTCATGTGTGTCCTTTTCAGAGACACAGGCTTTAAAAGAATTATTGGAGCAGAGTTCCCAAGAGGTGTGTCCAGGTACTGGTTCTGTAACTGTTCAAAGTGGGTCCACAATACTTCTCTTGTAAACTTTTTGTAACAAGGGAGAACAGTGACCCACTTCAGTTCCACGTTCCTTTTCCATCACCTCTACCATATCAATAAGAAGATGTGGTGTAGCACTGCCAGCAACATCTGCAGAAAAAAAATCGCAACAACTCACACTTCATGAAACATTATAGTGGAAAAGAAAATGTGTTCCAAACCACCTTGAGGTTCTGGAGTTAATTCATCATTAAGCATGAGAGACATGGGCGCTGCAGACTCCTGCATTGTTTCCATCGTGGAAAGCCCTAAATTTTGCAGTCTCCCAGCATGGAAAGCCATACAATCAGACATCAGTGTGTATATTTTAGTTTGTGCATTTAGCAAGTATTCATCACCTACTGAAAATCAAGCAAACTAAACCAAAAGAGAACACAGGGCACTAGTTTTAAAGTGGGCTGCTAACCAAAGACATGCCCTGCTTCTAAGATTCCCCTTCTGCAAATGGCTCAGCACAAGCAAGTTTTACCACTCATATCAATCAAACTATAGGATCAACACCTGAAATGGGAAAGATAATTATGCTGGCCACACTGTAGCTGTGCTAGTAGTTGTTAATGAGAGGAGTGGTTTGAACCACAGAAACTAAAACAAGGGTACGAAAACCAATTTTTTAAAAAAGCTATGAGATGACTAGCTATCCCAGACCACTGGGAAGAAAAAAATGAAAGAAAAGAATTGGGCACTTCAGTTTTAGCCAAGCCTACTAGATGGTAACTATTTTTCTCATGGTGTCACAGAATAGTCCTTAAAAGAATACGGCAACTCTCTGTTACTTTATAATAGCAAGAAATCCTAAAAAAAACCTATTGCTTTGACAACAAATGATGGGAAAAAAATTGGAGAATGGGAACACGTGCAGAAACAAAGCAGTCACAGGTGCAGGGCATGAATCTGTGGCTGGCAGTCTGTCTGAGGTGGCTGCTCCTGCCTATGCTGGTCCTGCACAGAGTAGATATGAGCAGATCCACACGAATGGCTCAGAGGGCCATGACCTGGTCCCTGCTGCAGGGTGGCATGAGAGCTTGTGTATGACCCGAGCTTCTTACAGTTTGAACTCTCCCTGGCTGAGTAAAGTTTTAGCTGACCTTTGTCCTCAACAGATTGCAAAACCTTCTCTTCTTTTATCTCTCTGTAGCATTTTATACTCTGGTTCACTTTTAGTTCTGTACAAACTTCTGTGCTTGTAAATGGAAGACTACCTGCCAATAAGCCACATTTCTGTTTTCTGTAATCTCTAATTTGTAATAACTCTTCTTCAATCAGGCAGTCTAGCAATGGAGCATTATTGGCACTCAGAAACCGGAGATTCAAATCTTCTCTTATTTATCACTTAATGTTATAACAGCAGTGGGTGTGGTTTTGAACAGTTCTTCTCATTGAAAGATTTAATACAGTGAATAATCTCCTCTAAAGAGACTGGAACATTGTGGCACTTATTTGACAACTGAGGGGCTGTAGCAACATTGAAAGCATATGTTAAGCCTTGCTGTTCAATTAGTGTGCCAAATGGCAGCTCAGAATTTAACATGAGTTTAGTGCTTAGTCTGGGGACTGACTCGGAAAATATGGTTTGGACATGTCCACAGATAGGAGGAATATAAGGAAATTCCAAAAAAAAAAAAAAAAACCAACAAGAAAAACAAGAAGCAGATGGTGTCCAGAGAGGTCTGGATTTTTCTGTTGAAATAAAAGATGGACAGTTCCCTTGACCACATGGTAGCCATTGGATATGAAAATTCAAGATTTTTGTAACTGAATTACTGGCAAAGAATTACTCAAAGACTTGGGAATTTAAGACAAGCCATCCAACCCTTAGGTTCTCTTCCTTCCTGCAAACAGTCATTCCTGTGAGAAACAGCATGCCTGCAATTCCCCTGGGTTCTCTAAAACCTCCATTCTCTCAGGCATAATAGGAATGAACCTTTTTCATTATTACTAGAGCACTGTTCAAAAATGATTACAATAAATTCATACAAAAATACAGCTCATTAATGCAAAGTGTGTACCAAAAGGTAACTACATACCTTTAAATCCAGATCTGAATAAATGGGATTCAATATGAAAACTTCTTTGGATATCGGTAATATTGACATTTCTCCCTCTGTTATTTCTTCAGTAAGTGTCCTTTAAAAGTGTTTGCTAAAATAAAAGCATGCCTTTTTTGTTCTAGGTTTGTTTCCTGAAAATCACAGAATCACAGAATGTCCTGAGTTGGAAGAGACTCATCAGGATCATCGAGTTCAACTTCTGGCTCTCTGAAGGACAACCCAAGAATCACACCACATGCCTGAAAGCATTGTCCAAGCACTTGACCTCTGTCAGGCTGGTGCTCTGGCCACTTCCCTGGGGAGCCTGTTCCAATGCCCAGCCACCTTCTGGGTGAAGAACCTTTCCCTAATATCCGGCCTCAACCTCCCCTGACACAACTTCAGGCCATTCCCTTGGGTCCTGTCACTGGTCACCACAGACAAGAGTTCAGTGCCTGCCCCTCCCCTTCCCCTCATGAGGAAGTTTTGGACTGCAATGAGGTCTCCCCTCAGTCTCCTCTTCTCCAGGCTGAGCAAGCCAAGGGTTCTCAGCTGCTCCTCATATGGAATTAAATTGTTGAAATCAACTTTTTAAGTAATTCAGGATATCTTTCCTACCTGGTTATTCCCATTGAAATGAATGGAACTCCTTGTATATTTGAAGCACTACCTTGTCTGAGTAAGGCTAGCAGAGATCAGAAAATAAATGATTTCTGGACTACTAGCATAAATGTTCAGATTTAGTTCAAAAAGGCCTTTCTGCCAAGTTATAAATTCTCAGACATTGTTGTTTATGTTTGAAAAGCTGACATACTCTACAGACCCACATCTCAAATGCAATGCTATAATTTCTATAGGTTTAAAGAATAAACTTTATTGATGAAACATAGTAATTAATCATGCCTCTTTGGTGGATGTAAATGTAGTTGTCACTCACATCAATGAGCAAGGGGACATTCATGGCTTCAGCTGCAGAACAATAGAAACCTGAAAATGACTGTGCTTATTGTCTGTGAAACAATGAAAATCTGTGGTAGGTACATTTTACAGTCACGTCATAAAACATATCTGAGTAAGAACACATGCTTTTTTGATCATTAGGGTTTTTCCAACTGGATGAGCCAAACTGCACAATACTGTAGAATTTACTTTGATTTCTATAATGAATCACTAAAGCAATCCCACAAGGCTATCCGATGTAATAAAAGATTAACTATTTCCTAGTACAGAGTCATGTTTATGGAGATGTGCTAGTAAATTCTCTAATTCAGTCAAGCAGAAATATACCTCTGGCTTTACAGTAGATATTTACTCTAATTCCAACTCTTCCCTTTGTGACATGAAGTCCTGTGTGGCTGCAACTTCTATCAGGTTTCCATACATCACTGTGTCTCATGAGATGTAGCAAAAATTATATTGAGACACCAAAAACTGAACTGAAACCTGCTGGTCCTATTTAGACATTTTGCCACAAATGTAAAATAAGTACATTTTGAAGCAATATACAAAATCTTGTTTATTGCAAGTAAAAATAAAAATATCCTTCCTCACATATGTATTCACTATGCCTTTACAAATAAAATTCATTCTCATGAGGTCACTGAACCATTTATACAGAACCATTTATACAATAGTTTTTGCTTACAATTTGGGAGGAAAAAATTCTCTATAAGAAGAATGAATTTTACTACTTCATGGATTTACCATTCTACAGAGAGGCAGCTAAGCTTCCCAAATTACTGTGCAGTTCTGTGACTACTCTGAGCACATTATTTTGAGTTTTCCATCTCCAAAGTGACTGTCTGATGAGAACAATGTTTCCTCTAAGGAGGAGATAACGTGCTACCTGTGGCTTTGCAAATCAGGAGAGGAAACTGAAGACAGACATGTATGGCAGCTCTCAGGACAGGAGCGTGGTTTCTTCTTGATTACTTGCTTGCTGTGTTTATAAGTTATGGCATAAATTTAATGAATTACCACAGAGGGGAAAGAATTAGTGTAAATGATACAAATGAACACAGTTTTCTTGATAAAACTAGAAGATAAGACATGTTAGCCTGAATTCACTGACAGAGGTTTAACACGTTTTACTCTCTGGTTGCCCAGAATTCTGTGCACCAGCTACAGCACAGCAGTCTAAATGCACACAGCAGCTTCCATACATGTTTGTTCCCAATAGACTCCTGAATCAGCTTAAGGAATCATGCATATTTGATTAACTAAGATGTGCTACTGCTAAAATGCATTAAGAAGATATCTTTGTGACATAGTCCAGCAAAATCTGATGGTGTTAGATGTGAGTTCCATTCCCATCAGTGACATTATTTTTCAAGAGGGTCTTTGGAGGCCCCTTCCAACCCAAACTATTCTATGATTCTATTATAGATTCATTTTTCATTTGAAGTATTAATATTGACTTAGAAACATGCATAAGGAGAGTAGCTGATTTATAATTCAGTCCAGTTTCTCTATTTATACATACCTCCCAGTTCTATTTTTGGATGGTCCTTTCAGCCTCTCTGAAAACTTACATCTTTCTTCTAAGATTTGAGAACCAGATGTGGAACATGGCCCTTAGTTTTTGTTTGGCTTGTGTATTTCTAAAATTGCTGTGAAATGAATATGTTAGTTTTAATTGAGAGTTAGCTGGATATTTTCTTAAATTCCAGAATCTGAATGAATGGGAAATCCTGATTAGTCTAAATTCACCAAACAGCTGTTAGTCTGACTGATATAAATACTCTGTGGAAGTTGGGGTTGATGCTGGGAAATTTTTTTGTGTCCTGCTTAATATAAAATAAAAGGAGATTTGAGGTAAGCATCTTTGTAAACCAAACGAAGTATGACTTCTCAGGAAACCAGAACTGAAAATGAAAAAAGCATTCTGCTCTAAAAATGGCAACGTAATCAAGACCTTATATTGATCTTATATTTTTCCGGTCATTAAAAGATAAATTGTCAAGGATCAAGTGCTGTCAAAAGCCCAAATAAACGAGGAATTATTTTGCCATTTTGCTTGCAGGATCATAGTTGAAAAAATACATGTTAGGAAAGAGTAGTTGAAGCCTCAGTATTTATGAGATGGTTGATATGTGACTTTGATTTCATTTTTTGAGAGGAAAATTGGCTAAGATTAAATGGATTTAGGGTCAGCCTTCTAGTTTGTGTCAATATTGCTTGCAGAAATAGCAATTCAGTTGTTGACTATTAGTGCTGCTCTACTCATGCCTGTTCCTACTGCATGAGACTGCACTGAGACCAGAGACATATGGTTCCCGTGGCACAGCAAAACAGCTTTGGGCAGGAGGTTGACTTAGGGCAGGATTTTTTTCCCTTAAATTTCAAGGGAAGTATCCATGAGTGCTACATGCACAAGCAAACCATAGGAAGGAGAGAACTACCTACGTCAGGGAAATATTGCTCCAGGCAGCTCTTTGTGCCAAAGTTGTGCATGGAGGAAAGTGTGCCTCCTTCAAATGGGACAGCTTTAGAAATACCTTGAAAAGGTACTATCAGAATTTGGGCCACAATTCAGATGAAAAAACAAAATAATTTTGAGGTAGCCCTACTCATTGCAAATAGAGCTTACCACTGATTTAAAGTGTGTAACTTAATAAAGTAAAAACAATGGACTATATTTGGAAATTATTTAACATTCATTTTCATGGGCTCAGTTTTAATGAAATGTGATCTGGCAGTAGCACCTAAGTGAAGTCTGAGCTGAGGTGTGCTAAGGAATGTCTTCACACAATCATTTATATTGGAGATAATGCACACACACAAAAAAAATTGAGTGCAAAACAAAAGAGATTCTGTTGTGCTGACTTTACTGGGAATGCAATTAGATTGACCAAACATTTTTAGAAACATAACCCTGATTGCTACTGTATGTGTTGTTGCAGAATTATTTTCACATGTTAATAATTCATTTTTTCCACAATGGTATTACTGATTGTCTGGAAGCATATAATTGATTCATTAAATTGGGTAGTTCCCTACAGTTTGACCTCTATTGACGTACCTGAATTTGTGGCAAGCTATTTTAAAAGAGCAGAAGCATATCACAGCCAGCAGCCCTACACTAATATAAATATTTTCTACTGTGCTAATGCCCAGAATTCACTTTCTGGCAGCTGACCAAGAATTTTGCACAGGAATGCACTGAGCTGGAGACCCCTATCTAATAAATTTTATCTGACACACTCAAACATCCACTTTTATTACCATGTCTGATTTTCCCATGCTCATACAATTTAAAGCTACAGCTTCTCCCTTTCTCTTCTTTGAAGAAAGAGTAATATTTTCAAACAGAATGTCATAGGGGTACATTACCATGAGCACTTTCATCTGTGGAAGCCTTATACGAAGGAATGTATACTATATATTCAAAAAAGCACATTCTCTCACCATCCATCCCACCATCTTTCCACAAATGCTCCCCCAACACTGCAGCAAGGGAAAGCATATTTCTGTGACATTTTCACTGTTTATGGGTTGCAAATTTTATTTTTTTTCACTCTAGAATATTTGAGTCCTAGTGCTGATGTTCTCTAATCTGTACATGAAGTACAATGAATTCTGCAGCATTTCAGGGGACTTTGCCCCTTCAGAATGCTTTGTCCAGGGTCTAATTGCTGAGGATATGTATCTAAAGTAAAAACACTGCATAAGATTCCTGCAGCACTGCTGTGATGAATTAACAGCGCTAGGGAACTCAGACCTTCAACAGCACTTCCAATATTGTCCCTCAGCTGATGCAGGGGGTCGCAATATTTGGAAACTGGATTGATATGAATCTTTTGCTGGTGTCTCATGTGGAAATCAAGAAATGTCTCAGACAAGATTTTTAATGCAGTGATTAAATTGTTCCCTGTTCCTGTGCTTATCAGTAATTTTCAGCCTTGCCTAATGTTCAAAAAGTTGCTATAATTACTTATATTAAAAAAAGAAAAAAAAAAGAAGCACACAGGAAAGAGGTGCCTGAGTAAAAAGATTTCCCCAGTCAATAATTTTTTCCTCCTGAGACAAACGGAAAGTCTTCTGAAGTCAAGGGCACCCTGTACCAACTCCAATGAATCTTGCATTATTATCTCTCCACGATGTAAATTTACAACAAAAAATTCTGCCCTGATCTTTTGAAAATATAATTTAATCTGACATTTTAACTTTGGGGGTTTTTTTCCTCACCAAGAAAATGGGTACTGCTCTTTTTAGATTTTCTATCATGACAACTGTAGAAAAAGTAAAATAACAAGAAACAAGAGTTTTATTTTCTTCATCTTGCCCAACGATTTTTCCCCAAAATAGACAATTTTAAACTGAAATTCAATTACAAGATAAAATCCCCCAAAGCCACCTATATTATGCCATTAAAAATATGCCTAAAGAGGTTTTAACAAGAAAAAAAGGAGGACTTTAGCTAAGTTCACATACCATCATTCAAATACAACATTTAGATGCTCATAATTTTGGTGCAAAACAGATATAAGTGGGTATTTTGTGAAAATCTCTGTATTTCTTACTGGCTCGAAGTATCAGCACTGTAGAATGCCTGGAAATTATTTCTGCATATTACAGTATCCTTGCAAATGAAGCCTCAAATACAGTGTGAACAAACCCACAGAGGTGTACCCAAAAAGCTCTTTATTAATTTCATTTGTTAAACATCACTGTGGTGTGAGACTGGTAGGTTCTCTATAAAGCAGCTAATCTGAATTGACTACAGTCAGCTAAATTACCCAGTCATACAGAGAAAAACCTCCTAAAAGCCCTAAGAGAGAGAATTATGTGCTATCTAAACCAGGGTCCCGAAAGGACGCACAGAGGTGTTTGACTCTAAGCTGTGACTATTTCCACTGAAGTCGGCAGGGTGGCTGAAGTGGGGCACAGGCATGGCAGGATTGTCCTCCAGCATCCATCTGCAGAATCATCTACAGCTTTGGAGCAGCCTGTGCAAGAGCTGAAGGTTTGCAGCAGGAAAGGAGCGAGGCTGTGACCAATGTCCTGCCCCAGGCAGCAGCCTGGGAAAGGTGGTGCCTCTAACACTGGCCCGGGCTCTACCTACACTCCCTGCCCTGAGCAGCTGGCTGCCATCTTGGGTAGTCTTATCTGCTGTGACTTGTCAAGCCAAAATATTTGTTTAAAAAAGGATCAAATATTCATAGCTCATTTATGCATTCTTTTAAAAGGAGACATGAGGCTTGTCATGGTAGATAAATGCTGAAGTATGTGTGAGGAAAGTACATGCAAGGAAAAGAAAGGACAAGGAAGAAAGGGGGAGAAAGAGCATTTTTTAACCTGTAGTATTTACAGTTTTCTGCTCCTACTGTCTTCTTTCCTTTGCTCTGTGTCCTGGTGCTGAGATTGATGGCTATAACCATGAAATCCAGAGCAGCCCTTTTAACCCTGTCTTGCCATTGGATGTTGTTGGTTTGTATTTTGTTAATTTTGTTGATTTTTAGAAGTGATTCAGGCAAGATATTTTCTTCCAAGAAACCCCTAAACTAACACTAAATAAGCTTGTCAGTCAACACTTTTATATAAAAGCCAATGTGGAGCACAAAATGAGGATTTCGTTAAGTAGGGCTTTGTTGACAGATTGGTTATTTTCTATATGAGAAGAGTCACAAAACAGATTTCCATTGGTTCTGGGTGAATAGAGAGACATTATAATTTTCCTCCCTCATTTCTGCTACAGCAGTCCAAATATCTGACTTTTTTGAATGCAAAAAGGAAACATTACAGTTGCTTTCTGCTCACCCCAATCTCCATTCATCTTTGATCTCCACAGCTTTTAGTCTGGAGAGAAAAAAAAAAAGCAGTTCAGGATCATTAAGAAACTTTTAAAGGCTCTTATTCCAAATCTCTTCCTGAGAGCAATTAAGCCAAAGTCCCTTTGCTCTGCTACTGCAAAGAGCACAAAAATAAAATCCTTGGAAACATGTAATAAACTGGGCATGCAAAAATCAATTTTGACCTAGCTGTAACCACATGTTAATTTTTAAAAGAAAAATACTGTATTTTCTCCATAGCAGGCCCTTTTAATCATATTTTAGACAAATATATTCATGGGAAAAATGTTCCTGAACCTCTCTTACATGTCTCTCTTTTCTTTTCAGAAGAGATGAAATCCAGTATGAAATCACAAAGGCCTGAAACAATGCATCTGGTGAAACAGGAATCCACAGCATGATCAATGTACATTTTGTCTCTCAAAATATGGGCATTATTAGAGCTGAGATAGCACAAGCTGCCAAGACTGTGAATGTTCCCTCAGAGATCTGAAACAAAAAAAACACACAAGAAATCTAATTTTACAAAAATTTAACAAAAAATCAGAATGGCAGTTAAATGTTCCAGATGTTAGACACATTGAACCAAATAACAGATGCATGACAACAGGCTTTTTTGACTCTACTATGTCATTGTGCAATACAAGCTTAGTTTACTCAAAACTTTGCCATTGATATCTGTTTGTGCTGAGTATCTACATCAAGCTGAAAATTGGGACAGGGTTTGAATTCTACCAAACCCTTTCTGAAAATAAAGCTAAAGAAAGACATACATTTTCAGCAATAAGTGATCCTGGGGTATTTTCTTCCTGTTTTTTTTATTTGGTTATTTGGGATTTTTTTCCAAGCCTGTGCTTAGAAGAAAATACTTAACTTTTGGCAAGGAGATGTCTGAGCTGTAGGGCTGTAGTGCAACCCACCCTCATTTTCCTGGGCCATGAATCACTTTGCATTTGCCCAGCACAGATCCAGATCTTGGTAATAAGAGTCTCTGCACAATCTGTGGAATCTGAGTGCACTTAAATTTCTTGTGGTTGCTATGAATGCCCAGGAAATGCATTCCCAGTTCTCAAGAACATAGTCCTCCCTCACAGCCAGGGCTACTTGGAGATGGTTTCTTTTCCTGGGGCTGCTCCATCTGATAAAGCTAGGGAGGTGGAAACTTGGATGGGGCAATTCCAGGGCATCTTCACCATTTTTTAGAAGAAATGACTGGGCAAAGTAAGGTCAGGTAGCAGTTAAAATGAGAGATGCAACCTTCTAAGGGGCATGGCCAAGGCAAAGGAGCCCAGACATCTGTGATTTCTCCCAGATCCGTGGGGCAGATGAAAGGTCCAGAGGCAGAAATCAGGATACAAGAAAAATGTTTGAGCAGGTGGCATCGGAAAAAATCCCACAAAACCATGTTGAAAAACATTTGGGAATTTTCCTCCCCTATTTAAAAAGATGAGAAGCAACACAGCCAAGAAGGCATTGAGGCTGGTCCCCAGCCAAACTGTTCTGTCTGGCTCCTTTTCATTTAGGAGGTGGTCCACTGCTGGCCTTGAAGTCCAGGTCATGATGGCATGCTGTCACTTAGGCTTCAACTCTGTGGGAAGGACCCCAGAGTGAGTAGCTTCCCCCCAAATCTCTTCTCACCAAGCTCCCTTAAAGCACCAGAGAAGTTGTGTTCCATGCTCTGTACAAACCAGCGGCTCCACAGGGTAACACTGAAATGGATTATTTAATTATAGACTGTGTCTAAATGTATAGACACAAAGAGACCAGTTAGTACAGCTCATCACTGTTAGCACTTCCCAGCTTTGAAGATTTGTCTTTAATGCTTTAAAAACAGCCTTATCAGTGGGATAATTGGTTTTGTTAGTGAAACACTGCTTTGTGCCTGAAACAGACGTGCTGATGAGACCTACCCGAATAACTTGCAGTCTCTCTGAAGGGCCAAAGAAAGCTGGGAAGGCAACAGAAACCCAGAAAGATTAGCTGCCTTTCTCAGTGGCACGTAGCTGAGTGGTATCTCTGGGAATGGTATGTCCATCTCCCAAGTCTCAGTTCATGGCCTAATTCTGGAGCTTGATCACTGTTCATCACTTACAAAATGTGATGCCTCCAGCATCTCTACTCCTCACGTGGGGGTTGCTGGTGTCTCAGCACAACCAAACATATACTCACATCAATCACCAGCTTTTTTTTTCTTTTAAATATTTTCCATTTCTTTGAAGACCCAAAACCTGAAAGTTTTACTTCATTTTCATTGAAATCAACAGGATTACTTTGTAAATTCAAAGCTAAAGATATGCTTTTTTTCCCTTAATGCACCCGGACTGTTCACATGCTTAAAATAAAGCAGAGGAGCAAGTGGTGGGGAATTGGGACTACATCCCATAGAAACAAAGTCCAAGAGCCTTTGTTTGGAACTGACATTCACAAGATGAGGAATTCCACAACTCCAAAGTCTCGAAGGTATTTCTTTGTGTTTTCTCAGGGAATGGGAAAAATATGGAGGCTAAAGGTATAGCATGGCTATAATAGCAAGAGCAGAAATCACTGTGGGCATTCTAAGTTAATAGATGTAGAGCTGAAGACCTGAAACAGCTGGAATATTTTATTCCTGAGATTTTATTTTAAAGGAATAAACCATGCTTGATTTTCAGTGGTTATTTCAAATAACTAGACTGAAAATACACAAGCAACTTTGCTGTTACTGGTGTTCCTGCAGAACCCCCAGCTCAGAGTATGTCTCTGGGAGGAGGAAGAGGGAGCTTGGCTCTGCCATTGCCACCTTGCATGCAGCCAGCAGGACACTCCTTCCCCCTGTATGCCCATTTTGCTTATTTGTCTTTTGAGCAGGAGCTGGCACTCAGGGGTCTCTGCAGCCAGTGCATTGCAAATAGACTAATAACAACAATAAAGAAGGATGTTAAAGCTACTATTGTGTAGCATATCAGATATGTCACACATATCTGACACAATAACTGTGAAGATGGATGGACCCTGGGACTTCTACATATATCCTAAGCAGTCAAACTGACGGCATTTATGTCAGACTCTATAGGCTTTTTTGCTTCTAAAGGTTCCATGGCATAGCATTGTTTCTTCTCTGCCTGAGAGAGGTAGGCTATGGATGCCAGAAATTCCACTTCTGTATTTAGCCTTTTCACTGCCAAATACACAGAATCCTCTTTTCCAGTGGTTATGCTATTGACTTGTTTGACAAAAAAATGAAAACTTTCTATTGCAAATGGCTTTTGTCAGCAACTGTTAGTGCCTTTACAATTTTGCATACTTGTCCTTTATTTTTGTAACATTTTCAAATTTTACTTGATCTTATGATATGGCAAATTGTTCACCAGATGTGAAGGAACCTTGAGGAATAACATTGTTGTTATTGTTGTTGTTATTAATTATGACCATGAGTAAAATGAAGAAAAGCAGGCTTCTGTTTTACTTCAGTGGAGAATTTGGAAAGAGAGTGTCATAATTCATTCCAGTTAGATCAATCACCCCTTTCCTATCTCTGTTATTCAGCCTATTAGGCAGTGGTTTTGGTTCATGTAAAATATTTCAGGGCCAGATTGAATCTTAGCTTCACAGCTGTGTTCCTAAAATGTGCAAATATTTGACGGGTCTCAGGTGCACATTGAGAAACCATAAACCTTTCCATTGCCTGTGTGATTGCTCTGCCTTCTTCTGCAGTCTGCTCACCCCCCTGCACTCCCCTGTGCAATGGCTTTTGTACACATAGGTGAAACTGGGAAGGGGCAGAGGCAGTGCAGGGTAAAACTGATGGGACAGGATCACCTCCTCTCTTGCATCTTTTTTAAATGAGTTGCCAAACAGGACATCTCTAGGTACAGAAATTTTCTGGCATAATTCAGCTAAACTGGATTCAAAGCTACAAAGCCTGCTATTATACAGATCATGTGCCTTTCTCAACAGTTTCTTGAGTCCCCAAGTTAAAAAAATGAGATGCCATAAGAAGGGAAGGAGGCAAATAGTAGGAGAGAAATGTAACAGTAAAGGCATTTACATTTAGTAACTTACATGAGACACAACTGAAATTTAATCCATAAAAGAAGCAGCATTTCAGTTAGCATGAGATTTAACAAGGTTTTCTTCAATTTTTTTTTTCCAGACACTTACTCTGGCAGCTTCATCAACAGAGTGGTTCCTTTGGCAGCTGTGCAGTGAGCTGTGTCCTGCTGTGGCATGGTTATCCACAGAGTCCACTCTCTGTCAGATACCTTTGATGCTCAGTGAGCCATTTCATATGTTTTACATCCTGAGGAGCCAGTAAGCAACTTGTCCCTTATCAAACTGAGAAGCTCACTGAATACTCATCTGCTGATGCAGAAGTAACCTAAATACATTCTTTATCCTCATGTAAAATTCTGGTAGCAATTATCAATGTTCTTGAAAGGTTTGCTTTTGATGCTTCATTTTATTTTAACATGGTAGGAGACATGAATAATATGGATCTTATTGATGTCACTGGACACTTTTTACATTCAATGCAGAACAACTGCCAGGATCTAGACCACACTGCGGCAAAGAAGTGCTTTCTCATCCAAAGGGGAGTTGCAGGTTTGGTCTCGTATCTGGCACATGCTCTGGAATCCCTCAAATGAAAAATTATACTCAAGCAGTACAACGCACGTGGATAGAAACCAACACCTTACTGGTTAGATAAGTGAGACCAAAGCTAAGTGATACCAAAGCCAGGCAGGACAGATCAAGCAGAGAGGTGGATCAAAAGAAATAGCATTAGCAGTCATAGTTGACACTAGTGATGACAATTCCCTGATTAAGCCACCAGCATCAGCTCTGCATGGGTGCAACAGATGTGTAGTTTTCCCACCACTACCTGGATGGTGTTTAAAACAGTGGCTGTCTTCTCCAGAAGTGTCTTATTCATAAAATTGCACATATATCCTAATTAGAGCTTCTTAGACAATATGAGACAGAAGAATGAGATACTCCTTGGTGTACACTACAAACCCTGTATTGCTGATTAGGTTCACTGAGGGTAGGGGATATACAGACTTGCCAACATGAAACTATGAAACAGAAAAGTGCAGAGGCTTCAGACTCCTGGCCTGTTAGACTGTGCTCAAGTGGGCTTTCTGTGCAGTGCGGGTGAACCACTTTCTCCCTGCAGTGGTGGCTGTTGGATGGATTATGTCCAGGCTTCATCCCAGATGCCTGTGAAGTGAAACCTGGGAGACTTGTCTCCCTCCCTCCCCTCACCCTGTGCATCAGGTCTGACATTTCCACCAGGTATGGTGTGCCTTGGTCTCTGTGAGTGTCCCTCAGTCTGGCACCATTTGTGGGGATTGGTTCCTCATCTTGCTCTGCTGGGAGAATAATGTCCAGGGGCAACATTATACCATGATGAGTTTGTGTATCCTTTCAAAGTATAATTATAAGTTTGTGGATTACTTTCAAGCTTGGTAGTTTTACTTGGCTAAAGGGTTAGTAATCTGTCTATGAGCCATACCACGTCAAGGACAAATTTATGATAAATCTTTTCCAGTACCAATACTTCCAAGTTTTTTAGGCATTGAAAAGTCAAAAGGAAGAAAAGGAAAGATCCAAAATGGACTCCTGTTCCAGATTATTTTCTGGGTGGTGTCTGCAGCGCCCATCTTTGAGCAAAGTGCTGAGCTGAAATTCCCAGTGACAGTCCCTGCACAGCACCGGTACAGACATCAAAGAGCAGGCTGGGCTGTGATTGCACTGCCTTAGTGGACAGACAAAAGGTTTTTGAGTTAGGACACTGTGCTCTGGAAAAAAAAATCAACAGTTTTCTTATGTATTGCAAGCAGCTATTAGATCAAAAGCATTTTGCTTTCTGAGCTTGCTCTCAAATATATTCCGACCAATTTTGTTTTTACAGAAAGCTTCTCAGAAATCCTACTTGATTACAGTCTCAGCCTAGCCTATTAGAAGTACTGTTTGAAATCATCACTCTGACTTACAATATAAAGGAACAATATGTTATTTTGTAAGGAAAAATTTCTGGAGTGGGATGTGATTTGCTTACCTTCTTTGTTCTTTCATATGATACTAGCTTGTTATTATATGTTGACAGAGTGAAAGCTAAGGAATTTATCTTCAAACGCAAGCCTTATTTTCTTAGAACCAATTTCTAAAAACCTAGTAAACCTATTTGGTAAATTACTGTAATTATTTTTCATTCCCTTGTTCATAGCGGGAAACACAAGTGTGCACCTTAATTACAAAGGGATTTGTCCACTGCACAACTTGAGCAAATGTCCCATCTGCATTTTCTCCTCAGATGTAGACATTTCAGGTTTAAGCCAGTTAAACAGAGAGAAAATTGTGCCTATTGCAGAGTACATCGATTACAGAGTGCGTGAGACAGTGGGAAGTTTCACAGGTGCCATGGTCCCCACAAATTATCTGTTTCTGAGTAAAATGAAAATACATGATTTTTAATTCTTTCCTTTGGACCAACACATTTGCTTCTGTGGAAGTTAAAGGGCTGAGACACTGAACATGTCTCAAATGCTGATAAAGTGTTGTATTAAAGTACAGAAGTATAAAAGTAGATAGCCTTCAAAATAAGGCAAATTTGAGAGGTATGTGACCAAATGCAAGTTCAGTGCCTTATGTGAACAATGATGAAAGTGCATACCGTTTTTTATGGTGACTTTAAGGATGATCACTCAGTTTCCTCGAAATTCTTTCAGTATGCCAATGTCAGGACATCGCTCCTGATGTGGAAGCAGAGGCCTTGGTGAAACGGTTAAATAAACATATCGTTATTGTCCAGCTTTAGAAGAGGATATTAGATTACATACCAGGAAAGCAGGCCATGCCTGTCTTCAGCATTAAACTACATCTGAGTCTCCATTTTCCTGTAGTGCTGTGTTCAGTTTTGATTACCTACTGCTCCCAAGCTAGGTTTATTTATCTAAGTGCTATTCTAATATAAACTCACTGAGATTAGTTCTGCCCTTGGTCCCACGAAGGCAGCTCAGTGGGAAATGTGACTCAAGCGATCAAGGACAGAAGTGAATCCATTACCATTTTCTGAGGTATCCATGTGTTTATTTTTGTGTTCAGATCTTTAAAAGTCCTTTCAAATAGGATCAGCAGGTTTTGTAATGGGAATTCCAGTTAGAACACAGGTGATTGAAACTGTAATAAGCTTTCACACTAGCAGTGGCAGCTCTCAAGATATTTAGCTGGTGAGGATCTTAACAGAAGGTTTTGTACTAGGTGTATGTGTGCATACGCATACAAAACTGTGGAGGTTTCACAACGTGGTGTCATGAAAACAGGAAGGGTATCAGTTATTCGTTATCAAGATCGTACTAACAGGAATGCTAGATATTTTTATGTCAGAAAATAGAAAAATATTGCCATTACATTGTAAAGAGCCTTATAACTTTCTCCCATGTGCCATTTCCTGTCGGTCAGCCCAGGCTGCCCATGGCTGGCTCTGTGAGCTTGGGAACATCAGTGAAATCCCCACAGAGACTGCTGCATATACCCAGCATCCTCATCTGCCTACTGCCCTTATGGTGCTGGGGTTGGTGCTCCCACGTGTCCCGCTCGGAGATCCTGCACCAAAGATGTCAAACTGGCTGTGAGGAAAGCAGGAGGGAGAAAGTGAATGCAGGGAACAAAGAGAAATTCTGGGGTCAGCATGAATTTGGCGTGAATTTGACCAAAAGGAAAGCTGCAGCAGGAGAGAGAAGGAGAGGCAAAAGGATGAGCTTGCAGGCTTGGTCAGGGGTGGGTGATTGATTATTGGAACAAAAATAAGGGAAAGGCAGAAATGGGGTGAGAAGAAAATATGACCCAGGGAAAAGGAGGAGATAGAAGAGATGACAGGCAGGAAGCACAGGTGGTCAAAGAGACTGGGAACGGAAAGGGAAGGTGGAGGGAAGAGAAAGCCTGAGAAAAGGGAGGTTGGAAGAAGATGGTGATAGAAGGAGAGAATCAAATGACCAACAGAAAAAATGTATATGTGGAAGGGTCTCAGA
Source organism: Edolisoma coerulescens (assembly GCA_013397115.1). Lineage (NCBI taxonomy): Eukaryota > Metazoa > Chordata > Aves > Passeriformes > Campephagidae > Edolisoma > Edolisoma coerulescens. The sequence goes on from VWZW01000401.1 coordinate 671,051, forward strand.
TAAATGCAGCAGCAATGCCAGTGTAAGATTAAAAGCAAAAAGTAACAAAAAATATTCTTCAATATTTAATTCTGTGATTTGCTTTAGCTATCAAATAACAGAAAACAGCTGCATTTCATAAAGCAACAACTGCTCTGCAGTTGTAATCTAATCCTCGCATCTGACACTTAGAAATAAAATATTTTCCCTGCACATGTGATCCACTTATATGACTGGTACCACAACGAAGAAATCAGTGAAGTTGCAAACTAAGTTGTTAATTGCTTCTTTCGTATTCCTATTTTCTCCTGTATATTTTAATCAAAGAGGAAAGTGACAGATTTTAAGAGGCTGGGCATTGTCTTTCTGAGTCAATTTAACCTAGTATGTCCATTTTCCTCTCTCCCAAGTTTGTGCATCATCGAAAAATAAAACCCTTACAAAAAAGATCAGCTGGGAAATGAAAATAAGCAGTAGGTGAAGGCAAATATTAATCAAAAGTTCAAAGATTGAACTACTTTTTTTCAAGAGCTTAAAATATATGGATTTATGTATAGAAAAATAAAAACTGAAAATATTTTAGCAAAGCAGTTAGCGCAATTCTTCAGAGATGCTCATTCACTCCTTCTGTCGCTTGACCAGTATCCTAAAGCACTATCACACTAAAATGGCAGTATTTCTTACATATAATCCTAAAGTCCTCACCCAGGAAAATGTAAACAATTGAGCTGTTCCATTTTTCCAGAACAGGTAATGCAGGACGTTCAATGATGTTTTCTGCCTTCACAGTGGTGCTTTTCATCCCAGTTTATTTACAAACATCGTGTGAAGGAGCACAGAGAACTGCAGTGGCTTTTGGAGCAGTGAGCTGCTGCCCACAGCTCTTTCACAGGGTGCAGGACAGAAGTGGAAGGAGAAAATATGTCCAGTGATAACACGTCTACCTTGTTCCCTGTATATCTCTGGAGTTCAGTCTTAGAAAAAACATCATGTGCTAAATTAAATCCCTACAAAATGGAAAGAATTTAAGTTATTGTGGTCTTATCTGAAAAAATCCAGACAATAAATTGAACAGATCCCAGTTTATCTTTCTTCTCGTTGAAAGATTAAACCAGCTCTGAACCTGCAACTTCAAGGGTACTAATTTTTTTCCTACCTGATACCAAGGCCAGTTAAGACAGAAGGTCGCAGAAGGTCCTTCATTTGTTTTGATACCCTCTCCATTTTTTTTCCCTTCAAGTAGTAACTTGGGAAAATTTACATTGGTGTGAATTAAAATATTTCAGTTAAAACACACCACACATTTGTGAAGAATTAAAAATAGCCATAACCTTGCAGAGTTCCCTTGCACTTTTAAGCTGCAAGGCAGATACCATTTCCATTGTTCACCCTCCAGCTTCAGTTGTCCAGAGCAGTTAAAATATTGCAGTGTACTGTACCTCTCACCCAGCCTGCCAGCCCAGATTCCTTCCTAAATCCCTGTGGTGAGAAGCCCTAGCCCCGAAAGCAGGGAAAGCTTAAATCAGTGTGCCACTTCACAGGCACAAGAAATAAATCCATTGGAAAGCAGGAGTCATTAATTTTGATGCTCATGGAATTGCATGTTTACCTGTGAAAACTTTTTTAATCTGACATCCCTAAATTACTTCAGCTCCTACTTTGTCCCAAATGAAATCAGGTTTTGTGAAAAATTCTGAAGGTGATTAATTGGTTTCAAAGCCTTCCAAATACACTCAGCATATCCACTGATATTAGCCTTCTTTTCACAGGAGAGAAATGAGGTTACTGGGAAGCATATTACACCAGCCCATTTCTTCTGGATTAAACGTGCTTGAAATAAATGTAATTCCTTTTCCCAGTCTACAGTTTATCATTTTAGAGTGAGAGAACATATCTTCATTTTATCACTGTGTTGTGTAACATTTTTCCATGTCACTGTGCAAAAAAAATTATTCGACATATTAAAACTTGAAATGCACTGCGCTGAAACCTAACTCTGTTACAAGCACACTGCAATTATGTGCAACTTCATTAGGCATTTCACCATCAGTTTCTAAAGGACTGGGATCCTCATTAAATAAAGCATTTAAGTGCCTAAAGAGATTTGGCAAACTAGATTCAAATCTGCAATCCAACCTGTTGTGCTCTGCTATTACCCATCCTGACATTCACTAGACTCCGAAGGCACCAAAGGATTTTCCCTCGCAGCTCTTTAATTGCTTAGAGCTGTTGTTCTGGGCACTACAGGAACTGACCTATTTCTGACAGGTGTGACTTTGCCTTCCGGCTCGCAGCTACAGAATGATTTCTTCCCAGCAGATGCAAGTGACACTGCTCCCCTGTAATCTTACACTGACTCTGCTGTGCAGGAGAAGGGCTGGGCAGTTAAACCCGGCTACCTCTGCAGCTGATAGGGGGAAGCAGACACTTTTAGAGGGATGCCTCTCTCATCTATTTTAGCTGTCTGCATTAGGATAGGAGGTGTTGCAGTTACGCCAGTTATGGTACAGGATGTCTAGGAAGACTGTTTCCAATTTAGGTATTTGCACTGTAACGTTCAGATGAATCCCCAAATAGGTGTTCCCCCTGATTTTACACTACAGAGTGGGAAATTTTAATAGATATCCCCATGGAAGCTGAACAGAAGCTGGCACACTGAAGTGGTGTTGGGCTGTGCAGCACAGACACACCAGTTCAGCAGAATTACCCTGTGTCCTTGACCACACAGATCCAATCATACTAATGCCTAGCCTGGTAGTACCTCAGAGATTGATGTGCTCTGCAGCGTATGTAGTGTAAATACACAGCATCTTAATATAGTGTATTTTGCACTGTGTAAGACCTCTACTAGGCCTGGCACAGCAGAAAAGCTGAGAATGTATGCAGCACACAGAAAGGATGAATCACCTTATAAAGCGCATTTAATGCTTTTGACAAAAGTGTGTTCTCAGCTTCTTTACTATTGTCACAGCTCATGTCTAAGAGGGACGGCAAAGCATGAGAGGCTGGGCCACTTTTCCCTTTCTCAGAAGTGATCCATAGGGGAAGCTGCTGGCAGGAACTTCTCGACCTTACTCTGCTGCAAAACAGCAAGAGCCCTGATCCTGAAAAGGTGTAAGTGAGATCCTGATTCTGCAACTTGGCACTTGCTGGAGCATGAGTCCTGGGCCCCAGCCAACAACAGCTGCAGCACATAGAATGAGCTTGGGTCCTAAATCCTGTGTCCTTGTACTGGAACTGGGGATATTGAGAACAACATGGATAACATGGAGATTCAATGGACCATAAAAAATTACCCTCCAGCATTAGGAAAGATAGCATACTCATTTAGCCACCCTATTATCAGTAAGCCAAGGAAATGTGGTATTAAGGACACAAATACACAGCGAATTTAACACCATTCAGCAATGATGGAACAGGAGAAACCTGCTCTCTTCAAAGATTTGCTATGCCGTTTTGTCTTTTGCAGCATTGAATGGGAAGACTGTCCCAACAATTCATATCCCTGCAGCACACCAGTGTGCTGAGTTATAACATGTTTTGTTCTCACAGAAGGAGATCTTACAGGAAAGCTTGTTAGAAAAGAAATCTGTTATGGATAACGTATTAAAATATAATCTTAGAGTCCTAGCCAGTACAGGATGATTTATTTTAGTGCTGTTGTTAATTGTGCTTTATGCCCTAATAGATAGTGACTGCTGAGTGCCTGGAAAAACAAAGCTATTGCATGATTACACATTTTCAGGTGAAGGTTTTTTTAAGGGGACATAGCATCATACATCTTTGTCAGATCATCACTGGTGACTCGAGGAGAGCTTAGAGCTAGATCCAAAGACAGCGTAGGTGGACAGACCTCCCAGGAAATCAGTGGAGGACTTCTTGTTCATCACAGATGATCCATCCCAGTGAAACCACACTCAACTTTATTCTGTGCAGCTGCTTGATCACTTTGTTCTGCTTCTTTGGAAAGAGGTGCCATAACTTGGCTGTGAAGTGAGTGAGAAAGTAGGTGTTAAGTTCAGTATGTATGGGAACTCTTGGAGACTTGTCTTTCCTTGACCAGATGTAAAGGTCTGCAGGTCTACTTCTCTAGTCTCTTTTTCCTGGACATATTGCAGTTCACAGAACACAAGAAACAATTCAGCTACAAGTTTCAGCAGGTTTTAAATATTGCAAAGTGGGGCTTTTTTAATTTCCCATAATATTTTCACACTGTAAAAGGATTTTCTTTTTTATTGTAACATGTTATTGCACACTGCATGCTCATAATTACCTAATATTTCCATGCTCTATAGATTTCTCTTGATTGTTAATATTAAAAGGCTTATTAAGATCCTCTCTATCAGCTTATGGTCTCCACAAATACTTAGAGAGTTGGCAAACTTGGCATAGGATAAATGTCACTTTTAAAATATGTTACAGACAGAGTAAAGTGGAGGTTAAAAAAATAGAGATTAGAGTGTTGAGTAAATGTCATGACTGCCAGAATCAATTGAAAATGAGCATTCTTGCTGGCTTTAGCAGGAATGAAAAGAGACTTCTCCTCCCCCAAGCCCAGTCCCGGAGGAGTATAGTCAGGATGGTACTAATGAGCAGAAAACTCACAAGGTAGGGGTGATGTTTCCTTCAGAAACACTATATGCATTGGTGCCCTGAGCCCCCTAAGGACCTAAAATCTGTTATTGTTCCTCCTGGGAGGTCCGTTTACACTTAACACACATCTGGCTTAATTAGGTTGACAGCTGCTGCAGGTACTATTGGACAAGGTCCAGGCATCAGAGTGCATTAGCATTTGTTTAATGGTTTAACCTTTCATAATCTGATCTCCACTGCGTAAATGAACCAGAGAGATATCTTTTATTACTTGTTAATGTGTGTTGTGTGTGTATGCACATACTCACACTCACACAAACATGCAAAAAAACCACATCAAATGTGTCCCTCCGTGCACTGAAAATCCAAATCTTTTCCAACTCTAAACTTTTGCTTAAATAAATGCAGCTCCAAATAAAGCAAAAATGAACAAGATTAACAGCGAAGACAGCAGAAGTCACACCGTATGTGAAGACAGAAGAAAATACTATTACATCCATGTACAGAAATTGGCCACCACATATTCACAACCAGATTTTGTATACCTACCATTTTCATGTTTTAATTAAAAAGAAACAAACCAGGACAGAGAAAAAGGGATCATAGCTTTTGCCGCATACAGAAATGAAGCCAACACAGGAGGTGTTCCAGCACAGACTCGTGTTTGACAATAAAGCTCATAGTCTTAATATTTTTAAATAGATCCGATGAACAAAATAGGCCTGATTCTGCCCCCATTAAAAGCAGAGCAATTCCTTCAAAGTCACTGGAAATAATCTGGTTTTACACTTGGGTACCTGAGGGAAGAATATAGCTCAAATGATTAGGCATGTGCTTTGTTTTCCCAAGAGAACCCTTTCCACATATCCATTGAAAGGATTTTTTTCACTTTTAAATATTCTTTTATGTCTAGTTGGCTTCTTTCCATAGCAAATCCCTGTAAAAATAGCCTTTGGCAAGGCAGCCAACTTCAGCACAAGCCCAAACCTTATTGTATCATTGAAAGCAAAACCAAATCCAAAGGCAACTTTCCAAATCCAATCAGCTTTCTTTATACACCGAAGTGCTCATTTACCTGAAAAATTATTGTTCACCTTTCTATTGACTCCCAGACCGCAATACTTCACATGTTGGGAGACTCTGCATATCAAAACAAAGAAAATCTTTGTATAGTGAAGAATCTCATTTCAATATTAATAAACTAAGCCCTTCAGAATGTTCTCTTTCAGTATGTGCTCTCGCCACGGCCTTAGCACACGTCAGATCTTCTCTGTGGTTTGGTGCAGACAGAGGAGAGCAGCCTTTTGCACTTGCCGTGTAATGAGATCTGTCTTTGGCTGAGGCAGCTTTGTGCTGCATTGCTGAGGAGCGGAGCTCAAAGCTCCACTCCAAAACCTGTCCCACGGCTGGACCCTCATTTTAAGAGATGCATTTCAATTGTTTTGCCCTTGTGGGACATTTTGTCCTCTGTGGGGCTCTCTCAGGTTGTAACGTGTCTCAGTGCAGCAGCTCAGGGTACCAGCATCACCCAATAGCGAGTGCGTGCGGAAATATGGTTAGCAACAGTCCATGTATTGAACATCTTTGACTATTTAAGGACAAGAGCATGGAGACCACATTCTCCAATCTCAGGCATAATAGCTTTTTATACTCTAATTCCCTTTTAAAAGGGCATCTTCTCCTCTGTTTAAGTGAGTAAACTTCTACACGAGCAGTGTAAACAAAACTTTAATGAGAATACTGTGGTTATTGACTGGATCAGGGTTTCAGGCCCATTAGGCAGCTGCTGTCCAGGCATTTTTGGTGCTTATAGTACTTGTTATTTCATGTGTAAACTCTCTTAAGCCATCTCTAAATCATGCAATAGAGTTTGGTATACAGACTCTTGTACTAGCAGAGTAATGGCTGTGCTGGAAAACCCACCCTGAGGCACACAAACCCATGAGGACTAAATGTAAGATGTATCATGACGTACCCTTGTCCAATTCCAGCAAGTGTCACGTATTTGCATTACAGGGGAGGGAGGAAAGAACAGCCAATGTAGCATGAGGCAAAAAAGAGGGAGACTTGAGGAACATACTGGGGGCTTGAATCTTTTGGGTAAAGCCAGAAGAGGAAAAAATACGAAGTGGCCTTTTTTTCCTGATCACACAAGTCTTGCCAAGGCATATTCTGGGAGAAAATAAGCACAGGATATTTCCTGGTCACACCTCACAGGAAGTCATATGCTGGAGGTGATACAGTGCTGCTGCCTAATGTAGTTGATTTATTAACATGAAATTTAGCATCCTTTGTGCTGGCCTACTTGAGGGAAGTTTTCAGGAATCTTTTTATCTCTGTTAAACAGTGCCCAGTTCCACATGAAATGTAATACCTTTAGGACTGATCATGGTCTCCTGCTGAACCTGTCTGCTAGTATGACAGCTTAAAATTAACTTTCCACAGATATAAGTAAGAAGCTGTTGCTGTATGTTAACAAAAAATGGGAAAAAAGGGGAAAAAAAACCAAAAAAGGGAAAACAGAGTTGGACGGCATGGTTTGATAACAGTGGGCCTCCAAAGCTTTGTGTTCAGGAAAAGTTCTGCAGGAAATTGATTTGGGACATTTTAAATCCTTAAAATCATCTACATGCTTAAATACTTTGCTGAATTGCTACCTCACCCCAGAGAAAAAACTGTAATCTCATTGTAAGCTCACTGTAATCTCATTGGTATCAGATTTCCATTCCCAGCTTCCCTGAAAATCAATGTATAGAATGAAAAATCAACCCCTACTCAAAATGTGACAAAAAATGTTTTAATTTCTGAATAAAGGTTGCTTCGAAGAAGATAAAATCCAGCTACACTATCAGGCAGCCAAAGTACCATCTTGCAGTACACCTCTATGTCTGATTGCTTGCCTCTGATTGTTTTGTGTTGTGTGCTTCTCCTTGTGCTCCTGCATGATTTGGAAGGGGTTTCTGGAGGGGTTCTGTACCTTTTGTCTCCCAATATGTGCTACTGTCTGCATTTACTACAATTACTGACAACAACAATAGCAGTTCTTACGTGGTTTTTTAAGGGGAAACCAACCATTGCCTAATGTTTAAAAGAGCAGAAATGGAGGTTAAGAGAGCTGAAAGTAGTATGACTAAGAACCCTGGCTGGTAGATGAAGGCAGGAGACAGAAATAGTTGTCCTGAAACAAAGATTAGTGTTTGAAGCACAATGTCTTTCATCAGAAATCCTGGATATCCCTATGAGAGGTCATTGACTTCATCTGGTTAGACATTTTACCAAGGAAATGCAGAACTTCAAGACAAACATTCTACATCTTTGCCATCACACCAGAATCTTGATTCTGGGTGCAAAATCTTTTCTTGCTTCCGATGAAGGTCAGTCATTCTGTAGAGCACACAGTGTCTGGGAATGCCATGAGGGACTGAATCCTTTCAGCAGCTGTGCTCTGTTCATGTGGATTTCTGTGGGAAAACAGAAATCCATGAAGGGTACTCTTCCATTTTATGGTAACAATTGCAAAGCTTTTCCAAGTGTCCTTCCAAAATAAATCCCAACTGTGACCATAAAAGCAAGTGTATGGCATAAACTGAAAGTTTTTTAAGTCGCAGAGTTGAAGCTTGTTTCTCTTTTTAAAGTCATGGCTTTTGCCTATGGGCTGACAGATTGAAGAGAGAGTCTAAATTCAGGTAGAAAGCTCTATGAAGTAAGAAAAAAAATGAGAAATGGACAAAAGGCTGGATGTGTGCTGCAATGAGAAGGAAGAATTGAACGTGATCCCAGAGTATAAAGACTTGCAAAACAAAAAAGGATTATGGCATTTTGAGAAGTACCTTCTGGAGAGGACAGATGTATTTAAGGGACACAGCGTTACAGTTCTTGTAAACACTTTTCCAATAAGACATTTTTCTCTGTTAATGTTGCTAGTTGGCTGCCTCAGTGACCAAGAGTGAGCGTCCTGGACAGTTGGTGTAAACCAGATTAGAGACCCTCCTCATTTTTGAAATGGAAACCAGATGAAAAATTTGAACATTGCAGTCATGGACTGGCTCTCTCCACAAATATTTAAAATATTACACTAAATATCTCTAAGGGAAAGTTAATAATAAAGATGATACCCTGCACTGAAGAAAAATGACATTAAGTGTTTCCTGTTACTAAAATCGCTTTGCATAATAGTGGGATTAAAATGAAAACACAGTTCCAGTATTAGCAGGACATGTGGTGTTATCAAATCTAGCTATTTTTGCACAGAAACAGCACATGACTGCAAGCTGGGATTCAGTTTCAACAGTTTGACACCTGCCTGAGTCCTGTGGGGTTAGTCACCAAACCTTACCCACCTCAGCAGCACAACTCTGGGGACAAACAAAACATTAGATGTTTCTACTACATGGTGACTCTTCCAGTGGGAGGGCAAAGGAGATTCAGGGGAAATTGTGGGGAAAGCTGCTGCCAAGAGGAAGGGGTGGTACAAATCACTCAGCCAATGCCCTGTGTCAGTGCCGTGCCATGGGCAAACCTCCTTGGCATCTGTTGACAATCTCTGTGTAAAACAAAATTTTGAGGGAAAAAAAAAAAAAAGAATGTAAAACTCCATGGCATTTAAATAAAAGAAAAACAAATGAGTGCTTTTTCCTGAGAACTGGTTTTAGGTTTTGGACTAAAATATCCCACTACTGAACTTAATTGCTTTCACTTTATCCAGATCAACCACTAAGTTTTAGACAAGTGATAAATTAGATCTGTTCATATGCTGCCTCAGCCCACCACAGCGACACAAGACCTTGGATGGATCTTCCCTCAACCCACACTACTGCTTCTAAACTATAACTAACGGAAGGAGTCCTCAAAAGGCTGCCTTTCCCCATCAAATGTATAGCTCTGAGTGGGCAAGGAGAGGGCAAAGAGATAAGATTTTAAGATTACAGCAAGTTGAAATTCCTGCTCCCATTTCCCATTTTTACCTTCAATGAAAAGGCTTCATGGAAAAAGCTTCTTACCACGTAAAGGCAACCAGGTCTTAATAGCTGTCCCTAATTCAGGCTCCTGCAAGGCTAGCAGGCTTGCTGAGGCAGTCCTGCTCATCCCCAGCAGCTGGCACAGAGAAGAAAAGCAGGATTGTGGAGGGATCTGTTTCTTTGCGCTTGAGCTGTCACTACACACTTGAGTTAAATGAACAAACTTGAGGGAGCCATTTTTTGGGTGCTGTTCCCAAGATATGATGATTTATGCATGGTCTCTCTGTCTAAAGAGGGTAACAGCTCCTTCTATTGCTCTGGACCTCTGGCTGTTACTTGGGTTCAAATTTCTCATTACCAAGGTTAGTGCTTCAGAGCAAAAATTGCTGCCAACAGTCAGAAAAAAGATAGGAGACATTCTTCTGTCCATCATGAAACATGGTCACAGTCAAATCTAAAATTAGGAGTATGATTCCCGCCAGTTCAAAGACGAAGCTTAGGAAAATAATTATATTGGATATCAAAAAAAAAGAAAAAAGAGAAGAGCAAAACAGGAAACTCAAACAAAAAAAAAAGCCCACTGCAAATACCTTGGAAGTTTACCTGACCTTGACTTTTTATTTTGTTTTGGTCTTTTTCCTGCATTGGAGGAGAGCACAGCATGTGGTGCTGTGGAATGAAGTCTCCTGATCTCTTCATTGCACTGGAAAGCTACAGCTTCTATATGTTGAGTCATGCCCTGAGCCTAAACCTGTGTAGCTTGTTCAGCAAAGCAGGAACTACAGACACGGTGGCAGCTACAGAATCTTCAATTCACTCAGGCCTGCTGTGGCATAGTCCACAGTGAAAAAACAACAGAGCATTCTTATTTTACCATTTCCTCCCTAATCATAAAATGCATGTATATATTCATCTACGTCTTTCTGTGTTGTTGGACAGAAATATTGAAGCGGGTTACAGGGGATTTTATCATCCTCCAAGATTCCCAGTGAAGTATAATTTGAATACAAACATCTGTGTTGTTTGGACTAGTCCTTTCCTACAGATAGCAGCTCTCCAGCTGACTTTACAAAGCCAACAATTACATGAGACAAACACTATGCAACTCTCATTTAGGTAAAATGATTTAAAGCCACATGGTCCCATGCCATTGCCTATTATTAGAAAGGAAGTGCATAGTTTCATGCCTTTTGAATTTGGGCAACCATTTTTTAGGACCAGTAGATCTCATCAGTTCCTCAAAGAGGAATCAACCAAATACAGAAGATGGAACAAAAGATACAAAGTCTTGCTCTTTCCCAGAAGGTGTTTTCCTTCCTCTTTTGTTTTGCCAGCATTACATTTTCTCACCTACCATGGAGGTTAAAATCTGCAGCTACTTAACACATTAGACTCAGTGACACTAAAAATAATGCATTTAAATGTGATATTTGTGACTATGTGCCCAGCATGAAAAAAACATCATTTCCTTAGATTCAATTTAGGCCTAAGGGATTCCAAGTGCAATTATGGTGTTGACTGGATTAGTAAAATTGCTTAAATATGCAGTGATATTTCATCAGCTATTCCAGAGGCTCCTAGGTTACAGACTTAGTGAAACAGCCTGTGGAAGTAAGGGCAGGATGTGAAAAGCTGATTCAGTTATATTTCATCATAAAAGTAAGTAAAAGCATTATATATTGAAAGCTCAAAACAGTCTGTGGCAGTCATAAAATCAGCTGCAGGAAACCAATACAGGCTTAAAGTGGTGTAGCAAATTGGGGATGCACATTAGATAAGACATACAAAAATGCATTTTGGATGTGGTGTGAAAAGATTGAAGCACACCAGTCATACAGCAGTTACCTTTGGTAGCTGAGCATACATACAAGCAGGAACTAAAAGTGTGGATATATTTCAGGTGATGTTGAGTGTTCTGTGGGCAAAACAGAAGGCTCAAAATGTAAAATAATTATTTATATTAATATTTATAAAATATAAAATTAATGCTTCACTGAGAAATCTACCAAAGTCATGGCAATGTTTCTGAGAAGGTATTGCTTTCTGGTACTGTGCCTAATGTATAAAATATATAGTATGCAGTGTGCCAACAGCTATCTTCTTGTGAAATCATATGTTTTCAAAATGCAGATAAAACCCCCTGTACTTCAAATAAAATGGGAGTAGGACAGATTAAATGGCTCGACAATAGTCCATATATTCTACTTTTAAAAGCAAAAGCAATAGGTGCAAAAATATTTAATTGAAAAATAAAAATAATTTAATGCCTTTTGAGATTCTTCTCACAGATTTTATTATGAAAGTATTTTCTTGTTTAAACAAAGAATGAGTTGTCCGAAACATGATAGGTTTGGAAGAAAAGAATCTAGGTATTTCAGTGGGGAAGGGTTTCTCTAGGTTAAATTAGTCGTAACTCGTTCTTGGAAAAACATACAAAGAAGGATAAGTCAAATTCTTCTGTAATATGCATGTAGACAAGAAGTGCATTTGAAGATTAATTATCTCATTATTTTGCTAATATGCTGTAATTAAGTGAACTATAGCACTGAAATTACTAAATGTGGGATTACTATTCCAGATTTGAATTAGCTTGTATCTCAGAAATGTTCTACACTACACCTCAGCTTTAGGACATAAGCATAATTAAATTACCACTTTATTTGATGCAGCTGCTTCATAAATTTGCACTTCAAAATAGTTCCATCATTCACCATGTCATTTCCTGTGTTTTTTAATTATTGGCTGGTAAAAAAAATTAAACCCAAGTAGTTTAACAATAGCACAGTAGCTTTTCCTTACACTCAAATTAGGCCTAAGGGATTCTGAGTGCAATTATGGTGTTGACTGGATTAGTTCAATTGGTTAAAAATGCAAGGATATTTCATCAGCTATTCCTGAGGCTCGTGGATTATGCCCAAGAAAATGAAGATTTAATTTCATCCAAGTTATTTCCATTATTTTGAAAAAAAAAAAAAAAAAAAAAAAGGACCAGGAAAAAAGCTTGGTAGCTACACAGGACTGAGAAGACAGAATGAAAAGTTAGTGGGATTTTTACCATTAGCTTCCAAAAAGCCAGGCTTTCAACCTAATCTAAACTTCTAATGTAAGAAATACATGACATTAGCTTTTGAGGGTGTTCGTACTTCACAGATGCTCAAAATAGAATTTGAGTATCTCTTTCTTACATTCCAGTTTCCAGTATTCACCATTGCTTGTGAAACACAGAACTCCCCATGAAAGCTGGATACCAAGCCTACTTGAACTTTTGCCTTTTGGAGAGGTTGCATCTTAAAGGGACATAGTATTGTGGCAGTTTGCCACAGATCACTGCTCCTGCAGTACAGTCAGGTATGGGCAGCTGTGCTTGTCTGGTATTTTAATACCTGACTGCTTCAAGTCAGATGTCATTCCAGAGCTATTACCATTACTCAGAAATAGCTGGAATGATAGCTGTAGGCAGTCCCATTTTCAGGAGAGATATTGTTTTCTTGGTAGTCCTGAAATGTGCAAAGCCATGCTGTATATTTGTTCTAGACATGATTTCAATTAGAGGACCTGGTTATCAGTTGCTATTGGCATTCTTTATATTAATCTGCTCTATGCAAATATGCAATATCATTAAAATGACATTATTATTCATGAATGCATTTGGAAAATCTCATTCATCATACATCCCTTAGAAAAACTAAAATAACAAACATAAGCAAGATCATTCATCTTTCTGGGATGTCCCAAATTGGAAGCATCATGACTAACCATGGTACTTTGCTTATGAAAACATTTATTTTCATTCTTATATTTTGTGGATTTTGAACCTTTTGAATACGGTGGACAGAATGTTGCCTCAAACTACCAAAATAAATTGTGGATCTTCTCTGCCATTCTCCTGAGGCAACAAACATCCTATCAAAATTGCAGGTGGAGAAGCCATCTTCCCACAGGAAAACAATTCAGGATGTTTCCACTGAGGGATTTCTACCTTATAAACTCTATAACATCATGGTATCATCCAAAGGTCACTCGAATGGAGCAGAATGCATACATTTGTAACAAGTGGGACAGTAATGCTAAGAGACATTTCACAGCTATCTAATACAAGGATAGTCTTCCCAAACTATAGGAAAACATTCCTGTATATAAAGGGGAAAAAAAATATCATACTTTGAGTTTGCTGAGAGCTTAATTAAAAACTATGGGAATATAGGCAGTAAGAATGGAGAAATCTGCCTTTTAGAGAAATCTGCCTTCTAAAGAAATTTTATTGGAGAAAATAATTGTCAGGCTTAAATCTTCAGTGGCTATCAATCATCATAGATCCATCTGTTTGAGTGCCATTATCCCAATATACATCAATTGTGACTCTGACCTTTCAGTGGCTGGATACCAGCATGATAAAGATAATGAAGTACTCAAACAGATAAGTATCATCTCAAAGATAATATACAGTTTCAGATCAAATCATACTATTGATGGATAGATATAGGAGGCTCTGCATGTATTTTTATTGCCGGGAAACCAGCAATAAACATGGCAGCAAGACTAACTTCTAGTCTTTTAAGGATGACACCATCTAAAAACCATCTTAAAAAAAATGAATTATAAAAGCTTTTGTTCTTCTTGAATGGCTTAAATTAATTCCCTTCTTGAAACTGTGGAAACCCTCTTTCACAAAAAGTAAAAGTAAGTAGCAGGCATCAGCAAACTTGGCTCAGGGGGATTTCAGAGTGCGAATCTCTACCTTAACATCAATTTTTTTATCTAGCTGAGGTAGGATTACTTCTGAACAATACCACATTTTTTGAGCAGTCCAGTTGCATTTCTGTACATAGATTTCACAGATTAGGACAGTCTCTTTCAAAATAAACTAAAACTCTTCCAGACCTGAAATATCATGTTTTACTTTACCACCGCTTTTTTCCTTTCCTCCCAAGAGAGGAGATTAATTCTGTTAAGAAGTGCTTCCATCCATAGTAATCTGTGATTGCATACTCTTGTCCATGAGCTATATGACCACCAAATCTGTTATATTCGGATTCTAGAGATCACAACTGGTGCAGGTTAATTATTTCTATACCTCTGTAGTAGATGTTTCTCTGTTAATTCTGTGTGTTCAGTAAAAGAGGTGATGGGAGACATCATGAAATAAGCTGGAAAAGTGAAAAAATGCAGTGGCAATAGTTATAAAAGGTACACTGTAATATGGTGAATGCAATTAATGCACTTAATGTCATCTATAAAAAAACTCATCCTGCTCTCACCAGGGAAGCAGGCTGGCTATATGCTTGATCTATGGAGTCCTTCTACACTTTAATGTGACCAAATTAAATGATTTCCCCTGAATCTATTTACAATGTGCCCAAACAATGTCATTTCTGGGTGGACAGCTTGTATTAAGACAAAGAAATACAGGAGGAATGATGAAAAATCTTAGGCTCATGTATATAAGCACATTCCATAATGTTCAGCATGTAAAGCTTTTTCATTTTGCCTCTCACATTCAAACTGACATGGGAAGACATCCAGATCCTAATTTATTCTTCTTCTTAATTATGCTCTACATGAGCAATGTGATAGTTAGTGGTTAGTGGTGAAAAAGTATTTATTTCTAAAATGCTCCTTTGGAACTGAAACAAATTTCTTGGTTAGTGTCTTTATCATCCCCGAAACAAGGAAATTGGGAGGGAGAATATACAATGGTTATATTCCAGTGATATACTTTTCTATCATTTAAGTATTTTTAATACTTATGTATCAGCTTTCTAAGACAATGAACAGACAAATTCATTCGTCTTCCATGTCTCAAAGGACACAACAGCATGCTGAATCAGCCCATTAAGTCTCAGTGGTGCACATGTTGCCTTTCATCCTTTTCTACCTCTGATGAACCATGTGCTGATGGAAATCAAAACATATAAGTGCTTGCAAGAACAGTGAAAACTTGTTAGATGCTGAAATTACAGAAGATAAAACATTCAGAAAAAAAGACTCAGCAACATGCAGTGGCTGACATCCCTGTCCAGACCATACAGCACACAGCCATGGCCGCATCCTGCAGTCCATTGGATCCCAGCCTATGTCTGAGGAGGAATCGAAAGATGTAAAAGCCCTTTTGCTTTCTCCCAGGCAAATTCAGACTCGCCAGGCCTGTAATTGGGTCCAGCGTAAGGACTTGTGCTCCTGCCAATCCCATGTTGCCATATGTCCCTCTTTCCGAGCTGTCCCGTGTTGCCATCTGTCCCCACGCCAGCCCGGCCGGTCAGGGCCATCTGTTTCTGCCTGACCCATCCCATGGGGCCAGCTGTCTGACCCCTTTCCAGGCTGGTGCAGCCACACACCTTGTCTGGAGGTACAAATTCCTACCAGTCATGGATAAATATCTGCTGAACGGGAAGAAAGCATGAGCAGCAGCCTAAAAAAATCAATTTGTGCTGTCTGCATTTCTTAATCAGTGTCTAGTTGAGGTTTCACCACAAAACCTTTTTTGTAAGTCCTCAAAGGTACCAGCGCTGACATTTTGTTAAAACTCAGGTGGCGGAATTGCTACTGGGAGACGGTGGGAATTGTTTTTGCAATGTACCTGTTACTCTGGTGCCATGTAGGAGCTCATCTGGGAATACAAGAAATTTGAAAATCTGTTCCTGAACCTTCATGAAAGCCTGACATTGAGTCTCCAGAGTTATTAAGCTCATCTGCGATGAAGTACCATTAAGGTGGTGGCACACAAGGATGTAAACCCATCTACTGACCAGCTCTTTGGAAAATCTCAGTCTGCAAAGCTATATTTAACCAAATGAGTGGAAAAAGTTGGAAACGCTTTTGAATTCCTATCAAAAACCCCTTTCCTTGGTCACTGTGGACACTTAATTGTACCTAGATGAGGCATGCAGGCAGAATTTTCCACTTTCCAGTTGCATATTCTCACATCCCTGCCCCCTACTGGGACAAAAAGCAGGCATGCACCAGCTGTCCATTCTTCTTCCCTCCTACCTTCCCACAATCTGGTTTTCACGGTTAAGAAAACTGGAGGTGTGGACTGGACATGAGCCATCATTTTTCCTAGCAGGTAAGTCTAGACATAGCTTATAATACCCTTCATACCAGGTCTCTTCCCTCATTTCCAATCTGTAGCACATTTTTACTTATATTGAAATGAGTATTTTTAAGTGTTTCAGTTTGATTGATGCCATGGAGAAATCAGTGTCATTATTGCTGCAAAATATTTAGGGAGGAATTGTTTCAACATTCTGGCTGTTTATCCAATAAAATATTTTCCATGAAACAGTGGAGGTTAAAATATGGGATTTGAAATCCCATATGCATTGACGTAGGTGCTATAACTTCTGCAGATTTGAGTAGGGCCACAAAGCCACCCTGTGGTGAATATTCTGCTCTATCTCTTTATATATCTAATCTACTTAGGTGCTTCTAAAATTATCGACAATATTATCCTTGTACTAAAGATACGAACAGCAATTTGATGCAAGTTTGAGTGTTTTATTTCACTGGAAAATAGAGTGTTAGTAAATCAAAGACACAAATAAATTTTTTTCTCAATTATTTTTATGAGGTTCAGGTTAGACATCTATGGTTTAGCTCACAGCTGTGTACTTACTCTGGGCTACGCAGTAAAGGTCTTGGGTAGTTGTCAGATATTCTTTTGGCTTTAAAAAGGGCAAAGAATCTTAAAATGATTTCACAATGTGTAATAAGGAATGATGAGTTGCACTGACAAACTAAAATTTGTATTTTAAACATTAGTACCGCATGTTGTTAATGTTAAAAAGAAATTTATTCTTTAGCAGAAAATCTTCTGACTACTATGTCCACCTCAAAGTACTAACTTGTTTTTTCAAAAGATTGCTGGTGAATGTTGGAATATGGCTCTGTGTAAAGTTGCAGCCATGATAAATGCAAGATTCCACTGAAAGCACAGTCTGAACTCAGACTGTCAAAAGCAGCAAAAAGAATAAGGAATTACCTGTTCAGCAGGATTGTAGGTTACTACTTATTTCAGTAAGAGACAGTTACAACTGAGCTACTTCAGGTGAAAGCAGAGAATAGTGAAAGAATAACTCACTAGACCAAATGCTGTTTGTAAAGCTATGGTTAAAGTCTGAACTCAGCTGAAGTTGGAGTCATTCTGCTTGACATGGCAGCTGAGACATGGCATCATTTTCCCCAGCAGTGGGAATCCACAGTACCAGCTACGACTGTTCGTTCCCTGGCATGGCAGCTACACTGAGCATAAAGCATGCATAGAACATGTGGCAAAGCTGGTGTCCTGGTGATGAGCTTAGTGACACCAACCCAGTGCTTTAGCTGCTTTTGTATGAGAAAACCAACCCAAAGCCAAAGCCATTGTGTTCGGAATTTCCTGACTGTGCGCAGGCAGTGCTGCTGTGGGTCAGGATGCAGGGAGCGAGTGCTGCCCGCCTGCTGCCCTGGCAGCAGATTGCACAGCCATGGTGAGATAGAGTTACCCACCAAAGAGCCTATGGTAGGTTTTGATAACATATGAACAGATGCTATCAAACCCTACCCAATGCTTGTGCAGCTCCAGGGAAGAGTGTGAAAAAGGGAGGAAGAGGGGAAAGAAAATCCCAAGATGTAGCAGAGGTACATTATCGGTCATTCTGCCATGATGAATATGAACAGCAGGTAGTCCATTAAGCCCAGCCTTTTCACTGAACAATTGGAGGTCTGATAGCCATTAGAAGCAGGTCATATTTAATAGCAGTTGACTCCCTCAACTCTTTCTCCTACAGTACATTTAAATGATTCTTTGGCAAGTGAATTAGTTTTGTTTCTCCCGCACAGGTTTGGGAGAGAGGATAAGGAAAGGCATTTATTTTTGCAGAACTGGATCTTTTGTCACCCACTCCCCTCTGAATCTCAACTACTATCTGCTAAGCTAAAATGAACTTTAATAAATGAGCTGAACTCATTAGCTATGTGAAGCTCATGCTTACAGTCATAATGATTTTAAAATGTGTGGCTGCATCTTGAAGAAGAACAGAGCTTGACATAATTTCAGTTATCAAATACTGGTAATTGACACAGAGACAGGCTGTGCTTTACACTGGGTTATAATTAATCCACTTCAGTGACCTCAAAGGCTGCACTTCTGAGAAATCTACCACTTACATTTTGATTCTTTGTCAACTACTTCAGCAGACATAAATTACAAATGAGGTACTAATGAAGTATTTCATCACCTGTTTACCTTCAGTGATCAGTTCCTTTACCCTAATTTACAGGAGGCACAATTTTTTTGAAGCTACTGTCAGCTGGAGCTGCCTTTTACTCTGAGCAGTTATAAATTAGCACATAGCTGTGCTTACTCTCACTGGCTCTTTGTTCTTGGTTTTAAAATACTATAGCACAGGAGAAAATTAGTTTATATTTAGAAACAGATAGGTAAGAGGAGAAAAAATTGTAATTTTTTTTCTTGTCTATTCTTTTATTTAAAGGCTCACTACATGGAAGGAAATTCCCCACTCACACAAATACATCAAATCCTACTGCAGTGAGGGTTACTGTGTCTATTTACAGCAGTAGGGCATTTGACTCATTTTGAAATTAAACCCTGCCATATTACCAATCACTTGGAATGATTTTACATGTGTACATGCCAAAGAATCACCTTGGTCTGCCAAGGTATTGCCACAGAAAACCTTACACTATGCCTGCAATGCTCAAATAGCTGACTAATTTAAAGTGGCAGGGCTCGATTCCCACATGCAGGCTGAAAAAACATGGAGTAAGGGATAATTTGAGGGTGAGTAAGCAACAATTTGACTTTCAGAGGCTGGAAGGTGAGACACAGCCATATCATCCTGACCTGCTGCTCTGAAGCCTGTGGGCTGCTCCCAATGTGCTCCCACTCCTGCCAACACCTCCCCTCAGTCCCTGCAATACATTTCCGTGGGTATGGCACCATCCTCCTCCATGATGAAGGTTCTTTTCTTTCTTAAGCACCAGTGCTTTTACTCTCAACTATTCCTTCCAGCAACCTGATCAGTTTTCCTCCACTTCCTCCTGCCGACACCAGTGTTTCTCCTGTTCTATGTTAATGTGTCCACTATTCTCTCCCTTTTTGGCACTACCATGAGGCCCACTGTATCTTTCAATCCAACGAAAGCTAAGGATTCTCTCCATGTTTTGAAGTGTGACTGCTTTTATTTTATCAGCTTTCCTAAGTCAGCAAAAAAATTAAGCAAATTTCCTCATATTTTTCTAGAGATCTAAGAGGAAGAGTGAAGAAATTTAATTATCGGGAAAGCTTCATGAAATTTGTGAGTTCTGTTTGATTCTTAGCACTTCACATGAAAGCCATTAATGGACTCACAGTTGGCTGGAGTTCAGGGCAAACTTACTTTTCAAGTCTGAACCAAACCAGTGAAGGTAGTATGCGACAGATCATCTGGATTTCGTTGCACGTTGAGGTGAAACAGAAGGTTGCCTGACAAATGAGAGTAGAACATATTTGTTTATTTTTTGACGAGGCCCTTAATTGGCTCCTTTAGGGAGTGAACTGAAGAAAAGAGACAGAGAAACAGGCTCCCATGTTCTGAAGAAGGAGGTAGATGCAAAAGGTGGGGAGAGATGAAGGATCTTGGGCAGTGCAGGGGCCTGTAATACTGCCAGACATGAGGCAATGAAATGTACCTAAACATACAATTCTGTCTACACTTGAAAATTTCCTATAGTAAATAAAGCCACAAGTTACCGCTTACAGAAAATTGTAATCTTATTCTTGGTGTACTTCCACTGACAAACACCCTTGAAAAACCAAGCTGCAAACCTACAGTACCACATAGCTGGAGCTAGGAAGAGAGTGTAATGAAAGTACTGAGCAGTTCTTGGGTTTAACACCAGCGCAGAGACCTGGGGCTGCCATACCACGGGGTCTCAGTGCCACCAGTGGAGAGCAAAGAGCCTGTGCCCAGAAGACATCCCAGACAGCCTCCCAGCAGAGATGCTGCTGGAACCTTCAGGGACAAATGAAAGTTCCAAGCACAATGTCCAGCACGTGGGGACTCAAATGCATCTGCTTGGATGGTGGAACTGTACAGACCATGGGCCTTCAGGAGTTTCCTCCTAAGCCTGATTATGCATTCAGGTCCAGTTACCACAAAAAAGCCACAGTGTAAGTTCCCACTGCACTGGTAAAAAGAAATTTCTGAAATAATTTGCTTCTGTGTCAGTTTTGCTCTATCTTTCACAGACAGACTGCAGTGCAGAGGGTAGGAAAGTGCTTGAGACAACTGTACCAGAAGGCCATGTGCACTGAACCCTGGACACCCTTCCCCAGACATCTCCAAGCTGGAAACCTGTTGCTGAGATTCATTGACCTGTATTAGGCAGGATCCACTCCATGATCATTACTCCATGCAAAGTATGGGAAAATAAAAGGGCGAGTTTGTCTTTTGAATATGCTGTTTCCTGGACCTTACCACATCTCCTCTGTTTCTCTCAGCAGAGCTGATCACCTCTCAGATTGCTCAGGACTGATCACACCTGGTGCAGCAAAAATGGATGTCTTGGGGGAAAAAAAACAAACCTGAAACAAAAAGTGTCAGCAAAACCCCACCCACTAAGAATTTCCAAAGGTTTTCATAAGTAATTGCTGTTCTATACAAGGGGGGAAATAGTTATTACTATAGCGAGTGTCACAATGCGTAATAGCATTTTTTTTAAACAAGCTGTACTTTTTGCAGGTACAGACACATCATGATAACACGTATCTTTTTCTTTTGCAGTTTTGCAATAGTAATAAGCAACATGTAGAGGATCCGATATTTTCCTTTTCAATATTGATGGGATGCTGCATTTTCTGGTACTCCCTTTTATTAATGAAAATTTTATTTAGAAAAGAATTCACTGGCAGGGAAAACCATAATGGAAATTAATTATACAGACTTTTAAAGGTAATGAAAGAGGGAGATGGCAGTGAGGAGTGACTGGCCCTTTTCCGGAGTGAGTGAGGCTACAGAGTAGCTTGATAAACCTGTCCCATGAAGACAGACTGAGAGATTGGGGTTCTTCAGCCTGGAGAGGAAAAGGGTCTGGGGAGCAGAACATATAGCAACTTTCTACTACCTAAAGGGGGTTACAAAAGAGCTGGAGAGGGACTTTGGACAAGGGCATGTAGTGATAGGACAAGGGGGAATGGTTTTAAACTGATAGAATGCATATTAAGATTAGATATTGGGAAGAAATTCTTTACTGTGAGAGTGGTGAGTCACAGGAACAGGTTTCCCAGAGAGGCTGTGGATGCCCCCTCCCTGGAAGTGTTCAAGACCAGGCTGGATGGGGCTCTGAGCAACCTGGTGTAGTGGAAGGCGTCCCTGCCCACGGCAGGGGCATTGAAACTAAACAATCTTTGTGATGCCTTTCAACTCAAACTGTGACTTTGTTGGTCCTCAGCAAGGCTGTTGAGTGCTGTTCACATGCAGGATGCAACTACAGCTCATCTCTGTGGGTGAAAAGAAGATGTTCATCCATCATCCAGCTCATGTCACTGCAAAAGCATCTCCTTTTTTTCACAGATATTCCCAAGTCAAGGCATCAGTTGAGATGCAGGTGAAGTCTGTCTACAGCTTCCATCTACTTCATTCCTAGCACTGTGCTGGTACCTACGGGAAGTCCAGAATGACAGGAAGAAAATTACTGACCACAAAATAGTATTTTTCTTCATTTTCATTCCATCCAGTGGACACAGGCAGAAGGCAAACTTGGCCCACCTTGGTGAAGCATGCCTTTCCCCATGGGCTGTTAGACTGGGCTTTGTGCTTAACACTGGCAGATAAGACTAGTGCCGGCATGCAGGTAGAAACGTGGGATGGACTTTCTGTTGACATTGCGGAAGAGAAGCAAAAGCTACAATGTCCTTCATATGCAGACAGAGATATGGTGATATCCTTTGATTCTTTGTAGCTTCTGGATCTACCTTGAAGGAGAAAATTGTAAGGGTTTCAGGGGAAAGAAAGCCAGATTTAGAGAAACAGTTGGGGTCTTGTGTTCTTCCAGGAGCTTGGACAAAATCAAACAGCCCACAGATTTCACCTGCATCTGTGAAATCATTGAGCTGTAATTCTCTCTTTTATTGATTTGTTTGGTAGTGATGTGGCATTGTGCAACATTTTACTCTCAATTTTATCCCCAGGACTGACTGAATTTTAAAGACAAACAGGAAATTGTTATTATAGTTTTAAGAGCAGTTTGTGTAGAAGGAATCTAGAAAATAACTTGTGCCCACCCCCAAAGCCTGCATGGAAAAGCTCCATGCAACTAAAGCAATTTGGGTAAATCCAAATTCATCCTTTCCTTGCCCAACTCAAAATATTTGAAAACACCAAAATTTCATGCAAAGGTCTGTATACCTTTCTTAGGATTCAAACTCAGCAAAGAGCTTAAGTCCATGCTCAATTATACTCACATGCTTGAGTTCTCTGCTGAATTGAAGCCTAAATTTGTCATCCCTCCCAGCTTTGTGATTGTTACACAATTTCATTGTCAATCTGATTAAAAAAATAAAGCCTGTGGAAAGTGACAGAGAGCAGAAGACTGTGTGTCTGTTTCTATTTTAATAATTACATGTGCTTAGAAATTTTAATTACCGAGTCATCAATTCTTGTTCACATAAAATCCTGGCTAGCCTGTTTTTATGAAGTAATTTTTACTTTCCTCAGTCCTGTTGCTCACAAAACTGGCAAATGTACGTTTGATACAAGTCAAGAATTATCTGAGAGGTAAATTTCATATTAATGGAACTAATGTGCTTTCTTTTAAAACATCTTTGGTTATTTCATTGCTTACCATAATTTAAGACTTGGCTGCATAACGAGTGTTGCACTTTGGCAATTGCTGAAATGGTCTGTGTGTGGTCAAGACAGCTGTGTCTGTTGTTGCTGAACATAATGCTGACTTAAGTAACCAGTATCCGCTTCAAGTAGGATTTCAAACCTTTTTGCTTTCTTTCGTTAATACCAGGTTACACAGACAGAGAAAAGGGGGGCCAGTGCTGACCTGTCTTGCTTGTTGTTCTCGTAACTGAATGGCAGCAGAGAGAGCAGGAACAGATTGCAATCTCTGCCTTCAAAACTTCAGCGATGAACTGCAGCTGAGCAATTTCAGGATGTTGTGTTTTGGGGTTCATCTCCCCATCTAACAAAATGCTAATCCTCAAATGACTTCAATTTCCACTTCCAAAATGTTCTGAAGAAATCCCATGCTGTCTGGTGCAATGCTTTGGTCTTTGAGCTGCACAGAGGTGGTCTGATCCCTATCTCACTGGGAACTGGGAAACAATGTCACCCAAGTCAACATGTAAGTAGTATATACAATATCTAAACTTGGCATGAGGGGAAAATTGCCCCATGATTACACCACTCAAGGAAGTGCTTTTAAAGCTAAGAAGAGAGATGGGGATCAAACAGATATAAAGGGCTTAAGGGCAACTGTGCCAGCTGAGGAATTCATGCCTGAACAACAGCGGGCGGTGGCTGCTGCCTTCCCAGCCAGGCTGCACCTCTATCCGTGTCCTGCACCAGCTGCCAGTACACACATCCGAGGGATCGGTGCTGCCCACCGAGCTGGTGCCAAGCCCATCTCTCCAGACCTTGCCCACTTCAGGGGGCTGATTGGCACCCCGTGCCTCCCCAGGAAGAGCACAGGCCAGAGGCAGCTTTCATCAGTGAACCCCTTTTTCCCAGAACGACCTCCCCGCCGAGGGGCCAGAGTGGTCCCGATGCCATACGTTATGTAATTTATATGTAAATGAGCTGGGGAATATGCACAAACGAGCTGCACATACATTGCTCCAGTGGATTCCACCATGCAGCCTCTGGTTTCTATCAGAAGCGTACACAGATGGGGTTTCTGCAGATTAAAGAAACCAAGATGTGATTGCTTTTAAAGAATGCACCTACTGATACAATGCTGAGAGAAAACAGGAAAGCGCTCAGTATTTGAGTCTTAAAATAACACTGCTTTTTCTAGTCATGAAATGTTTTGAGCTATACCTCCTATTGCACTTACAAACATTTAGCCATTATTCAGGGAATATGACTGTTGAGATTTATTCCAACACATTCCAGAACACCCTTGTAAGATGAAATTTAACATCAAGTGAACATGTCCTACATAAACCTTTTTTTAAAGCAAATAGGGGGAAAAAAAATCAAGTCTTGTTTTAAATTAACCTTTCAAGGTCATGTTGGGATGAAGCCATTTCAATATATATCAAAGGGGTATAGAAATGTGCAGCTTACTGAAATGTGTTCTTATACAGTAAGAATATATCCTCATTTTACACATGGCTGAATCATATACAATAAACACATTTTCAAAGGTGACCTTGAAGCTACCATCCACATTTCTTAAATATCTGTCTTACAAATGAATCCATGCAAATGTATGTGTAAAGAGTTTAATTTTTTTTCTCTTAACAAATAATGCAAATAATTTCTTTGTTATAAAAGACATAAATCAGTTTCTTTCTGTTGGTTTCACTGGACCTACCGCAATTTGCACTAGCTGAAAATCTGGCCCTGATTCTTTAATCTGCAGATATACTTTGTCATTGCAGTTTATATAAACATGAGGTCAGCTAGTACTTCCAGACCCAAATGAACTCCTTGATAGTTCAAACTCAAACTTCAGTTTTAAATCTGAATTTTGCTATCATCATTTATCTTACAACTGACCACAAGCAGACATAGAGCATTGCTGGGTTTTGTGGTATGGTTTTGTCTGGGGATTTTAAAATGTAATTAAGCACCCTGTTTTTCTCCAGACACAAAAATTTAAGTGACCCATTAAAAGTGAACATAGCTGAGTGTACTTTTCTTAATAGGCTTTGAAAGAGCATTCAGTAATAGCCCAAACAAACTTAGCATCCAACAGATTCTCATTGTTTGAGTCAATCCACATTATAAACTGTGCATAGTGTCTTTTTAACAAGTAGGACAATTTTCAAGATATGGGAATGCAGGAAAGGAAAAGAAATAGGTGATTTTCTGTCTTATTCCATAATTTAAAATGCACACATGAGGTTGGACAGGATGTAAGTCTTCTTTTAATGTGCAATGACCAGCCCATAAGAAATTTGAAATAAAACAGTTATTCACAAATGTGGTTTCAAACACTGGTATTTTATACACAGTGTCAGTATTATTAATTTTGTCTTGCATTTCCCCAAATAATTCAAACTACTTTGTAGTCAAAACAGTCAGAAACATAAACTTGGTTCATTACTGCACAGCTACATGGGAATGAAATGCAGAGGGTATTTCATGGTGGATAGCCTGGCTGAACACATTAGAAGAAGAGAAAAATACTTAATCCTCTTAAAACTATGGGGAGAATTTCAGTTGGCAAAATGGTCATACTGGAATTTGACCACATGCTACCAACACCTCTATGAAATGCCCTAAAATGCAGTTTCTCAGGAATGAAACAGTTGACTACTGTATTGAGAGGTGAGAGAAGTGCAAAATAATAAATAGTCTAGAAAATAACATGAGGTGAAGACAGAGTAATAATGATCATACTACCCTGTACTTTCAAAGTACTTTTTATCTGGGAATTTCAAACAAATTTTTACACATGTAGTGCTATAATAGAGACAAATATTATGCCAGTGTTACAGAGGAGTAAACTGAGGCATAGCAAATTTGCACCACTTGCTTTAGGCAGCACAGATGGTTAATAGGAATGCAGGGAATATAATTAGTAATTCTGTATTTTAATCACAAAACCCTTTTCCCAGTGACGTACTTCTTATGCATTTGGAAAGATTTATATGAAAAGTTGCAGGCACAAACTTATAAGGACTTTCCAAAGCCCTACGGAGGTTTGGGAGGAAGCTGGGTCCTGAACTGCTGGGAGCACCTGGGTCTGAGCCTTGCAAAGTCAAATTTAAAATGAAGAAACTCCGAACTTGTTTCCACACCAGCATATCACTGAAGTACTGTCTAGCTTAAGAACACAACATTCAGTTGATCCAGTCTAGGTCCACTCAATACCCATAAAATATTCTCCTGCTGAAAATGAGAAATTTTGCTGAGACACAAAACAGTGTACTTCATTTTATTTCTGGAATATGTTTTCAGCTCTCTCAGTGTTGTGCACATTACTCTAGACGACCACCTTCAGCAGTGGTCTAGAAGTTCCTCTGCTGCCTAAAAGTTGAAAAATGAGATCTACGGATCCCTTCAGAAACACTGCCCTTCATGGAATAATAGATGAGTTGTCATTATGCTTTGGTGTGGAAAGTTGCCGTCAGACTTGGCAGCTCTGACTCCAAAAATCAAGCTTTGAGGTTTTCCTTGATGTTGAGGCTTATGATATAAATACAAAAGCAAAGATTAACTTTTATAGGTAGTTTACCAGACTAAACATAGTTGTGAAAACTGTTAAAAGATTCCAAACATAGCAACAACATCCACAGTGAAAAAAATGAAATTTAGGAACTGCTGTGTACCAGCTCCACCACATGGCAAAGGACTAATTTACAGTTTTCTTTCTAGAAGGAAGATGATTTCAATTTAAAATCTTAGTCTGTCTCAATTTCTTCAACAGACACTTCTTCAGCAGAGGGGTCCCAGAGAGCAAAACTGCCAAAGGCACAAGTGAATTCAAAACAATAACTCACGGCCTGCAGGAGCAGACAGTCACATTTAGATGAAAATCTGCAGGGTTGGAAACCACGTTTTCTTTCTTGTGTGGGGAACAGTAGAGACTGATTTCTTCTTGGAGCTCCTGTACATGACCATAGCATACATAGTTAAACCAGAAAATCCCTGGCTCCAAGGCAGACAGACAAGACCACAGGGAAATTGTGGCGTTACAAGGTTACCTTGCTGCTACTCCATGAGCCTGCCAGTCCTTGGACTTTTTGTGTCCTGTTATATTTTGGAATGAGAAGAGTACAAGACAGCAGACAGAAACTCCAGCCATGGCCTTGTTTGTGTCACTCTCCCTGGAGATAAATTTCACTCCATGGAGGAAACTTGCCTCTGCACTCTGAGGTACACCCAGCCCATATCCATTGCCTCCATAAGAGAAGAGGTTCTCAGTGCAGAAGACGGATTAATCTATCTTATGAAAAATGTTTAAAGCATTAAACCCCTTACTCAGAATACAATAGTCTTGACTGGCCCAAGACAAACCACCAGACAGATGAGTGAACTATACTTTTCCTTACCCTTTCTGTAAAAAAAGTGAAAGAAAAAAGTGTTTCTGCAATGGCACTGCTACAGTACCTGTGTTTGTACAAGTTAGTCTTAGTTGGTGTACTCCTTGGTGTCTATAACTAGGGAACAGTTATATTTGATTCATTTGGAAACACCACTTTGTGACAAGGCACTAATCAGTACATAAAGCACATCATGAAACAGACTCAAAATGAGGAGTGGTATAATCATCATAAGCAGAAACTAGAGCTGGCTCACTAGCTTTTTCAAAGTTTTGCTTTTCAAATATCTCATGGCAGCAACAGTAGCTGTCAGATTATTTGTCAGTAGCTGCAGACTTCTGACTTGTTAAGTACAGAAGTTTCTGCAGGGCTGCTTCTGGTCTGCATTCACTTTGCACTATCCTACCTCACGAAGCATGATATTCTTTTTAAAAAGTGTTTTAAAACTGAAGCACAGTTACATGCTGGCCTTTTGTGGCTTCATATTTTTTTACAAATAGCTCTGCATTTTTAATATAATCTCACTAAGTGCATTCTAAGTAATTTTTCAAATTTAGAACAAACTTTCTTTATTCAGATTGTGATACAAGATGTTTCTCCAGCTATTTCTGGCACTAGAAGATTTATGAGACAACTCAGCGTATGGAGCTGATGTTTTAAGTAGCCTGGGCCCACCAGAGAAGACAGGGAAGATTAGGATCCCTAGATTTATCTAATGCAAGGCAGAAAATACTAGAATTCACATCTCAGTGAGACAAGTCGGTATGCTCATGTGCCTCCATGAAAGCATGGCAGGGTTTCTGACAGGCAGGACATGGCGAAAGTTACAAGACTATGCAGAACACCGGGTTTTGATCATTATTCTCCTGGCTTCAAGGTGTATTAGACTTTCCTGGCAACAGTTTTTCAACTCATTCAACAGTCATCTGCTTTCTCTATGGGGTGATTTTGCACTGACTAATCATTCACAAGTTACCCTGAAATAAGCAGCCTCATAAACTTAACTAATATTTGCTTTAAGATAGTGCAGGAGAACCTGCCCCATGGGGGATGAGGTAGGAGAGCACACACATAGTAGCTGGGTGTGTTTCCACATCTGGAGATAAGGACACAGTGATAGAAGTGGCCACAAAACACTGACATTCTTAAAATTAATAATTTGAACATGTCAGAAAAAAAAGTGTAAAATTATTCTAGTTCCACTAAAAACTGTCTCTACTGGATCCAGATCAAATCCTGGGGTTTATTTTTTTCCAAAGCATCTTTTCATTCCAAATGCTGTGCTTCATTTTGTATTTTTTGCTTTCAAATCAAATTGCTTCCCTTTAGTAGTTTATTCTGAGCTTCCACATGGGGTTCCACATTGCTTTCTATGTCATTTGATATTCTGTCTGCCCACTGCTTTGTAAAAAAAAAAAAAAAATTACTGATTTCCCGGTAAATTTGACCTCATAGTCTTTTTAGTGAACATTTTATTTGTGTTGGTTCTCTTTAGTCCTGTTAGTTCTGTTCTGGGATGGTATAAAATCATATGTAATGTGGAGAGTGGTTAAAAAAAGAAACTTTGTACTTTGGCCTGGCTGTCCAGTTTTCAGTGTGCAGTAATCACTATGATGGATGTGGGAAGAGAAATAATGAGCCCCTTTACTTTATTTCTTTGCAGTCCATGGGTGGAAACCATGAAGCTTTTCAGTCTAATCATTCTTCACATCCATCCTTGATAAAATTCTCAGCAGTCAGCACAGATTTAAGAAGAAAAAAAGACACTGCCTGTCTTGTTTGTGGACATTTGGAAAGTTTTAAGCAATATTGCAGGTGGGAAGATGGTCACAAATGTATTTTATTTGTCATAATTTCTCTTCAGATTTTAAAATGAAAAATGTAATGCAGACTCTGACATCAGAAAATACTTTGGAGCCCTTAAAAACTGAAAAAGTGAGACAAAACAGAACATGCAAAATATGTTTTATTTTTGCAGAAAATATTTATGTGAAATCAGGATTTTACTTTTGATTAACTGCTTGCAGGTGACTGCATCTGCAGCACTGGAATGCCATGATATGCTGCAATATGTTGAAGAGCAGATTTCGAATATTCATAGTCTGAGTATTGAAAAAATTAGGGAACTGAGTCAAAAAAAGGGAAAACACTGATCAGCAGAAAAGATGGGTCATGTTTTTATTTGTCACTTAACCTATTTAATTCTAAGTTGAAGAGACTCATAATTCTGATATTCGTCCAGAGAAAATTGTGAAATTCTATTTCAAATAAGAACAGTTCTGTGGCTTTTTCAGTGGGTCATTGGGTACAAGCTGAGCTGCTACAGGAAAAGAGAAAATTGTTCTTTTAAGGTCAACCACTACAATGCAGGAGTTTATCTTTCAGGATTTATATATAAACACTAATAATAAAATGCTACACTCTAAAAAAAGCACTTTATTATAAGCCTTCTGAGGTATGCAAGGTGCCGACAGACACTTTCCTTCCCTTGAAATGTTTTTAGCCCTTCTCCCACCAGGATGTGACAGGCTGACATTTGGAAGGGACTTTTATCATGGGAGCCTGCTGTTGCCTCCAAACCTGCTGCTGCTGCTGTCGGTGACAAAGGAGGCTGGATACTCTCACAGTCAATTGCTGCAATCTGTCATGTCTGAGATTTCCAGACTGGGTTTTATTTCAGAGGATTTTGGTGCTCCCCACAAAGTCCAGCTGTGGTGCTGGCAACTGCTGCCATGGGCGGGGTCCAGAGGCCAGGACTACCAGAGGCGGGGTGGGACAGTGGGTGGCATGCGTGGCAGGGCTGGGGCTTTCCATGCCTTGCAGAGGGAGCTGCCACCAAAATCATCAGCTCAGTTCTGACCATGACAAAGGCTCTGCTGAAGGTAATGTCAGTGAGAGGAAGGAGGTGAGGGAATCATCTGCAAGGGGTCTGGAGCAATGGGCACTGTCCCAAGAGGAGAAGCAGGCTGGGCTGTCACACATCTCACAGATTTAAGGGAACCTTACAGAAAGGCTACAGCATGGGAGATGAGAAAGCTTTCAGAATGGGCTACACTGGGGAGATCAGAAGTTGTGGACTTCCTGGTGGTGTCCTTAGTGGCCCCAGGACTGAATGGTTATAGAGGACAGCAGAGAGAGCTTCCCAGGGTGGGCAGTGTGCCATGAGTAGGGCTTTCTCCTGCTTTTAGGACTCCCAGCACCACACCCCCAGCTGGCTGAACCAGCTCAGTCTCTCACCCAGATCTGTGATGGTCACAATAAATGATCCTGTTGGGTGTGTTTTGCCTTGTCACATCTTGCGTTGTAATTTGCCTTGAAATTAATCTGTTGGTCTAAGGAGCTGGGGGTTGTCTTATATATGATATGGAGCTAATATCAGAGCTAATATCAGAGCTAATGATTCTGATTTGGCTAATAGAGAGGAATAAACCCTTAACAGACAATTCATCAGACCTATTTTTATGTGTAGAGGAAATCAACAACATAGCAGCAATAGCATTACTGGAAGCGTAGGGCAGTGTGGGCTGAGCATGGAATGCAGTATTGGGAAAGAAAGCCTGTCAGAGGGAGAGCTCTGTATGATGCTTACGTGAATGTTAGTCCCTGAATTTAATGTCAGTTCTTATTTGCTGAGGAAATTCAAGTCCTTGCCAGGTGCCAACCTGCCAGCCGGCCGTAACAATACGTTATCCCCAGTTTTGGTTCTGCTCCAAACTAGCAGGTTTCTGATGCATAACATGTATTGACAAGTACAACTTCCTGAGCAGCACGAGACTAGCCACACTCCATTAGAATGCCAACCATGGACACAGAGAGCCCTACAGAAATGTTATTGGATGGGAAGAAATTCAGAACAAATATATCAGTAATTGATAAAACGAGAAATGCGGAGTGGGTATGCTGGTCTTTGCAATACAGACAGTGTGCTGGACTGACTTCCAAACTGTTAGTTGAAACTGGCAAAAGGTGAAGAGAGATGGCTTTTAGGTAAATAAGGCATGAAAACCTTTTGATATCATATACAGAAAAAAAAATATTTCTTTGTACCCAACTGTAGTTTTAATATAGGCTCAACAGATCACTCTTATCAAAGAAGTGGTGAAAACTGACTGCAGCTACATACTGGCCACATTCTCAAGCAGCATCAATCTCTGTATCTGAACACCTCACATGACTTCAAAGGAAAACGTAAGCCCTTCCTCCCTTTGCATCATTTATAGGGATTTGCTTTGGGTTTTATTTTTTCAACTAAAGGCAATTATGTTGGAAGGTCCACATCAAAGAAAATGCCAACCTTAGGCCTTTTTGCACTATCCAGGACAGGGAGTGCAATGGATATTCATCGATTTAGGTTATCCCATCACATGCACTGGCCAGAGTATGTTTCACAGTATTAATGGTGATGAGGTTAAAGCCTGTCTTTTCTTAGAAAACCTGGGTATCATCATAACCAGCTGTTCTGATTTGCTGACTATTTATTAACATCTTTAGTAATTATGCATGGCAGACTTCATGAGAACACAATCATACAGCTTGTGTAAATTAATGCCCTCAATAAAACTTGCCTAGGCTTCTGCACTTAGCTCCTTTGTTCGAGTGTGTTTCTCCCGTTAAAATATTTAGCTACTGAAGGCATATGCCCCCTCTCAGGCACAGACTGTGCATGTTTTTTGTGCTTGTTCTGCATGAGAAGCTCTCATTGACCCAAATAAGGGCTCAGTGCACGGGCCATATGCTAGGACTATGGAAATTGCTTTGAGAGTATGTTGATTTTCCATACTCACATCATAACTGCAGTGTGAGTGTCACTGCTGGATTGTCTTTTGCACATGGATAAAACTGCACCACTGGAGTCAGTGGAAGTTTTGTCTCTGAGTGAAACGAGAGGATGCTTTCATGCCCATTGCCCCTTGGGAAGCTCCGAGCTGCCTCTAATTCCTCTGACCAAGAGTGTTGTGTGCAGTCTTGTGGTCTCTTCTCAGGTCAGATGTCCCCAGGGAGGGGGTCCTCATCATCTAGCTGGAAGGACCCCAAAATAATGCCACTTGACTTTGCTTGCCCACAATCTCCTCACATTTCACAGTGAGTACATTAAGGTTTTGGGTGAAGCCTTTCTTGAATGCCTGATCAGGTACAGTGCAGGTGACATAATTCATTGTATTACAGCATAGGAATTATCTCACCTTGCTTTTTCTGCCTGAAGGTTGAGCACCTTGCATGCCTCAGCTGTGTATTCCTCTGTATTAAGTGAGGAGATACAAGCCCCATCTCAGGGTTACTCATCTCACATTTAGGTGAGAATTGCGGAATGTAGCAAAGAAAATTTCATCTGTATGTACAATTATTCAATTACTTCACAAACTGCTCTAGAAAAGGCCATAGGTTCACTACTAGATCTTAGCCCTTTCCACTTGACCCACTCTGCACAAATTTCAGTTTGAATGGGCATATAAATCCAGCTTTAAAAGACATTGTTATAGCAAGGAGGGTACTGTCTTGGTATGTAGTGTTGAATAATATCATTGTTTATTCTCAAACTATACCCATGTTCTATCTCAGAGGGGGTTGCCTTACATTAAAATAATTGTTTTATAAACAGTTTTCTCTGAGCTCAGCAGCTCTAAGTTAGACATTCAGCAATGCACTCTGTTAATCCGCTGTTGTGACATCCTGTTTCTAGCTCCGTAAGCCTACACCCATGTGTACACAAACACATGCACACTTAGGCACACACATTTTCAAAACATATCCACGGATCTCAGCGCCAGAACATCAGCCCAGGAGTGCTGTTTTGTTTTTCCATAGATGCACTTCAACATAGTTGCAACAAGTCAGAGCTCCCCACAAGCTGTGCCG
Organism: Edolisoma coerulescens; assembly: GCA_013397115.1. Lineage (NCBI taxonomy): Eukaryota > Metazoa > Chordata > Aves > Passeriformes > Campephagidae > Edolisoma > Edolisoma coerulescens. Next base: position 704,639 of record VWZW01000401.1, read on the forward strand.
CAAAACTCTTACATCTGGCAGAACACAGCTGTGTGAGCCATGCGGGTAAGAGAGGAGCTCCTGCTGACAGGAGCTCCCAGGGCCACTCGGGATGGGGACTCTGCTCACCAGGAGATGGGCAAAGCCACTCTCCCATTTCACATCAGACAACACCAAGTTCCTTAATCTTGCTATATTATTTCAGTTCGGTGTTTCTACTGACCATAGATTTCACTTGTCATACACCTCTGCTAAAAATGAGTGAAAGGTGCACCGAGAATACAGCAGCACGTGTGTCTGCACTCCCTTTGTAATGATGCAAATGATGGTGCAAAGCGAAAGACAAGGGTAAATTATGTACCTTGGGGCAGGCTGTGAGCCTTTACAGGCAACATTGATTAATTACTGACATAAACAGCCTGATTAGCTTAGTAAGATTGTAATCAGTTCTCAAGCCTTTTGTTTGCACAACAGTAAATCAAAGGAAAGTGAAAATGCAGAAATTAAATTTGTATGGTTTTGTATGTCTGTATATACATATACAAAGATACATCTCCACACCATAGGTAGAAGGGAGGAATAAGTATCAGCAAGAAAAGCCTGCTGTTTTTCCTTATATTATCAAATGTGTAGACAAACCTGTGATTTATTTTCCATATTTTAGATGCAACTACTCAATGTATGCTGTGCAGCTGTGACATAAAACTTCTTTCAAAGACGGCTAATGCTAAAGAAAGATATTGCAAATATGTGACCTGTGCTCTGGTTTTGTAAAATATTTTTCTAATTTCATCGCTCCAGGATAGAGCTTTATAACTTAAGCCAGAATCGTTGAAAAATGTTGCTGCTTTGCTACTGCAGGCAAAATCTGTACAGAATAGGATTTGTAATATATACAAACTCTCAGACAGTTCCTTTAAACTTACGGAAACTCCTATAATAGAGTTTTACTGAAGTCCAAAATAAGTCCTGGCCAAAGTTTTTGCTGAATATGTTGAATTCTAAAGCAGGCCTGGGTCTCAGCATGATTTTCCTACTGTCTCCTGAACAAAAACTACCTTATATTCCACCCAGGAGCATAACCCATAAAACACGCACAATAACATATATAGAAATCCATCTCTCCCAGCCTAATGAATTTAATCAAGATCAACAGTTGTGTGAGATCAGTTTTGGCAGAAACTTGTGCAGGTGCAGATTTCTATTGTTGTTCAGTCAAACCATTGAACAGGAGCTCTCTTGTGCTTGAATAACCTCTACCTTTCTTTCCGATGTTTTAATGAGTGAGCGGCTTATGTTATAGATGGAATATCGTGCATGACACAAAGCACACGCACCGTGACAGACACCATAGGATTCACGGGGTGGGTTTTTTGGAAACTTTTTGGAAGTCAATATACAGGCCCTGTCCTGCAATTGTCTTAGCTGTAGATTATGAATAAGAAGGATATTACCTGGGTAAAGAGGGTTTGTGGGCAGGAAAAAACTCACAGAAAAGGGTGTTAGTCTGACAATATTCTTCCCACACTGCAGGTGTATCCATGTCATACTGCATCCAGTGTTGTTTGTAGCAGCCAAGGAAGACATTTGCAGACAGGTATCTCCCATTTTCCTCCTTCTCCTCGCCTTCCAGCCCCTGTCACTGCTTCCTAATGGCAGTTTCTTGCCACTGCTGTGATTTATTAGAGCCCATTTTCCAGGTACAACAGCAGAAATCAAGGTTTTGGCAAAAATGTCCCCCACTGCATCTTGCCCTTGCAGGGGCTTTTATGCACCCAAATGTCCCAAGAGGTTAGGGGAGCTCCTCCAGAGGAAGATTCCTGTATTTCCTGCTTGATTTTGACATCAGAAAACACAGCTATTTTCTTCATGGGAACTTCCTCTTGGAGTACTGTAGGTCCTTCAAGAAAACCCTTCAGCTGAGAATGCCCTGGCCTAGGGGAGAGTGCGGGGCTATTGCTGGCGGGCAGATGTACCCAGCTCGCAGCTGAGGACTGATCCAGGACCCACCGAAGTGAGTGGAAAGATGGCCACTGACTCTGGTGAGGTCTGGATCAGATCCCTGTGGAAAAATATTCTTGCTGTGAACTATACACAGGGAAATTCCATTTATAGAGGAGTTAAATGAAATGTTCAAATTGCTTCAATCCACGAGTAAATTGTGTTTCTACTTACAATTAATTTTGCCTTATAGGCCCCAGTCCAGTCAGACACTTAAGCACCTGCATATCTTTTAGCTGATGAATAATTCTCTCATAGACAGTGTTACCAGATTGCTTAATCCAGGTAGAAGTGAATGACTTTTCAGTGAAAAATAAGCAGCGTTTATTTATTTTACTCAGAGATATATGATCTGTACAATCTTGCAGGAGCATGTGATTTAAAAAATCGTGACATTTACAATCATACTTTTACTGCCTGCATGCTTGGGAAATTAGATAGCTTAGCTTTTAATATGTAAATATATAACTTGGTTCTTTTCTAGAAATTACACTATTCAATCTTTTTTTAGCTAATTTTCCCCATTAGTTTGTGTTTCACACAGTTTTGCAAAAACTGTTGTCTAGATTTTGTTACATTTTATAGCATGTTACATTTTATAGCATTTCTTGCTTACTGGAATTATAAGAGAAAGTTAAAATACAATTTTATTTTCAGCTGCTCACAGATGGCATCTTATGTCGCCAAAATCACCTAATGCAGCTTTCATCTGCTTGCAAAATCCGGACTTTATTTCTTGAGTTCTAAATTGCATGTAATAAGCATTTCTGTGCCTGTATCATCTATATCCGATAGCTGAATTTTCAGATTTAGAGATGTATCTGTCCTTTTAGTTTACTTTTGTCCCCCAACTGCAAAAGTAAACTTCAAAACTGTTGCTTTGGTTAGTCCAAGTATTTGAACTTCCCAGTGGTTGCTGCCATATGAAAACACAGATATGTATTTAAATACATGCTGCACTTTCCCTGCCCCAGACAGACATCTGGCCATTTCCCATCTGCTGACTGTGACCTGAAGCATTTTTCTGTCTCTCTCTTATTAGTTTGGGCTTTTGCTGAGGTTCAGTAGCTCACACATGCTGATCCATGGATTGTTTTTATTGGCAAACAGGTCCATCATTAACAATCTGAAACTATAGCATCTGCTAATTTAAGTGGGAACCACGTCCTGTTGTACATTAGGTGTTTAGCAGTGTGGGCATTTATCAAAACAAGGATTAAGTGAAATATACATGTGTGTAATATTAAGGATATTTCAGGCTATAAATAACACATTTCATTTCTCTTCGTCTTTAAACTCACATATGCATTTTACCATAGGGAAAAAAACTGTCTAAATCTTTCTGGATAGTTTAGCACTGGAAAACTTGGTCAACACAATACTTGTCTGTTAAAATCATTTGCATGCCTTTTTATGCTGGGTGGGCTGCCCCTACCAGCAAACACAAAAAACTGTGGGGGGCTTGAAGACTGCAGAACTGGTGTAGCATATCTCAGTGGCATGCAGCCCGTGTGGGTTTTTGCTTCCAGCAGCTCAGAATTGCAAAGTAATGATTTAATTTCATTCAGAAACATATTTTCAATATTTTAATAGTACCAGCAGCAGCACGAATTGCCCCAAACTTTAACAAGTACCCCTGGTAGAAAGGAAAAATTTTTTTAAACATTCATATTTAGAGATTCAAATCAAACTGCCAGATCTGGATTGGTTAGATGACATGGGCATTTGTTACTCACAAATTAGTTTATGGCCCAGCATTTAAAAGATACACCAAAAATGCTCAGTTCAAGACTGGTGTTGAGGGGATTCCAGTCTGATAGTTTACTTACTTATTCCTAGAACAACTGGCATTCAAAGAAAACAGAAAGTACCAACGAGACTTGAAAAAATACAAGCTTTGAAATAAAATTTCTCCTGAACCATGAGAGTGTGCAAAGCTCCAGGAAGGCAGGGTAGATGCAGAGGTTGACAGAATCCCACTGCTTTACAACACAACCACCTGGGAAAAAAGACAGCTGTCCCTGCTCCCAGGGAAGTGGCTCTGGGTACCTGCATCCCTTTTAGAAGCTCATGTCTCAGGTTGTAATGGACATGTAATGCTTGCCAGCTTCATCAAAACCTGTCTGCATTATCAGTAAAGAAGGAAAGAAGTTTAATCACAAATAACTTAAGACCAAGTGGAGGCTGGATGAGAAGCTTATTGAAGTCAATGGGAAGGCTCCTGCTGGCTTCTCTGAGGGGTGGATTGGGTCCCAGCTTCAGACCTCTGAAACAAATGCAAAATTTTTTTAGTTTTGTGCTTTTGAACATTGCTTTATTTTCTAAACAGAGGCCACAAACAGTTATGTGTCTGTTTCTGTGATCCTCTACTCTTATGAAGTCATTCCAGCTCTTCTATCAGTAAACTTGTTGTAATATATTTCATGCTTAGTCTTCAAAGAAATGTTAACATTCACAGATAAAAGACTCTGTACGCTGTCCATGCCACAACTGTCACCAGAAACCCAGGAATGATGACATGAGCGGATGATAAATATCCTCACACAAAAAAACTATTTTTCACGGGAGCCATAAGCAAACCTTTGTTGCCCTCCCTATCTGTGAAGCAAGGGACGTGTCCTCCCGTGGTGATGCCTTTGGGCCGGCTGACGCCAGGCGACGGAGCAAAGCCCCCGCCCAGGGTCTGATCTGCCATGGGGAGTGGGCGAGTCAAGTCAGCAGCGTGCCCGTCATCGACTCCCTGCTGAAAGCACACCGTCTCCCACATCAAAAAGGCACCAGGAGCCTTCGCACAGGTCTGCACTGTATAATGGGCAGATTTTCGTCGAGGGTTCAGAAGACAAATGAAGCTTTTATCTGCTTTCCAGCCCTCTGCAATAGGAGTTTATGTTAAAGCCACTTAACTGTCTAGAGTGCGGCCCTGTGGATTACCTGTTTGTGTGAATCGAGTACATTACCTGATCACATGAGCGCCGGGGATAAGTTTTCTATAACTAGCTTTTCTTTGAAGGGATCTTCAGCTACTTCAGGATTCTCACAAAGAAGTACCCCAAAGAGTCAGGATTAAGAATAGGCAATCCTTCACTTTGGCTTGTGTTTCTCCAGCCTCATTTATTTAGCTTTACTTACTTACTTGGTCACTTATTTGTGTGTCATAACAGCAGGATGAGGAATAAACCTTCCAAAGTATGCAGCTCCTATAACCTTTACAGCACCATGGGTTAAATATTATATAAAGAAGGGAGTGAGTGTCATAAAAGGAAATAACTCTTTCTGAACTGCAATTCGAAAGACTGTTGGTAATTTTATAAGGGTTCTGAATTTCAATTGCTAGAGTTAAAAATATTATTCTACCACACCTTTTTTTTTTTTTTTAAGCCACATTAAAAATAATTAGATCTGCAGAACATTTTAAAATTAAAATAACGATGAGGGATGTATAAGCTATTTAAAAACACTTTGGATGGTACACCCTTTTTCAGGAAATTGCACATGAAGGAGCAGAATTGGGGAAGTTTGAACACGTGAGTCTGTGTTTAGGGGGCCTGGTGAGCTCTCCCTCCAGGCTTTGAGCTTACCCCACACATGGTGCTGTCTCGGGATCCCCTTAAAAACTGCTCAGCCACCCCCCAATTCTTTACCCCTTTTTTGCTGCTGGAGGACACACCTATGTGTATTGTCACCATTACAAGTGGGGGGAGTTCCTGGAGGCTGAGGGCACAAGGTCCCTCCACACCACCACCACCTCCACTAATGCATCACTTGAGCCACTGAAGTGATACCCTTTTCCTGGAGATGTCCAGCAGCCCATCCTCCAGGATAGTAGCCATGCTACAGTGTTGGCAGCCCACCATTTTTGCTTTGATAATACCAGTTCTCTTTTGGTTGGCACCCAGCTGTCACACAGTGGTTGTGGGCACTCAAAAGCCTCTGGTTGCCAGTGGGTGAGCCTGTTTTTCTCTTGCTAGGAGTTTCAAGGGAAGACAAGCCCTCTCAGTCTCCTAAGAAGATGTTTTGTTTGACAAGAGGAAATGTTATGGTGAGGAATGGAACTGCTCATCCCAAAGTTCTCAAGACCTGTTAAAAACAAAGCATGAGAGAAGGGATTAGTAGGGTCAAGCTGTCTTTCTCACCACAAAAGCAATGGAAAGCAAAAAGAGATACATCCCAAACATTCAGAGGGTATGAGCTAGAGAGTTTGAAGGGGATATTTTTAAAGGAGAAAAGAGTTAATTTTTCTGATCAGCAGGTTTTCTTTCTCTAGTGATGAATTTAAGGTTACTTTATAATGCTCCTTTAAATCTGAAAACTGCCTGCACTCTGAAAAGTGACTCCAGCATTGTGCCCACTGCCTTGTTCACACTGAGTGGTTGCTTTGTGTACAAGAGCCTGTCTTTCTTGGAAAGACATTACAGTTTTTTCTTCCTTGTCGTGTTCTATTAAATTAAAAGGCCATTTTGATTGCAAGTCAGTACTTCCGTATAGAAATCACATAACTTATCACTCATCACTAGCAATAAGACACTGCCTGAAGACATTCCTTTGTCAAGCCTGTTGGTGATCAGTTTATGCCCTAAAGGATTTACTTATGACTCAAGGTAATGCAATTTCAGATGATATTTTTATTCATAAAAGTACAATCTCCCTTTGAAAGAATCTGAACTAATCACTCTAGTTACATCTTGTGACAGTGAGACACCTTCTCTTCAGAACTAAATAAAGCCAAACTCCAGATTGACAGGATGGACTGGCTGTGACAGACAGTGAGCAGGGCAGGACAGATGGAGAGAAGAAAGACTAAGGAAGCATGTTACACACCCCTTGCTTGCTGTCTGCAACATAAAATGACACACAACTCCACTACATTGATATATCCCTGTTCTTCCATAGATTTTTGTACTTATGATGAATAAAATTTTAAAATGGCAGTCCTGTTTTATGCACTTCCTTCTTTCTTGTTCTCAGATAAATTTAAAAAACCCCCCACAAACCGTACAACTGGTTTTTTTCTTACTTGTTTATAAATGCTGCTTCCTCAGTATTTTTTTTTCCTGAGACTTATGTCTAGTCATTTGGTAGTATCTCATCAACTTAAGTAAATAAATAAACAAGAGATCTTTTCCTAGGAGACTCTGTGGTTGCATTGTGTAATTAAATAGAAAACATTTGGCAGGTTTGGCTAAACAATGAATGTGCTTCCAAATACTGATGGTGTAAATCAAACTGAAGGAAAACATGTCATGTTTGTCCATTTCATGAGGACAATGAGGGTCTTATGGTGTTATTTTGTGCTTGGATTTGGCCTTAATTCTCTTAATTTTGTACAAAGAGGATGACCAAATCTGAAAAGATCTGAAAAGACTGCAGTCTTGCCAATTAAATCTGAAGAAAAGCTGAGCTGGTGACTTCAATTTAACCGCACAGTTGGCACCGTGCTTGTATTTCAATACTTCAGTTGCCTTTGGCAATGAGATGAGAATAAAATGTATCTCTGAACTAACAGCCAGCATCTTATTCTCAGAAATGTAACTACAGTTGTGTAAAACCTTTAGTATACACCAAAGCAGAAAGGGGTTTTGCAGAGCCATGTGTCCAGAGTTCTTTGTAAGTCACTTCTGCTTTGCACTGGGACACACATGTGCTAGGTACTTGAGTTTGCAAAAGTAGATGCTGACTTTGGGCCCCATTTTGTGAAGAACAGGCCCTTAGTATCAAGTTAGTATAGAAAGAGTGAAAATCTACAGACAAAACAAAGATTAGAGCTTGAAATGCACCACTTCTCCCTTCAGAAAGAGTCTGCCAGAAAGCACAGTAAATTTAGTCACAGTACAATGCCTATTACTCTCAGTGCGTGATTAAAGCTGCTTTCCCTTGGACCACACACACATGTAGTCTGTGCCCCTCTTGGGAGAAATGTCTCCTTCTGCCCACGGCCCAGATGAATTATAGTCACAACCACTTTGAAGATTTACAGAACACACAAAGGGGCAACCTGAAACAATAATGGTATTTCCCTGAAATGCATCTCTTCTCAATGAAGGCATTTTCTTGGGAATATGCAAGATGTGATTGCAGTTTACTGAGACAATGCTCATTATTATGAAGGTATTTCAGAAAGAACTTGAATTTCTCATTGCTCTAAATCCCATGACTTTATAACCTGTTGCAAAAATCCTGGGAAAAAGATGTGGGAAGCTGTGGGATGACAGATCCTCAGTGATGTTTTCTGGTGTTATGGATTTGGTTCTGTGACATGGCAGAAATCATCCCCAGTGTCCCCATTCTGGCTGAAAGTTCCTTGTCCTCGCTCCTGTGGCTGAATAACTACATCCAACAGGGAATTTGTCCTGTGCATGCTCTTTTTTCCCTGGGCAGTTACCAACAGGTTTTTAAACATGGTGCTTTAGATCTGGGCTTCTACACAGAAAAAAATATTCACAGAATTTTCTGTGTCCCTATGAGCTGGTTTTCTAGGTACTTGAATTTTGGCCCAGCTCAGACGCCTCAGGACTTGGGCTGATCCTACATTCCACTTTAACCTAGATGGGAATTTGCCCTCTTTTCAATGAGGAAGGAGACTTTACTGTGTGTTGACAGTCTGTATTTTTCTGCAAAAGCTGCAATCTCCTGGGAAGGACTGTAGCACAAAATGGCAGTGGGAAGGGCCCTGTCAGCAGACCTGGGCATATGTACGATGCAATGAGTCATGGGTCAGTGGGGATGAGATGTTGCCATGAAATAAAATTTCTTCTGAGAAGACTCAGTTTGTCAAATCCGCATCCTGCTCCCCCAGCTTCCTCAGTGTCAGGGAAGATAATGGAGCAGATCATCTTGAGTGCCACCATGCAGCACATACAGGACAACCAAGACATCAGGCCCAGCCAGCAGGGGTCTGTGAAAGGTGGGTCCTGCTTGGCCCACCTGGTCTCCTTTTTTGGCCAGGTAACCTGCCTAGTGGATGAGGGAAAGGCTGTGGATGTAGTCTTCCTGGAATTTACTAAAGTCTTCAGTACAGTCTCCCACAGCGTTTTCCTAGAGAAGCTGGTAGCTTACAGCTCTTCTCTGGTTTATAAACCATCTGGATGGCTGGGCCCAGCGAGTGGCAGGGAATGGAGTTACATCCACCTGAGGGCTAGTCACAAGTGATGTTTCCCAAGGCTCTGTATTTGGGCCAATCCTCTTTAATATCTTATTTGATCTGAGCCAAGGGATTGAGTGCACTCTCAGGCAGTTTGCAGACAGCACCAAGGTGGGCAGAAGTGTTGATCTGCTGGAGGGCAGGAAGGCTCTACAGAGGGATCTGGGCAGATCAAAGGACCAGGGACAGTTGTATGAGGTTCAACAAGGCCAGGTGCTGGGTCATGCACTGGGATCACAACAACCCCAGGCAGTGCTACAGGATGGGGGCAGAGTGGCTGGAAAGCTGCCTGGTAGAAAAGGACCTGGGGGTGCTGGTCAACAGCAGCTGAACATGAGCCAGCGTGTGCCCAGGGGGCCAAGAAGGCCAATGGCATCCTGGCCTGCACCAGCAATGGTGTGGCCAGCAGGACCAGGGCAGTGACCATCCCCCTGTACTCGGCACTGCTGAGGCCACACCTCCAATCCTGTGTCCAGTTCTGGGCCCTCACTGCAAGAAAGACATTGAGGGGCTGGAGCGTGTCCAGAGAAGGGCAATGGAGCTGGGGAAGGGAATAAGTCATATGGGGAGGAGCTGAGGAAGCTGGGGGTGTTTAGCCTGGAGAAAAGAAGGCTCGGGGGAGCCTTGTCGCTCTCTACAACTGCCTGAAAGGAGGTTGTGGACAGGTGGTGGTCAGCCTCTTCTCCTGGGCAACCAGCAACAGTGTTCAAGTTGTGCCAATGGAGATTCAAGCTGGACGTCAGGAAGAATTTTTTTCCCTGAAAATTTGGTTAAGCATTAGAACAAACTGCCCAGGGATGTGGTAGAATCATCATCCTTGGAAGTACTAAAGAAATGACTGGACACGGCTCTCAGTGCCATGGTCTTGTTGTTGAGGTGGTAGGCAGTCAAAGGTTGGACTTCATGATCTTGGAGGGCTTCCCCAATCCTAATGATGCTATGATTCTATGAACTATGAAGTTCAGGGTGGGCATTGTTTTGGCTATGGTTTGCTTTGGGAATCCGGAAGAATCATCTGAAAAACAGGATCATCTCCAACAGGTTGCCAAGTTAAGACAAACCTGGACAGCCCTTCTGAAAGCTCTTCCTACTGATGTTTGCTGTGATACAGTATTGAAGCCTAAAGGGTTTTAATAAGTTTAAATAAGGTTGCTTTAAGGCAGCAAATTGTCCCATTTTATATCAGATGTCTCCTCAGACTTTGTGAGTAGATCAAGCCCCACCATTTGTAATTTATTTCTGATGAAAAAAAGGTGCTTTGAGAGAAGAATTTGCTTTCCATTGAAAATTTCAGTATTTAATTAGACCCAAAAAGGAAAAGGCCTAAGCCTGAAAAGATTCTGGGGTTTGTGCAAAAAATATACAATGTTCTTTTGAGATGATGCCACAGTGCCTCATGAGAGATGCTGTTCAGTTGCTTCAAGTCTCCACACAGTTTAAAGGACAGGTTCCAGACCAAACGACCTCTTTCACAATGCAGCAAGGATGACTACTAGTAAGTTCTTGTCCCTCAGCTAGAGGCCTGCTTTGCAGCATACCCTGCTTGCAGAGATAGTGGATGTATGTGGCATTATAGTCACAATTCTTACAAGGTTCCATGGCAGCGTTTTTAATCCACTATTTGATGTGTCAAAAGATTCCTGGGGGAAATAAAAATAATCTCAAATTGGTCCTAGTTAAAAGTCTGACAGGTGGACTTCCCCCTTTTTTCTATGTATTTGGCCTTCATACGTAATCCTTTATGAATTTTGACATGTGTTTTGACAACTGATTGAAGTCAGGCTCTTGAGCTTTTCCCAGGCATCCCAGGGGAGCAGGTGATGTGTCTCAAACCCTTTTGGTCCCATTCTTGTGGGAGGTGTTTAGAGAACCCAAATCCCCAGCTGCCAGTGGGGGCATTGGATGTTATACTGAAGACTGAACCAGGAGAACACTGTGGTAAATAGAAAAGTTTGCCCACTCTAAACTCTGCATCAGAGCTGAGCTTAGTTTTCTGCAGAAATATTTTCACAGATCAGATATGACATTTGTTTTAAATTAAACCAATTTTAATACAGAAACCAATTGTATGTAATTGTATGCAATGAATGTATTGTTAATACACTTATGATCTTTAAGTTACATGTCATTGTTAAAAGCAAAATATAAGTAATAATAGAAGATCATACTTTATTGTACTAAATTCACCCATTTTCTGAAAGACTTGAGAAATGGAATTTGGGTATTTCTACAAGATTTTTTTCAATTCTCATTCATTTATGACTGTACTTCTGGTATTTTGATTGCATCTAGTTTCTGTCTAAATTACCAGTCCAATAATCAGACTATATAGGATGTGTAATTATATTACCTGAGTTTTTAGGAAATGCTGGTAAGTTTGTAGAACTTGCACAGAAGTCATTAATGTAGATCAAATCTTTTCATGTGGGGTGCATGGAAAACAGGAACTGAATTATCAAGGGTTTTTCAGCGCTCCTGAGGCAGCAGCCCACATCGCTGGGGTTATGTGGCCACCATGTGGTAACACAGGGAAAACATAAACTGAATTTTTGCTTTTACTTTGCATGTAATTTTTCTGTCAATGACTTGCAGAAGTGCATATATTCATTTTCTAAAGGACATCCCTGGAATAATTTCCTCTTCATTTACAGTATTAAATCATTGAAAAAATAGGCAGTTTACATTGCACTACCTGGATCACAATATGGGATTTATCCTTGCAACAGAATTTCATCTGTCTGCATGAACGGCAACTTTTTTAGGGAAGAAAATAATTCCTGTGTAACTTCCAAAACCACTGATGATTAAACAGAAAAACTCAGTACCTATACATCAGTTCATAGACAGAAAATCATGACATTGAAAAGATATGGAAAACATGAATTTGAATTTGAATGACAATATAGTTTAATAGAGAGCTGTTAGACATCTCTCAGGAGTAATAGGTGGGCCCAGAAGAAGCAGAAAACAGCTCAGAAAACCTTCAGCTCCTTCAGCTCCAGAAAACAACTTCTTCATTCATTTTGTTTGCATAAACTGAAAATCCAGTTTCTAAATTCCTTTGGATGAACACAAGTAATAATGTTAAGGATATAAATGGTGATTTTTCTTTTTTGTACGAGTGGTGACTGTTATTAATTTACTGGTGACATGGTTATCTTTACTGTTCAACAACTGGAAATCTGAGAAAGAAAGTAGATGAGGGTCCTGCAAGGATTAGGAATTGAAAGGTGAAGGCAGACACATTGGCCTTGCAGTGACTGTGCATGACCCGGTTCTCCAAGTCACCAGTACTACCAAACACATAAAATAAAATGCATCTGTCCACAGCAGGATGGAGTTTCTCTGAATGTCCATCTAGAAATAACACCACAAAGATGGAATTTTGGAGTGATTTTCTTGCTATTCAAAGTTCACACTGCTGCAGTGATATTGCATTGCCTCGATAAAGATGCTTTAGGCATAGAGATCATTTTAAAAATCATATAAAAAGAGCTGAATTATTGCAGCTATATCTAGAAATATTAACTCTGTCTGTGTCCTCTAGGTACAGATGGGCTTTGTTGCACTGGCAAATTTCCTCCAGGCTTTCAGTGTACTCTGAAACAAGGGGATAATATATCTGCTTTGTGTTGGCTTGTTGTTTTCGTCTTTGATTGCAACAAAGTGAAGAAGACATGCCCAAATTTCCATTGCCCTGAGTCTCCTGTGTTCAGGGACACAAGTCCTTGAAACAGTTAATGAAAGGCTGAGAGAGAGAGGTTTGTATGAGCTCCCTGTCAAATATTGGCAAATATCACGATGAGACACATTTATTTCGTGTTAATGCTCAGCCAACATTAACTTTTACAGCAAATATTGACCCAAACAATGGCACTCTGGCAAAGGAATCATGAGTTGCAGTTTTGTGATATGTTCCACTCCCAAACACCTCCCATTTAGTTTTCTGCCAGCATATATTTTGGGGTAGGATAATGTATGATTTTCCTCTTTCCTGTGGGGAATTTTACTAAATCAGTTACCTTGCACAGACTGCATAGGTTGGCTTGGGTGACTAAAACTTCCAAATTAAGGGGTTTAGGATAGCAGGGCTAGACAGAGCTGCTCCCAGGCAAATTCTTATTTTTGCTCAAGTCCTTTATGAGTGTAAACAAGTCAAAAAACCTTCATCCAGTGATGATGATAGGCATATAATTAATACTGTCTACATTCAGCAAAATACATGAAAATATTTGAAGAACTGAACAGAACTAAGCAAGTGCTTATGTGTTTTGTTGACTTAGGCTCTTTATACATAAATATCAGCTCTGACAAAGGGTGTAATTGTCTTAATACTTATTCTTCTTTACTTAGTATTTAAAGGAAAAATCTTTCTTTTTACTTGGAGTTGAAGGGTAATGACGTATTGAGCTATTTACTGCCTGTAGGCACTAATGCTATGAAGCACTCTAAAATCCAAGAACTTATACCTATACACATATATCTGGTTTAACATTTATTTATCTGTATGTTTATCCCATCCATTTAGCCACATGTAATGTTTCCCATTGATAAGGAAAGTTTGTGCCTTTTAGTCAAATCTTGATAGATAAGTTTGCCAATAAATGAAGCAGAGTAAAGAGAGTTTACATCACCTTTGACTAACAGACTAACGTCTTTCTTCTGTTTACTGAAAAATTATGAATACTTTTTAAACTTTTTATGATTAGATGATATGTTGCCTGTTAAGTTTTCTCATAGGTTCAGAGTGGCTACCATTTTTGTAGTCATTTACCTAATAGCAGAACACAAAATAGAAATTACAGTCAAAGGAATATTTATGTCTTAGTCTCTGATTTTGTAGAAAGAAGCTTCCAAGTACAGTGATCAGGTCTTTGATGTCTCACCACAGAAAGAATCTCCTTTGAAATTCCTGCCAGATATAGGCCTAAGCTTCAACTTATCTTAGTTATATACTCCTGTTCTCTCCTCTCCTCTCCCAGCTCCCATTGCCACCTGCAGTCCAGCAGATTAAATAGTTCTGTGGAGTACCTTATTCCCGGCAGCTTAAACTCGTGCTTTTTACATCGTTGCTGTGAAAACACGTAACCCCAGGATGCGTTTTGCCTGGCTGATCAGCCGGTGCTCTGCTTCCACCAGGGTGCACTATCCCACCGCTCGCCATCGCCCTCTTCTCTCCCACGCAGCTTTAACCATTTGCTTGCAAAAGGTGCTGTTTTACTAGTATGGGTATAGTTCTTCACGTACACATATTTAACGGGATGCTTTGGCTATGTGGGGCAGAACCCGACAAACAAAGCAATTACCTTTTTGTCTAATTGCTAACTTGCTGCTGCTCTATTGTCCTGTGGAACTAAGCTTCCACTGACACGTTCCTGATGAGTGGCAACAGCAAATGGAAAACGGTATTCTTCAGTCTGCTGGTTTTGTACTGATACAGCTCTCTTCTGAGACCTCAATTGCTGAATAAGTTTGAAGATATTTTCAACCTTTTCACAAGGCTCCCAAATGACCTTTGTTTTTGCCTACCAATCCTGAGCACTGATCTCAGCATTTTCATGAAAGAGACCGTGTTCCTCACTGCTTCCTACACTGCTTTCACCACGGGTGATCTGACCAGTAACATACCTGCATCAGATCCTGAGGCCAGGGAAGAAGGACAGCACCTTTTTATATTTTCTTCACAATCTACATGCTCTTATACATCAGCTCAGACAGATAGCAAGCCATAATGAAATGCAGCTTGCCCTTGGAGGGAAAGGTCTGCAGGCAGACAGCATTCCCATTGGCAGAAGAACCCCCCAAAAGAGCAAAGGTCACTCTGCAGTAACATTCCACCAAAAGGTCCTGCTGTGCCCACAGCCCCCTCAGGCAAGACAGGGACACATGAGTTCATTCTGCAGCCATAAGCCTGGAAGCAAATGCCACAACAGGGTTTGGAATGTTTCTCATGTATCTTCTTTAGTGCAGGAGACTTCACAGCCTGCAAAAGCAGCTTGGGTCCTCAGGTTCAGATTTATCACTCTCCCCAGCTCTCTCCTCCCGTCCAGCTCCTCAACATCACAGCCTGAAGGCTGGGATCCGCTGTTCAGCCCAGTAATCTCCCTCCATGCTCAACCAGGTGCTGCAAAAGAGGTCATACACAATGGTAAGAGAACACGAAGGAGAAGATGAGGGGCAGAATGGCCAAAACTTCCACAGAAGACTTTGGTTTTGAAAGCCCAAGTGAAAAGCCTGTTTCTTCCAATTTTAAACAAATGAGCACTACACAGAAACCTTTCTCTGAATTTCAGGTTTCTTCACCCTGAAAAAAAAAGGAGAAGATCTATCTGACTGGCATGATTTTAAAAGAAAAAAATTGCACACAGTGGTGTAAGCCTCTTTTTGTTCCAATTGCAATAACTGCAGATTATAGTTTCATATATGTTAGACAGATCTACTTTAGCCCTTAAGGATACCTTTTCTGTGTTTCAATGAAGATGATGAGTCTATGTGCTTACACTCCCAAAATTAGTATTCTGTTTTGACTGTTGCTGTCCTGTTCTCATCCATGACTCCTCTCAGGACAGGTTTAACACTCAGGATAGGGGTTAGCGGCTTGCACCTCCTCTTGTCAGACCTCAGATAAGTTTTAAAGCTTGAGTTAACACATTGGAAGAAAACCATTGCTGGCTTTGGAGACTTCAAGGAATAATTGTAGTTATTCGTAACACAAATAAAACTCTTCCATGAGCAATAGGGAAGAGACACTTGCAGTTTTGACAGCTAATAAAAATTCAGCAGCCATTAAAATGCCTGAATAAGACTAAAAGCAACTGCTACATATTTTTTATTTTTTATTTTCTTCCTAACTCATCTTAGTGGAAGCACATGGGAGAGCTGACTATGTAGGAAATGCTTTCTGCATCCAGCTCTACCCAGAACAGCTTGCTCTCTTATGATTTAATTTTTAAATGTGAGAAATTGAGGATTTGACAGTGTTACAGGAACATGAACTTCCTCTAGCAGTTCTGAAGATGTGAAGCAAACATATGTATTTTTCATTTACTCAGTGTTTTAGCTTTACATAACAAAAGGGGTCGACAACACCTGCTTAGATCAGCACGACTAGCAAAGTAGTGAAGCTTTGTTGACAAGAGAAATAACTTGACAAATTTCACAAAACTATATTAACGTGCAGCACTAGATCAGGATCCCCACAATTTTGTCCATTTTTATATTTCTTTCAAAATTCATGAGTGGCTTGCTAAGAGGTGAGACTACCTGGGATCACGGATTTTTGGCAAGCATGTAAAAATCATTACATTTTTTCTTTAAAATAGGGAAAAGTGATTTGAGGGGGATATAACTCTAAAGATTCTGTAAACAGGTGGTACAAAAGAATTGAAAAACAAATTGAAAAACAGAAGGTGAAAACATTTCCAATGAATTCTTATCAGTTCAGAAGAACAAATCAGACTGAACATGCTTTCATCTGTCCTTGAAACCAGAGTTAAAAAATTGACTGTGGAAAAATGTACATACCAACGAAGGAAAAAGAAAAATACATAGTTTTCTAAAATATATTTAGGGATTTTTGTCTCTAATTCCTTTCTCAGATACTTCTAGCCTAGAAAACATTGGGTGGGGCTTTTTGTGGGAAGTAGGCAGGACGAAGAAACACAAGTGTTATAGCTGAACAACACTCCTTTCATTGTCTTTTTTCCCTTTAAAATGTTTAAACTCTGCCAGTATTTTAACTCAGACTACCAACATACATTTTTTGGAACATATTATTTTGTTCTTTCAAGTCCTGTTTTGTGACAGATATACCAAATGTCATAGAAAAGAAATCCTTGCATTCCAGACATTAAACTGACATAATCTCTGATTTGTCCCCATGATGTCCACTTAGCCTGTGCTCCTGTGTGTGACAATGACACTAAAAGCATCCCAGGACTCAAAAAATGTATGAGATTTTTCAGATGGAGTAGCTGCTAAGGAAGAATTCCTGGAAGCCAGCAGCTGTGCTGAATAAATACCTGTTCACTCTCCTTGCAATTTGTGTGTTAGTAAGACACAAGAAAAACTTATTTTGTAAGAAGCAATGCAGGATTCACAGACTCATAGAGTAGCTGGTGATAGGAGACAGGTCTGAAAATCATCCAGTCCAATCCCCTGCTCAAAGAAGGGCCATCTAGAGGAGGTTGCTCAGGGTCATGTCAAGTGTGATTTTGAACAGGTTTTAGAATGAAAATTCCACATCCTCTCTAGACAGATTGTTCCAGTGTTTGACCCCTCTCACACTAGAAAGTTTTTTTTTATGTTTAGATAAAATTTCATGTGTTTTAATTTGTGTCCATTGCCTCACATCCTGTCAGCAGGCACTTACTGAGAAGACTCTCTTCTTTAACCCTCCTCCCCCATCAGATATTTATACATCTTGATGAGATGCCCCTGAGCCTTGTCTTCTCTAGGCTGAATGGTCTCAGTTTCCTCAGTCTTCATATGTCAAATGCTCCAATCCTTTAATCAGCCCCATGGCCCTCTGCTGGATTTTCTGCAAGAAGTCCATATCTGTCTTGCACCCAGGAGCCCAGAGTTGGACCCAGTATCCTAGATGTGTCTCACCAGTGCTGAGAAGGGACAAATGTCCTCCTAATGCAGACAAGGAGGCTGTTTGCCTTCTTTGCTAAAGGATGTATTGACAGGTCTTGTTCAGCTGATTCTTCCCCAGATCCCCAGGGCCTTCTCTGCAAAGCTGCTTTCCAGCCAGTCAGTCCCCAGCCAACACTGGTGTATGGTACAATTCTTCTCCACACGCAGAACTTTGCATTTCTCTTTGTTTAGCAAGAGGAGGTTTCCATTGGCTGATTTATGCAGCCTACTGAGGCCCCTCTGAGTGGCAGTACAGCAATCTGGTACACCAGCCAGATGATACCCAACTGTGCATCTTCTGCAGACTTGCTGAGGGTGCACTGTCCCATCAGCCAAGTGATGAATGAAGACGTCAGTGTTGACCACAGCACTGAACTTTGAGGTTCTTACTCTCCCCAGGACTCCATCTAATCTCTTTTATTCACAGAGGATGGTGGGGGGGGGGAAAGGAAGAGCCTAATAGAACTTATTCTACTAACTCAGTACTAGAAACCATCTTAACTCAGACCTGGAAATGAAGATGATCTTAAAAAAATGTGTCTGCTTGTTGAGGTTTTTTTTTTTGTCTTTCATTTTTCCATTCATGTGTCCTACAAGGAGTGTGGAGAGAGATAAAAATAAGCAGGTTTCCTTAATAACTGAACACCCAACACTAGCCATATCACTTGTAACTTGTTTCAGATGCTACAAATTTGCATCCTGTTTTTTCCTTGGAAAAATGAAGTAACGGGGGAATTAATCTGGTTCTTGGAGAAAACATTTTGTGTAACCCACACTTAGTAGGTTAAACATAGAGCTCAGTCCATTGTCAGACATTGGGATGCGGCTGAAAGTAAATGAATTTCCATTTTAACAGGGAAGTTAATCTGAAGGTTATGTTTCTTTATTCTGCCCACACTTCTGCAAGATTTAAGGGTTAATAAATTAGGACATGTGATACTCCCAGTTATACTGGAGCTCAGCATTCAGATTAATTCAGCTGGCATTTCTACACCAGGCTTTTCCTTCTTTTCTCTGACTGATGAAATGTTTCAGCTTTAAATGAACTTGAAAGACTCAGATCAGAGACAGATGCAGTCTGTTTCACCCACTTACAGTACTTTGTATAATGTAACCAGATTATGCAATCCCCTGTATCCTTCTAGCAGTATAAAAACCAACCTGCAAAGTCAGGACACAATTTTTCAGTACTAAAGTGACCCCTGTTTTGCCCATGCCTATCTAACGTGTTTGACTTGATCTGTATCTCATTGGGTCATACTAATGACATGCTGATGGAATTAATAATTTTTGGAGAAAGTGTGGTAACTTGTATGATCTGAGTTATAATTTCAAGTTTGGGTGACCCCTCCTGGTAATTTGTGTTGATCTATGTTAGCTATGTTTAGGTCTATTTTTAGGAACTGTACTTAAACCAGGTTTTTGTTAAGTCAGGGTGTCAGTCTTTCCCATGTAGGATAACTTTACTCTGGAAAATTGAGAAAATATAGTGAAGATCTGTGTGATGGTTTGTTTGGTTTGGTTTTTTTCTTAAGGAGGGTAGAAGATATAAAAAAATACAATGAAGTTTATGTTAGGAATAGCAGTGACAGAGTTATTTCAAAATTTCACATCTAGTCCCCACCCCAGGAATTTTTGTGCCCAGTTCAGAATTGCTGTAATCAAGGAGAAAGCCATGGCCTGCTGTAAGCAATAGAGACAGGAAAGGAGCCTTTTAGGCCACTAGATAGCCTGGAAACACTGCATCAGCTTTTCATGCAGACAAAGTGACACATACAGGTGGGAAAACAGTCATTCCACATACAGTGGTGAAGTAGGAAATATAAATTATATTGTAAAATTTTTGTTGTATCCCTTGAGAAAAATTAAACACACATTAATGACTAAATAAAAAGATATTTGATAAGCAATGGATTGGGCAGAGCCCTACTACCATAAGTGGTTCTGCAAGCAGGATGCAAAGATGCAGCAAGAGCTGATTCCTTACATACACTTATCCCAGCAACAGTCCTGTGGGTGTTGGCATGAGGTGGATCAGCCCAGCCTTGGATCCATGCCCCTCTGCCAGGTCAGTTTACCAAAAGTGTCCCCTGAGCACTCATATTCCACAAATTTTGCAAGACAATACTACAGCATCTCTTATCTCCTATGCAAATTCCACTCCCTGGTAGAGAGTCCTTCTGTTCCTGGCATTCTTGCTTCCAGCTAGTTTAACTGTTTCTGCAGATGGGCCTTCTGCCTCTGTGCCAGATCATGCCTTGATCACAAATTACCGTTGCTGTTGGAATTTCCCCTTCAATTCGGGGAAAGACATCTGAGAAAAAGGGATCTGAGAAGCATAACAGGTGTATGAAAATGAAAATTCAGACCACAGCAGTGGCCCAAAGCTAAACTGGACATTAGAAACTGCTTGAAAAACCTGGAGAGAAAAGCTGAGGCATCCCAGTGCCACTGCTTATGTCTGGGATGCATCAGCTTCTTAAGTAGTCCTTAAGTAGTCATCTCTTCCCATTTGGAAATTTGCTAATTGCCACTGGCTTAAATTTTAATGTTTGAAATAAAGTCATGAAGAAATGACATTCCCATTCTTGATCCATATTTTTCCCCTTTTTGTATTTCAGTAAAACATTCTGTAAGATCTGGAAGATGGCAGAAGCCAGGTACACAGTGTACCTCTAACCAGTTCAGGTCAGAGCTGCACCGAGTATCACACACCGTTGGAGTCCACAAATAGGATGATTCAGAGGTGAAGACAAGAAATTTTATACTGAACAATTATGAAATAAAGTGCCAGTAGAAGAAATTCTTCCAAAGCTTCACTATTCACATTTTCCTCCGGGCTCTGAAGCAGGAATATCAATATACCTTGTACTTATAAACCGCTGGTCGCAGGCACTTGAAGTAAGTATTTCTTCTTCCCTGCCCTGACTAGAGCCTGTCACTAACATCATTAATAAGATCAGACTGATTTATTTGTACCCTCACAACTATGCTTTTGCAACCATTTGTGAATGCTAGACAGCTTCTGACACTGGTGAACAGTGGTTAAGTGGTGACAGAAAACTTAAAAGAACTGAAGTGGCAAATACATATGGATGGGACAGTTCCCTGACACCAAAGAAATTAATTAAAGGAGAGAGGCAGACAGCACAACCCATCCTCTTGTGGCACACCTCCTCACTTTCCTATAAACACATCAATATATGTGTGTAAGTAGGTATGCCTTTTTCTTACCTTTGACTCTCATTCATTTTTGTCACTGTTTGTCCTGCACTGACTTAAACTGGAAAACTCATTCTGAAAGATTTTTCTGCTTACAGCATCCGGCTTTTCTGAGGAAGGTAAAACAAAATAGAATTGTTGTCTTTAAAATCAGAAGTGGGGAAGATGGATGTGTAAGCAGAAGTGTTTCAGCTGGCATGTAGCCAAGTGAAAATGTCAAAGCTCCCATATTACAATTTTATGAAGGGTTTTTGTACCTTCATCTATCAGGAACCTTGCTAGGAGCCTTTAGCACCTGTAGCACCCCAGTGCAAGGGAACATCTTGCCCAAACAGTTCCTCAGTGCAGAGTCAGGAGGAAATCAAAGACAAAATGTAAGAATAAATGTGACAAACTGAAAATATTTCCTATTGTGGGCTTTGCCTTGTAAATGTGCACCACACTTATCATATTTTTTTTCCTTTCCTCTCCTTGTGAGGATATGGGTAGGTGTTGTTAAGCTCTTGCAGACTCAGTCTCACAGAACTGATAGGTTCATGTTTTCTGAGGCAGCAGGGGACTCTGCCTGAAGACTTTCCTCAGCCTAGAGGTATGTCTGCTGAGGTAAAATTGAGCATGAAAGAATAGACTGTCCTTCACGGCTTTGCTGGCTCTCCAGCTGCAACGCTGGTAGCTGGTACAAGGGTTGGGCTGTGTAGGCATCATGCTGGGCTTACATCTGTACTCTAACATTTAAAGGTAACCCTAATGACTTTTTAACATACCGTGGGGGCTACCTGTTGGGGATCAAGGACCTGCAATCAGCTCCCTGCTGGCTGCTCTTCCCTCTTAATTTCACCTCTGTACTCCAGTGGAGAGTCATCCTTTATGTTTAAAGATTAATCTAGAAGGATCACTCTTGGAATTTTAATAATTAAATGTTTCAAAAAGCTACAAAAACAGCTCAGAGAAAGTTGCTTTATATGTAACACTGTTCTTTTACTTTCATAAAAGAAGGAAAGGAATAACAGTAATTAAACTTTCATAGCTTCAAAGAGTGACTGGAGTTTTAATATCGACTTTACAGATTGTATCATATCCCTGACAAGAACTTTGGCCTCTGGTGCTTATTTCTGATGTTAGTATATAATAATGCCTGCGTTTTAACTGCAGGTGGTGCTGGAGGACACACACTGGCTCCAGCCAGCCATGAACCAGTGAAACTGCAGGTGAGATAACCCAGACAAGAAACACCCTCTATTTAATTGGTATTAAAATTTGAGCAGGAGAATAAGCTCAAGAATGTTGTGTCCCATTCTCCTTCATCCTCACTGTGAGGTAATTACTGCAGAAAATAATTATTGCAATTGTATTATAAATTTAATTTTCAAAGCCAAAGCTCAACAAAGGAATATGTTGAGATGGTTTTGTTTATTACAAGGCAAATCACTTTAACAATCTGATAAAATGATGCTGTCACTTTTGGCATTGTTATAATGGTGAATCAAGTCAGAAAGCCAAGCTACACCCTTAATCAGTTTTTCAAACTATCATGCAACTATTTAAAACATTACATGATGTGGGAGTGAGGCAGAAAAAACCAATTTATAGGAACACAGTGTTGGGATGAAGTGAGAGCAGATGGGAAATATACATTACAGGGTTCCAACACTTGTAACCCATGCTGTACTTGGAACTACATTATGGAGAAAAGAAAGCATAAAGCAGCCAGGTTAAAGTCTTGTTCAACGTATGTTTTAATATGTCCACACTGAGAACCATAGCTAAAAGAAAGTATGAAGTAAATAGTTCACAAGAATTATTAGTATACTTGGAGTTAAATTCATTATACTGGGGGTTTTAATTCATCTGTACTCTTGTGAAACATCAAGGGTTCCTTGTGCAGTTAAAGTTTCTGAGAAAATTGCCATTCATCTCCAGGTTCAGGAGTGCAATTCCAAAATTATAAAAGGAATAGACTACCTCCCCCCAAAAAAATGCCAAGAAAACCCAACTATTTTTTCTTTAAAAAAAAAAGGATCAAACGTTATGTAGAAAGCTATCAGTGTCAAGTTGTGTCATATTTTGTGGTTTATTAGCAGCACAGCATTAAAGTGGCAGATTGCCTAGTAAAGAGAGCCATTATAGCCTGATACAGCCTTGGAACACTCCCTACCTGAACCACAGCCAGAGGGGAATGGTACCATTCATTGTGGCTGGAGTTCTGAAGATACCAAATATCCAGTTGTATAGGAAACTATATCCAATTATTTTGGAAAATCCAGTAATTATTGACCTGAGGAGGGAAATTTTGCAGATGACGAATGCTAATCACCTTGCAGTCCCATAAAGAGTGGTCCTAAGTGAGGCCCTTTGAGCTCTCCAGGACTGCAGTGG
The DNA here is from genome assembly GCA_013397115.1 of Edolisoma coerulescens. Taxonomy (NCBI): domain Eukaryota; kingdom Metazoa; phylum Chordata; class Aves; order Passeriformes; family Campephagidae; genus Edolisoma; species Edolisoma coerulescens. The sequence continues at coordinate 727,992 of VWZW01000401.1, forward strand.
ACTGCAGCAGCACCTCCCTCTGAGGGATGGGTTTGCAAAATTCAGAGGACCCTCACTGAGACAACGGGACCTGGGCTGATGCCCCCAACTCATGAGGCTCAGCTCTCACCCACTAAGAAACACCAAGGCATTTGACTTCAGTATTTCACTGGCACTCAAGGGGAATTTTTAACAGTATCCTGGTAAATACTTTGTGTCCGTGGGCGCGTGTCCATGTGAATGGATCTAAATACCCTCTAGCAAGTATAGCATGAGTGTTACTGTCTCAAATCTATAATTAAGTGCTGTTATAATTATAGTAAATCCTATTGAACCATTTCGTACATTAGTCAATGATTAAGTGCTGCTAAACCCTCTTGCACCCTTACCTCTGAAAACAATTCTTCATTGATTCTAATCTGATCTTTTTTTGTATGTTTCATCCATACAAAAGTAGTAAGCAGTAGATTGAACTTTGACATTGAACACAGTCAGGCTTTTACAGATTTGTATTAAACCTGCTTTTACTGACACATTTGCTGGTGATTTCATTAAGTAACCTAGACCAGTCATTCATGACAAATTGGCATAGTCAGCCTAAATCAGGATTCACAACAGACTTCCTTAACTTTGTTATCCCAGAGGCACTGCCACCATTGCTGACGGGCTGGGCCCTGGCCAGTGGTGGATCTGTCTTGGAACCGACTGGCAGGGGCTCAGACAGACATAGGAGAAGCTCCTGGCTTCTGGTAGGAATCTGCCTGTCTTGTATAATTTTTAAAATTTTCAACCACACCTTGCATTACAAAAGGGAAGCCATTTAAAGCATGGGTCACTTCCTAATGCTCTGGCCAGTCTGGACACTCAAGGGTTCATCAATATGGAAATAAAAAAGAAGGTAAAATATTAGAGGGTGAGATATGTTTTGTTACTACAGGGCCTGACTTTTTTTCTAACACAAATAGGAAAATAACTTCTGAGAAAAAGCTGCCACGTGAACTGTAATTCACTATGCATGGAATTGGGCAGCAGATAGAAAGAAGTTCCAGTTCTGCGCTGTGAATCGTTGGACACCTGCGGATTTGCAGGGCCATCACACGCATCTATCCATGCACACAATTCAGCCTTTCCTCTGGACAAACACCCTGGCATTAGACAGCCGTTATTGGTTGGTTCCTGTTGTGCTTCAGCTTGAACTCTGAATTTAATTTCATGGCTTTCTCAGTCATTTGATGCCATTTGACCATCATTATTCTGTTTCTTAATTGACTTCACCTTTAATGACAAAATTAAAAAGAAAATTAGGAAGATGGGTCTGTACTGTTATCACACCACTCTATCAGAGGCCCTTTCAGGCACATTATCACATCAGTAGAGGTGCTGAGATCTGGTGGTATCATTAAGCACAAAATGTACGAAGCTCTACTGTGATGTTATAAATCTGCATCCTATTTTATTAAACTCTTAAAACTGTAGTATCGCCATTTTCCAGACATGACAACACAACCATGACACAAATTAATTTACAAAACTTTTGCGGGTGTAGATCCTCAGCAAAACTGAGAAAATAGAAAAACAGAAGGGTGTTTACCTCCATTTACAGCCTAGTTATTTCTAGAAAAAGGACGGGTTTTATCTGGACTTTTTGGCTTGTGAGAAGCCTTTTGACATTTTTAGGTATCTCTTATTTTCTGTTTGACATTTTCAGGCATCTCTTATTTTTTTGTGATGGGCAACCACAGATGAGACTGAATACTTACTGCTGACCTGAAAAGGTAAGGTTGTGTTGACAAAATATGCACTGTTTTCTTGAGTAAGTCTCCTTGGCTGTGAATTAAGCTGTGTTCTTTCTCATTCACTTATTTCCAAAGTCCAGGAGAAGTTGTCGGACCTTTACACAAAATACCTTTGCATTTAACAGCTTCCAGTGCAAATACCAAAAGGGTTCAGAGCTCTGAGAACATTTTGGATGCAGGCACTTTGCAAAAATTAGGATAATTTAGTCTAGAGAAAAAAAGACTGAGATGAGACATGATAATGTTGTTTAACATGCAAACACTTACTAGAAAGAAAATGTAATAAACTATTCTTTACGTCAACTGAGGATACGACAAGGACCAATGGCCTTAAACTCTGATAAGAGTATTTTGGGCAACAAAGCTGGTGAAGTTTCTAGAGAGCAAGCATTATGAAGAGAAGCTGAGGGAGCTGGGGTTGTTTAGCCTGGAGAAAAGGAGGCTCAGGGAACATCTTATCATTCTTTACATCTACCTGAAAGGAGATTGTAGTGAGGTGGGGTTTGGCCTCTTCTCTCAGGTCAAAAGCAATTAGACAAGAGGAAAAGGCCACAAGTTGTCACTAGGGAGGTTTAGACTAAATATTAGGGAAAGATTTTTTCACCGAAATGGTTCCCAAGCACTGGAAGAGGCTGACAGAGGAAGTGATGGAGGCCACCATCCCTGGGGGTATCTAAAAGTCATATAGATGTGGCACTTGTGGACATGGTTTAGTGGTGGACTTGGCAGTGCTGGGTTAATGGTTGGACTCAGTTATCTTAAAATTCTTTTCCCTTGTAAACAATACTATAAGAGAGTTTTAGGTTAAACAATAGGAAAAGCTTCCTAATAACAGGGAACGGGAAGCAACAGATGAGACTGCCTGAGGAAGAGCCTCTATTAATACAGGTGTTTTGAATGGCCTGATCAAGTATCTGCCAGGGATGGTTGATGTTTAACTGTCCTCCTTGGGTGAGATGTCTTTTCATGTCCTTTCTGGCTGAACTTTCTGTGATTATAAAGAGAAGAAGAGAGTAAGTTTTTTTAGTAAGCTTCATCAATTAACTGGATAAAGGTACCTGAGGTGTGTACCATTGATCTTGGTTAACACCAGCAAGTTGAAATGGCCAAGCAGTTGCACAAACTTTTTTTCTGTTCTTGTTTCCTTTATGTTCTTGTTTGAGGCTACCTGTGTACCTTTAATCAAGCTGTTAATGATCCACAGTGTCTGTTCTTCTCATTTTGATGCATTTTTGTTGGAACTGCATTAATTTTTACACTTAACACTGGCCTTCCACCACAAAAGTTAAATATTCTTGTAGTCTTTGATACTTTTGATACCCTGGTTCATTAATCTACTTTTTATTCATTAATTTCCTGGCCCAAGTGCAGTTTAAAAAGAGCATATATTTTTCATGGTACATCCTTGTTAGTGTCTCCTAGCAACACAACATCCTCTCAAACAGATGATGATCATCTCTACAAAATCCACATAATCTCTGGAGTTATAGCGAACATCTCAGAAAAAAAGCCCAAGTTGCTTCCTCATTTTCTCCACTTACTCCACTCTTCTAGAAACATAAAGTATAAATGAAATCTTAAATAAAAATGTAGATTGTTGTTGTTTGACAAAAAGGACATTAAAGATGCACACATGAACAAGTTTAAATTTTTATCAGTCTATGTCTTAACCACCCATAACACTAAATGGGAATGCTCATAAGCCATAGGGATCTGTGAAAAAATGCAACTGAAATTAAGAAGAAGGATTAGAATATGAGGATAAAAATCTCATAGTAAATCATACAGCATGATATATGGAGCTTAGGAACATCAGGCTGATAGGAGTATGTAAAGGACACCAGCCAAGACGCAGGAGCTGGCTCTTCAGCCACAAGGACACAGGAACATCCACTATTATTCAGGGGTCTTTGTAGCCCAGAGATCCTTTCTAAGCAGTACTTCGGAGGTGCTCTCTGTTGAGGAATGTGTACAGATGCAAAGTGGGCCTGGTGATGCAGAGGTCTAATGGTCCAAAGTGGAGTAAAGAGCTGGCCACCTAAAGCTGGCAATATTTCTTTCTCCATGTGTTGATTTTTTTATAGCTTGTTGCTAAAACAAACAAATGGTACTTTTTGTTAGAATGTTACTAAATGTATAAATAGTACAACAAAAAAGAAAGTACCGTTCTCTCAAACAGATTTTTTCCTGGTTTTAGGCAATTATGGCTTTTTCTACCCATTATTTACTCATGGTGGGCTTTTACTCTGAAGTATTCAGTGTGTAGATTCATATAAGGAGTTAAAGAAAAGGAGATGTTAAATCATCCCATCCATCCCCTTGAGAGGGCACACCTGGCACTATGGCAGCAGCAGACAGTGCCTATCACTCAGCAAAAGGCAAAGGAGCAGAGTAACACACCCCGGGCTCCTGGAGTCAGAGGGCAGCTGTTACAAGGCCAGGAAAGGGCAGCCTGCCCCTCCTCCCAGCTTCCACTTCATCTGAAAGCGGGAATCTTCAGGCTTTGCTGTGCAGAGAGCCACTGCTGCAGCTTGCCGTGCTTCCTGAACAGTCATGATAACTTTCTGTAAGCAATGCAAGGCATGAACATGTATTTTTAATTCTTCACTTCTTCCCAAAGAACTGAAGTAGAATGAGAAACTTCTTCTAATGCACCCGAGTGACAGTCCAGGCTCCTTGACAGTTACAAGTCCTCAGTTCCAGGGGATTAAAGACACGATTTAACCATTAATGCTGGCACTAGCCTGACACTCACCTTGCATCAGCCTACCTAAATGCTGACACACTAATGCCTTCCAAGTCATGTCCTTGCCCAATACACACAAAAATGTCATGTCAGCAGAGTTTGTCCACTGCATCTGTAATCCCAGACATCTCTGCAAGCAAACCTTCATTTTAATGTTTTTCTCTTCCTCACCTGCATCTGAATTTTCTGGTACGGTGACCTCCTAACACCCCTTGTTTAAGTCTTTCAACCTCATCCCAGTTCTATGGAGTTGATGAAAGAGAAATCACGTGACCTTTTCTGAAAGGATGGAGGCATGGAAAAAGGAAGGAGAAAGAGGATTTACATAAAGCAATCACTTACTTTAAATCCAGTTATAAGAACTATGATTGATTACATCTCCCACTGCTGTTGTTATTCATATCAATGGGTTAATGTCTGGCAAGGAAAGTGTGTGGTCATCAAAAAATTGCAGGCTCATGCTTCTAGATCTAAAAGTTAGTGAGCCCCTGCTCAAAGGTGACAAATTTACCCTTAGGTGAGGCAGGGCTGCATTTGTCAAGCTTTCAAATACCTGTCTTGTAGTGTGCAGCCAGCTCACTTAGTATATGGGTTCTTCTGTTCAATTTGTTCCAGGTTTCTTCCTGCAGCTTTCTTCTGTTCCTCTGCTTTTAGCCTTAGGCAGGATTTAGACCTCATGTGCTGGGTGATGCTCAGGACAGGGGCCATCATCCCAACACAAAATGTACATAGCAGGTGTGTGAATAACCAGAAGGTGTTGCAGGGGGTAAGGGCCATAGCAGCTCTAGCACTCTTTGGTCTTGTCACCAGATCAGCTCACACTGCCTGGAACATCCCTTAAGCGCTTTAGCCAGGTTCTGCCTCTCTTACTCATCTTACATAGTCTCTGGACCTGCAGTCATGATTATTGAATAGGACTGCAGGGAAAGTGAGGTGCTACCATAGAAAGGCAAGATGCAAGACAACATAGACCAAAGGGGTGTCCTTGCTTTCAAGTGTCCTCATAGATAGCTTTCCCTCTTTATATCTGGCTGATATCACTGAGGAAAAAACCAACTCCAAACAAAAAAAAAAAAAAAAAAAAAAAAAAAAAAAAAAAAAAAAAAAAACCAAAAAACCCCCGAAACAACAACCCAGCAACAAAAACAAAAGAAAAACAAAACCAAACTGGAATAAACAAACAAAAAAACCACACCAAAAATCTCAATGCAAATTTGAAGTCAATGTGGGTTTTCCCCTTCTAACCAGAGATCAGAACTACAAAGAGTTATTTTGGGCCAAGTAAAGCTTAGGAGCTTTATTTGTTTCTGCCCAGCAAAGTCAATAGGATCTGTGCTTTGCTGTGATCAAGCCTATTTACTTGACAGTTTGGAATAAACCTAAAATCAATATCTTTATTGTGTCATGTGGAAATGTATATATTTGCTAGATAAAGCCTTGCAGTGACAGCAACGTGAGAGACATAAATATAGCGCTTTGAACTTTTGGGGAATTGGTTTTAAGAATAATATATTTTACATAGCAGAAGCACTACTGGTAACAGAGGGACTCAACAAATGGACCACACACCAAGAAGTCAAAAGTGTGCCATCCTTACATTGTGAAAAAGTGGGTATCATGATTCTTCCAGATGAAGTTTTAATGAGACAAGCACAGTATTTGGGTATCAGAGGTTATCTGACCACTTAAAGTAATTATCTGACTCGCCACAATTATCACCTAATGTTCCTGAAACTACACCATGATTGTATCTGATCTTGCATTAATTCAGCCTGTGATAAGACTACTCCATGATTATGGCATACTTTTAGCCTCATTTTGAACAACTTCATTCTAATTCTAGCACAACTTCTAAGAATACAGTAACGTTTTGACAGTGGTACATTTTCCCAAGGCTGAGAGCTATTCAAGGGTAACGAAAATTAAAGGTCAACTTTCTGTCTACTGTGAATTCAAATTTCAGCTGTAACCAATTAACATTTAGATTTTCTGGCTGATTCCAAGTCTTACAAGCCACTGCTACCTCAGCCAGAACTATTTAGCCAAAGAACAAAAATGGAATAATTTTCAAAAGGGATGCAAGCTGTAGAAGGTTTTTTTCTTTTTTTCAGTGAGAGATTTTTTTTTAACAATTGTCTGTCAGATTCATCAGGAGAGAAAAGTGTAGCATCAAGTGCTCTGTATGTGCTGCACTCTGCAGTTTGATGCCCTCTCTAAAGCAGAAAAAAGTCAATGCCTGGCTCACAGACAGCAAGTTTCACAAACAACAGTTTGTGGTGGCTTGTGTGCACCTGCTCAAGCTGGGTTTTCTCTGCAAGGAGGCACTGATTATAAACCAATTTTCAAACTCTAATTTGTGGGTTTTGTCTCATGCACCTTTATGTAAGATTGACAGACAAGGTGGAAAATCCTTAGGTGTCCTTTCTTCACCACGAGCTCCAGAGAAGAGAGGAGCCTCTAACAGGGGAGTGCTCACATCCCTTCTGGCAGAGAGAAAGGAAAATAGATGGACAGGTCTCAATCATTGATGTTTAGCCTGTCTTCAGGTCTGAACACAGTTGTTTAGCTTGTGGTATGCTTCCACATTTTCATGGTATCTCTGCCAAAAGGAAGCTATATCATAAAGTAAGAGAAAGTTTGTAATGATAGCACTGTATGAAATATACGTCAACTATCTCTGTGTAACTTTGGATTGCCAAGAAAAGAGAAAGAGAAGCAGAAGGTTTTATGTATTTCAAGTTTCAAGCAAACGTGTAGGAAGGAATAAAGCTGCTTAAGAGCTTCCTGTTAGCCAGATCAGTGTCCCATGCTGCACACACTTGGAGCTGAAGGGACAAAAGCTGCTAGAACAGCTGTGGTGCAGGCAGGGGTCGGGGGCACCTGGCAGCGTGGGGACTCCTACAAGGCACAGTCAGAAAGGTGAGGAGTAATTAAAGCAAAAAGAGCAGACTTGCTGGCCAGCTTGAATTAGGCCTTTCTATGCTATGAGATGTGAACCATAACTCAGTAGCAGCTATTGCTGAATTCTTTTGCCCACGAGTAAATTATGGGATCCATTTTGCTGGCAAAGTATATTAGCTAACTGTGCAAACAATAAGGAGCTTGGAAGCTTAGATGTGATGAAAATTAACCAGTGGCAACTTCCATTATCACATTCTGTTAGTGATACGAGGGAAATTGCTAATTACATTGCAAGTACCTTCAAAATAAAAGTGGGTGACCTGAAAATGGAAATGATAACCTTGCAAACCTTGATGAAACAATTAAAGGCAAGACTGGCTCAGCCAGACTATTGATCATTAGTAGCTGAAAGTGGAAACACATGTTTTTGACTACAGATGGACGTTCAGCTATGAAAAAAGTGAAATCCAACTTAAGGTCAAAATCTAGAGACAAAGATCAGGATGGCAGGGAAATGTTGACGTTTTGGACTTGCCAAAAGCCTTTTAACAGGCTTTTTCATTATTTTAAGAGCTCCTGTATAATATTTTCAGTTTCCCACCTTTCTCAAATAGATCTATTTTTCTTTCAAACGTGGGGGGATGAGTGGTTAATGAAAGGGTTCTAATGATGGTTATATCACGTACTGTTCATTACATATATCATAACTGTTCATTAGATGCCTTGGACTCCTGGCAAAAAATAATTATAGCAAACATGAATGATTCCACAGTGTATCAAGCATGTGTGTGCTGCATTGAACAAAACTAAATTCTCTCAAATTAACAGGAAAAAAAATCCCCCCAACTAACCAAAACCCCCAACCAAACAACAAGAAAAACATGCAAGCACTAAACCTCAAGAATAAAGAAAATAGAGGCAAAAATACTTTATGCTTAGGACATTAGCAATTTTAGGAAATCATAAAACCAATGATAGAGAGGTATAAGAAATATACAGATGATAATACTCTTTAAAACTAAAGAGCTAAAGCAGAACTCCCCTAAACTTAGAAATCTTTTCTGGAAGTTTGATATATAGATAGTCCTTGAGGTCAGGCTTTTGCCTGGACAGTACTCTTTTCCTATCTGTAGGCCAGTCTCTTCTGCCTAAAATAGGAATGCCTAATCTGAGATTCCAGACAAGACTGGATCTTTGGAGGCCAGAATATCTCTGAAAGGTCCTAAACTACATGTTATCCACTGAATTTCAGCTAGTCAGGAATTGCTTAAAAATGAAAGAAGACAGAATGTGGAAACAGTAAATGAAATTAAGTCAATCGCTGGAAAGTGAGTGTTCCTCTGTAAATATTCTCTAGAGCTGATCTATTCACTAGACTATATAAGATGCAGAAACTGTAAAGTCTTATCTGGATCTTCAGCAAGGTCTGAACCTACCATGTCCTACATCACAGTCCAGGTCTCCAATACTATACTGAAAATAAACATTAGCTCACAGGAATAGCTTTCCTCAGTGGAGAAGGCACTACAACTGGACATGCCCTAATCTCTATATGGAATTGCTGTGTTCACATCAGCCACAGTTTATGAGTTACAGTCTGTACCTCTGTAAATTTAAGATTTAGATCTTAAGAATAGAGACCATAATCATTAACTCTTGGCACATACAATTTTAAAGTCTTGGTACCTTCTACATTTTGCAAACACCTAGAGGGCAAAAAGAAACTTCTTTATTAAAGATACAAAAACCTATCTTTTAGCACCATACTGGAAGGTGAAACTGAGGTTTTTTTTAAACTGTCTCAGTCCTTTGTTTTGTGATATCCACTGGGAAAGGCACTGGACTAGGCATGCTTTCTATTTTCCTTTGAAACCATTTGCATTACATATAACTTCTTCCAGGTCCCATTTAAGATTCAAAAGATCCCCTTGGTACTGGAAAGGATTTAAAAAATATAATGTCCCTAGAGATAATTTTTATTCAAGTGGTTGCAAAACTACTGCCTCTCCATGGATTTCACATAGAATGTTTTCGATACAACTAATCTACAGTATCTGACCTGAGCAGCCCAAGCAATACCAGGGAAAACTTCATTCTTTTCTTATCAAGCTTCAAGAGGTTTTAGAGCTGACAGCTAATATGAAACTCTATCACTCTCTGAGATTTCAGGAAACAAATCTGTTCAGTTTCTATTCATACATAAATACAAATCAGATCCCAAACCAAGCATAATGTGAATTAGCAGAGTGACCTCAGTACAGTTACTAAGAAAGACACAGTGGGAAAACAGGATGTTTTCTGGAAAGTTTCTACTCTTTTACACCTGCTTTCTGAAATTCATCTTTGAAACTTTATCAAAATACCATTAAATGTCACACTCCTAAAAGCAACATATATGATAGAGAAAGTTAGGTATTGAGATTTAAAAACCAAAGCGAAGATTTTTTCTCTAGAAGACAATGTATATAGCTCATTTTTGGTTATAGAAAGGTACATCTGTACTTTCTATTTCCAGCAGGTATTAGTCCCTTGCTCAGGCTGTGAGAATGGACTGAGGGAAACCTGAAGTGGTTAAGAGAACAAAAAATAAATGTGTGACTTAAAAACTTACATAAAGAGTGAGAAACTACAGTCATATATTCCATTAAGCTGTGTATTCTTTTGGAGCCAATTTGCCTAAGAAAAGATGTCTTGGTGGGTCAAGGAAGAAGTTTTTTATTAGATATGGCTAAGTTAGTAGAATTGTAATTTCAAAACAGTGAAGCATCTTTATCTGTACCATTCTACTGTCTGTTCCTACACAGTTTTATTACTTCAAAGCTGACTGATTCAAGAAGATGTCACTGAAAGTGAAAAATTGCAAAGAAATTATTCAGGAAAAGGAACTTCATAAACAATATTTATGCTTTCAAAAGGAGGCTGGATTGTTTTAAGAGATATTTTAGTTACCATTAACTTTATCATGATGTAAAATGTTGTCTACTTTTTTTTTCTCTGTAAATTTTCTATAAGAGAAAAGTGAGCATTCAACATCAAGTTTTCACTGAAGAGTTTCTGATCTCCTTCTTTCCACATTTTTGCAGTGCCTAGGACCCCCATTGAGTATAAATCATAGTTACCTCAACAAAGGGCAACAACTGATGCCATTTTGTATTCCTTAAGATTTTGGTACTTGGCTGACTACTTATGCCCTTTTTTCTCTCTTCAAATGTATTTATTTCTTTGGCGTGCTTCTTTTATTACATCATTGGTTCACATGGAGAACTGTAAAGGTCCCCGTATTCATCATTATTTTCCAAACCAACTTGCTGTAACAGCTGGAATTGTATCCTGTCTCAGTAGCCCAGAATCTTGAATTACAAGAAATAAAGTGTTTAAGGTATCTAACCTGAGATAAAAGACAGGTAAGGTAAAAGGACAGTATGTAAGTTTCAGCACATATTATTAAAGAAACTTTAACCTCTATGGTTAAGCTTCACAATTGAAACTCCATTGCTATTAATAAGCTTTCAAGTGTAGAATGCAAGCCTTTCTGAAAAATTGTGTTTACCATAAACTGTCCCTGTTTACTCTTTCCCCTTCCTTTTTTTGATCTGAGTCAGAATAAAACTGAAATCTGAAATATATCACTGTGTCTGTGTCACAGCTGTGTACACCAGTCAGGTAGCTCATACAGGTAATCTCTTGTTTTAATCTTCCCAAAAATGTAGGAATGAATCAGTGGAACAATTGAACGTACAGCATCTGCTTCCCATATTCTCTGTTGCATGACCTAACACTAAGGTGCCTGCAGCCCACAAGGCAGTTCACTGTCCTGCCTCAAAGCCACAGCAACAACAATTTCAGTGTCCGGGATACCGAGCAGCAATGCTGGAAGTCAAAGATTACTTTATTTCAGGTATAAGTCTGCATGAGGAAAAAAAAGAGAGTAATTCAGAGCTGCTGGAAATGGAGTGTCTGTGCATTACATGTCAAACACTGCTCTGAAAACTGAACTGAGAAACCTTGGAAAAATGGGAAGGTATCAGAAAAGGATGAATGGGGATACAATCGCCAGGCTGTCAAACTCCTTGAACATGCAAAAAGACAGAACAGATTTGTATGTGAAGAAATTCAAGGTAATATTCTTGAGGTAAGGAAAATAATCTCAAACATTGACACTTACGATGAAAGAAGCAGGCAGAAGCTTCTCAAAGGACTAAAAAATGGGGAAAAAAATAGACTTCCATCATTACTAGACTTTAGTAAAGGTTAAAATCAATGCTGAGTTATTTATAGAGATCATGTCTCAGGTACAACTGTGAAAAGGAGACTTCTACCACGAAGCAACTGAGATAAAGTCCAATGCTGCTTTAGACATCCAAAGCAAGTGACAGACTTTTCTGATGCAGAGTCAGCTGTTGCTCCCTGTGAGACACAGATGCACTGTGTTTTGTTGCCCGAGCAAGAACACAGTTTGTGTTTCCATCTTCCATACCTGAGGCAGAAATGAGGAGGGCAGTATTATGGTGGCAGATGTTTTCCTCCATGGGTCTCCCATGAGGTCACAAGTTCTTACAGAAAACCTGCTCTAGCATGAGCTCATCTCTCCGCAGGTTCGTATGTCCTTCCAGAAGGCTGCTCCAGCATGGACTTGCCATGGAGTAACAACCTTATTTGACCATCCACATGCTCTGACATAGGATCCTCCAGGGGCTGCAGGTATCTACTCCTCCCATGAACCTCTGTGGGCTGTGGGGGCACAGCTTCCTCACCACAGGTTGCAGGGGAATCTCAGCTCCGACGCCTGGAGCACCTCCTGCTCCTCCTTCTTCTGTGGTCTTGGTGTCTGCAGAGCTGCTCCTGTCACGTATTCTCACTCCTCTCTCTGGCTGGAGTTGTGCAGCTTTTTCTCCCCCTTCACCAAAATGTTATTCTAGAGTTGCTGCCACCACCACTGATGGGCTTGGCCTTGGTCAGTGGCAGGTCCATCTTGGAGCCTCTTCTCACTGGCTCTAATGGACATAGGAGGAACCTTCTACCAGCTTCTCACAGAAGTCACCCCTGTACAAACCTCCTCCCTGCCCCTACCAAAACACTGACACACAAACCCAATACACACTGAACCATATTTCCATAGATGTGTACCCACACAGCATGGGCTGGCTTTCATCATCCTCAACAAGTAGCCCAAGGAGGACGGAGGCCTTGGGAGAGGCCTATAATTAGCAGAAATGCATTGCAAATGAATTGTGCTTAACCACTGCTGCATCTAAATGGGTAGGTCCTGGTGGAGGGAGGGTACAGATCACTTCTCAAAGCTGTTTTCCATTTTCAGTAGAGTACCCACATTTTTTCTGTTCATTTATTCCAAACAAGCTGCAGCAAAGAAACAGAAGTTGTGTACGCATGCCATGTACACACTAGATCAGCATCTGGGCCAGCTCTTTGGATGACTTACCTTTGCTCTTCTCCTTGTGCAGGGAGGCACAAGGTCAGTCTTGGGACATGGCTGCTCTCCCGCAGTCTGTGGGAGTCTCACAAACACATAGGAGGTTATTTTGTCTGAAGTTGTTTCACTGGACAGTTGAGAATGAGCCTAGTCCAGACTCTTTCAAACACAGCTGTACATTTTTGTATAAGAGTGCAGGTGGGCCTTGAAGGGGACAGCAGAGCAGTGTGTCTCCCAGAAATTCTAGGCACTGACATGGATGTTGTTTTTGGTTTTTTTCACGCAGATACTGAAGAGGCTATATCACTGCCATGCCAAGGCAGGAACCCACAGTGGGGGCCAGAAGAATATGAGGTGGAAATGGGCCTGAAAGTCATGCTAAAGAGGTGGGAATAAGTAGGTGCAATATGCAGTGGGATAGGAGATGAGCCAGAATCTGCTTCAAGAGTTGAGCACTGCAGTGGGACCTTGGGCAGCACCTGAGAGCCTGCAGGCCACAGCTGGAAGCCAGGGATGCCTCCCTGTGTCAAATACACACACTTCAGGAGGGCTGGCATCACCACGGCTGCGATATAAGATGTTTACTTCTCCTCTTATCGGTGAACAAGCGACAAAAAAAGTGCCTTACATAACCAAGATAATAATCTTACATTCACTTTTCCTAAGAGATAATACTTCTTAAACCTCTTATTGCTCTTGTCTGTTTCTTCCAGACTCTTCAGTTTGTTATCATCCATTACGCAAGGTGCCTACACCAGGCAGGCTACCATCACCTGCATCCTCACCACGACCAAATAGAGCAGAATAATTACCTCCAATGTTTCACATATGACACTGCTATTAATACTTCCCAGAATCTGATTTTCTTTTCTGGCAAGTGTGTCATATCATTGACTCCTATTGGGTCTGACTCATCATTTAGTCATGTTCAATTAGCTATTCCAATCAGAGTGATTTCAAGCAACCTAATCAAAAGACCGGAGCAGCTCCTTCTAGAAAAAGCCCATCCTAAAAAAGCCCCCAAAAAACCAAAAAACAAAAAACTAATTAACTAGTCAATTATTTCACAGTATTTTATTACTTTGCTATTCTATTATTAAAGAAAATAAAGTAATTATTTGTCCACTGAGTCTGAAGAAATTGATTTTATGAAGGATTTTCAATCTGTAAACCATCCAGGCTTGGGAGCATGGATTACTTCTGAAAGGTCTGCAAAATGCAGCTAAAAAAAAAAAAGCGTGTTTTCAGTAAGACTGACTTCACTGCATGGGTGTTTATCTTCTCAGGCAGCATATATTGACTGACCAATTAAAAATGGCTGAAATTTCTGCTTTGAGGAAATTGCTGAGTATGTTTACTAGGTGATTAACATGTTCTAGCTCATCATTGTCACCCAAATCATCATCTTTTCCTCTTAAGACAATGAAATACACATGGAAAAAATTTCAAAGGCAACTATCAAGTCCACTGAGCTGTAGTGAATAGTGTCTCTACATTTGTAATATACATATTTAAAGAAGAGCAACAGCATGCTCACCAACTTAGACGCACGGATGCAGAGCTTTATAGATACAGGAGGTACTGGTATAGCTTGGGAAAGACAACACAAATTGTTTAAAGTGTGCTCTGGAGGAGTTGCTAACTATGGTAAACGATCCTTTTATCATCTCCTTTACCACAGTCACACTTCTCATTTGCAGTAGTATTTGTAATGAAAATAGATGAAGAAAATCATAGAATCATAGGTTGGTTTGGGTTGGAAGGGACCTTACAATCATCTAGTCCTAACCCCCCTGCCATGGGCAGGGACACCTTCCACTAGAGCAGGTTGCTCAAAGTCCCATCCAGCCTGGCCTTGAACACTTCCAGGGATGGGGCATTGACAGCTTCTCTGGGCAACCTATTCCAATACTTCACTACTCTCCAAGTAAAGGTTTTCTTCCTATCATCCAGTCTGTTCTCCCCGTCCTATCACTATCTGCCTGTGTAAAAATTTGCTCTCCCAAGTACTGAAAAGCTGATATAAGGGCTCCCAGGAGCTATCTCTTTTTCAGGCTGAACAACTCCAGCGCTCTCAGACTACTTTTGTAGGAGAGGGACTCCGTCCCTCTGCTCAATTTGGTGTAGATGATGAAGGAGAAGATTGTCTACACAAATAAATAAGTAACAACCCTGAAATTGTAAAGGCTAAAATGCAGAAAAGTGTCAGGACAATCGATATCTAATTAACACCTCTACAACAGATACAGTATAGGAGAAGCTACCAATGCACCTTTAGCAGTTGAGTTAGCATAAACACTTCACCTAAGGAACCTAGGTTAAATATGAGGTGAATTGCGTGAAAATGAGGATAAAAAGAAGATTAAAGTGGGGTGAAGTCTTGTATTTCCAGCTCTAAAAATTGAGCAAGATTAATTACTTTAGAGAGAGACTGAAGAGAGGATAAGGCAAGCGAACTTGCAGACAAAATCTGGGTTTTCTCCGGTGTAACTTATACCTTCAAATTCCAGATTTTCTCCTAAGCATATTAATTTATAAAGTGGAACTGAAAAGGCAGCAAGAAATAGATATTTAATGAAGAAATGCTGTTTTGTCTGTAAAGACACTATGCTATTAACTTGTGCTGTAGTCAGGGATGGTTGTGTTAGGCTTTGTCTTTCAAGTATCAGAAATCACTAGGTGTGAGTTTTGCAATTGTGAGTATCACTATTATCCATTATATTTCATTACTGGAAAGCTCTAGTTATATAACCCCAGTGGGATGTGGCAAATTGAAAGGAAATCATGCAGTTTTGCACAATATACCACTACAGCTAATTGATATACACAAAACACTCCCACACTGACTGAAGTTAGCAGAAACATTCTAGTTAGTTATTTCATTGGCCAATGGAGAAGTCACAAAAAAAGTGCTAGAAAAACAAGAAAATGTAAATGATTATTCTCTTGCACCTACATATGGGTTTGGAATGCTATCACATGTAAAGATTTGGTGACCAAAGCATGCAAAAGCCTGCCTGCACTTCCCAAAACCTAAAGTAAATTAGGTTTTATTGCTTAGTGAAATATGAGGTTTGAACACAGTATTGGCACACGAGTTTCAATTTCAAGAACAGAAAACAAAATTTTGTTTCAAGTTTGGCTCTGAACTAAAGCTTAATACAGACATACTTAGATGTTACTACTCTAACAGTACTAAACTTGTATCTGTCTTCAATTTGTTTGCTCAGTTTTCCACCCAGCTCTCAAAGATGTAAATGCATTTTTACTCACACCACACAGGATCATTGCTCCATAGTTTTTGCAGTCTCTTCACACAGGAAAAGAGTAAGAGGATATACAAAGTAAGGTAGTTGTAAAATACAGCCAGCAGGGGGAAAGTGCTTTTTAAAATTAGAACCTCATTGTGAAATTTTTGCTACCATGAGGTTTACATAATGTAGCTGCTCTGGACATGATGGGGAGAAGTTCTGTACTCTTGCAGGTTCAAGTTCAGTGCTAGGGTAATGTGACAACACTAACCCTCCAGAGTTTCACTTTCTTCAAAGCAATAAACTTTGGGTTTTTTTTAATAGTCTTGCTTTCCTCTTTTCGCATTGTGGATTTTTAATCAACCACTTTTGGGATGTTCCCATGGCCCGCTGCTCTTTGTGTGATCTCTCATTTGTTGCTAACTGGCAGTGACTTTTATGTATCCTAGCTGACTTCTGGCTGGCTTATTTTTGGATCTTTGTTACTCTATTGTTTAATTAGTTGCTTTCCTTGTAATCCAAAATCCTTACACCACTGTTTCCTCTGCAACAAGGGATTACCATATTGCATTCATATAATTCCTGGTCCTTGGTTAATTTTTTTTTTCCTCAATGAAAAAAATTGGAGTGTTTTCTCCTTTAATTGGAATTCACTCTCTGATTATGCCATTACCTTCCTACTGTGAGTCTGTGTCAAAAGAAAATTACATACAAAAATGTCAAGTCTATCAACATGAGAAACTTCAGCATTGAGTCATTTAGCAATCAGTTCAGATATTCAGATAATTTACCCCCAAACATCCTCAGATGCTGCTGCTGCCTTTTGCCACACTTTTTGAAGATGTTTAGAACTGGCATTTAAGAGCATCCAGAAGAACAAGAAAAATATATCTGTGTCCTCATCTGTACTTATGGCAGTATGTAAAGCAGAAGCAACATGCGATTTAGAGCAGAATTTGTGACCAAACAGGTAAGTCAGAGTAATTCATTGCATTAATTCCGCTCTTGCAGCACATTCAAAAGCACAAGCTGATTGTCACATCCTTCAGTTGTTCACATTTTGCAGACATAATACATATAATTACAGAGATACATTTCAGGAGCACTGCTTATTTCAAGATTGATCGGTCTGGTCCCATAAAAGCACTTGTGTTCTACAAAAGTATGAGTACTACAGGAATTCCAGCACAAATTCTTGCAGTTAACAAAAATTAAAAACACATGCATAATCTCAGGTTCATTTATGTCTTTCAAACCTAATCTTCTATAAGCATTTTGTGCCTCATATAGTCTGTCACACCACAGTTTCTGAACTTGAGAGTAGAGGTATTCCGGTGAAGGTGATGTTACATTTTGAACAAGCTGCTTTTTACAGTAGTTGTCTCCAGTCCTTACTATGCACCACTCATGATCATGATATTTAGAACATTTTTTCACGCATGCAGATGAACTCACTGATGCAACACAAAAAGAACCCATTTAATACATGTGTTTTCCTGCCTTGCATGCATTGCAAACATGCTGGTAATACACTAAAGAAGGCCACTTCTGCAAACAAGCCTGTGAGGCCTAAAAGTATCAATCAGTAGCATCCCATTATCCCAAACTTTTGAAAGAAAATAGGCTTTTTAGTGACTTGCCTTAAACTGTGCTCATTACAAATTATTAGTATTATTTTAATTACATGAATGGTCTTTTCTTAAAAAATTCCCTCCACTTTTTAATAGCAAAGCTACAGGAAGATGCCAGTGTTGATTGATCGGAAGTGTTTATAGTAGAGTCCAGCAGGATCTGTTATTGCAGTAGTTCCACAACACAGCAGGCAATGCACTCGAGCAGTAAACACAACCCCAAAACCCTGCTGGGGAAATGAGCCTTTACCTGGAATGGCTCAGATTGTCCATTCTCAGTAGTGCACTATTAGTTTTTATCATCTCTTTAGCTGTCTTACCAGCAAAGTTTTTAGTCTGTTGAAAAAATATCAGCATATTTATAATTTTAGATTTGTATAACATTTCACTTTATTTTAAATCTTTTATGCCAAATGGTTCTACAAGATCTAGAAGTTTTAGCCCAGATCTAAAGAATTCTTGTGATAGTGTAAGAATTCTATAGACTGATCCAGAGTGCACTCATTTAAGCTATTGACTGCAATTATGTCTTTTGGTGTTACATTATGTGTCCTCAGATTACCTGTTTATAAATATAGTAGCTCCAAGCAACCAGAAAAGACGTCTGCAGTGATTGGAACATGGGAAGTACCACACCAATTTTTAAAAAAGAGTAAAAAAGGAGGTTCCTGGGAGCTAGCAACCAGTCAGCCTCACTGCCATGCCCAGTAAGATCATGGAACAGATGCTCTTGGAAGATAGGTGGGAAAGACATTGAAGACAGGGAGGTAATTAGACAGCAAACAGGGCTTTGGCGAGGGCAAATTGTTCCCAAACAAACTTATGGTCCCCTGTGATAGAGTGACTGCATCAGTGGACAGAGAAGAGCTGTGGATGTTATCTACCTGGACTTCTCTAAGGCCTTTGATACAGTCCCTCCCAGCATTCTTGGCAATAAATTGGAGATGTAAAGGTTTGATAGATGGACTGTTAGATGGATAAATATTGTCTGGATGGCCACATCCAAAGATTTAAAGTCAATGGTTCAACATCCAAGTGGAAACCACTAACCAGTGGTGTCCTTCAAAAGTCCCTACTGGGACAAATATTATTTAAGATAAGTTCGGCAGTGACTTAGTGGGGTTGAGTGCCCCTTCAGCAAGGCTGTACGTGGCACCAAGCAGAGTGGTGCAGTTGATTCACATGAGGGAAGGGAGCCTGCTCCAACATGCATTTCCCACAGTGTCACAGCCTCCTTCGGGCATTCACCTGTGCTGGTGTGGGGTCCCTCAGCCACTGCAGGTGGATATCTGGTCCACCATGGATCTCCATGGGCTGTAAGGGGACATCCTGCCTCACCATGCTCTTCACTATGGGCTGCAGAGGAATCTTTGCTCTGTCACTTGAAGCACCTCCTCTTCCTTCTTCACTGGCCTTGGTGTCTGCAGGGCTGTTTCTCTCGCATATTCTCACTCTCCTCTCCCTTGCCCCCCTCCCATTCTTAAATCTGTTATTCCAGTGGTGCTACCAGCCTCACTGATTGACTTGGCCTTGGCCAGGGGCTTGGTCTGTCCTGGAGCCACCTGGCATTGGCTCCATCTGAGTCAGGGGAAGCTCCTGGCAGCTTCTTTGGTCCCCTGCAACCAAAACCATGTCATACAAACTGAATACACAACTGTCCGAACATCTTCAAATATGAAAGTGTCCTATGTTGAACTCCCTGGAATATGACACATATTTACAAGCTTAAAATAAATAATTCAGCATCCACAGAAAGAAATGCTTATTTTTTTAGGAAAAACATATTTTTAAGCATTAGAAGATATTTTCAGTGTAAAATTCTCATATCCTGGCTAAAAGCAAGAGCTTGGGCAGACACATAAATTAGGGAGAAATAGTTTCTCAACAACGCTGCTATTGAAACACTTCCTTAGGTTTCCCCAGGAACATGAAGACAAACCTCCACTGCATACATTCCAGGAAGATGTGTGCCTATTGTCCACCCAAGTCCCTGTACCTTTGCAGGGAATTGATGCTATATGACCTGATTGACAGGACTAGGGCTAGTGCTGCCAATAACCTTGATCATATGAAGGGTATCTCATTTCACTGCTTTATCTTGGAAACAGTTTAAGAAAAAAGTGAAACTGGTGGACTAGAGCAAGGGCCAGTGGAGGAAAGAGAGTTCGTCCTCTCAGTGGTGAGTACAGGCTGCGGGCTGTGTTTGCTCGGGTCTCTAGAAAGCAATCTGATTATTTCACTGCTGAAGGCAAAAGAGAGAGTTCACTTCACACCTGAAGGACTCCACAGATCCAGCCCCTAGTCCAAAAAATTGTGTCTCTGTCAGTGCCAAAAAGTGAGGAAGGATGCTAACAGCAAAAGGTTTGAAAGACAGACTTCTGATGGCGATCTCTCTCTGCAAATACTTGGGTGAATAGCTATAGGTCCCTTGAATGGCCATAGGGCCTGCAAAACCTGTATCCACACATATATCACCTTCAACGGTCTCTGAAACTAACATCACTAGTCCCTTTACAGAGTGTTCAGGCCCCTTCCTATGGGTCCATAGCGTTTGGGCACCTATTGTCCCCTAAATCCAGTCAATTCTGCTGGGTCCTGTGGGATAGGCTTTGACAGTTCAGAGCAGGAGGGCAGGTTCAGCTGGAGCTCCCTCTGACTTGAGTGAATTCTCAGAGGGGGTCCATGGGACACCTTCCAACCTGTTTGCTGGCCCTGACAGCCCAACAGCAGAGTTTAGCCACATTTAGTGGCCTCCTGCCCTCTCATGGTCTCACGTAGGCCAGGTTCTTTGGGTGGGTTGCTTCCATAGCTGCCTGATAAGACAAATACGTACGGTTTGAGGAAGTGACATTCAGTGCCTCTTCTCAGCACACACAGTAAGAGCAGGATAAGGGCCATCCCACTAGAGAGAATGTTCTCAGCCTTGGTGAGCTTAGTTCTCCTCTATGCCCACAGTGTCACCCACTGCTTGTTTTGGAGTCAGAAGACTCCAGCAAGGGCAGGGAGGTGTCTGTTTCCTTCCCTCCAGCCCCTGGACCTGGAGCAGGCGTTTGATGGGATGAATCATGGCTAACTCTTGTGTAATGTTTCTGGCCTCAGCTGTCCTCCAAGAAATTCCTCCAAGGAATTCAGAAATTCCTTGTCCCTGATGCAGAAAGCCCAGCTGGGCTCAACCAGGCTATGCCTAAGCATTTGTAAGGCATCAGAGATCTTCTTAGGTCCTTCTACTGCGATCAGGTAGATAGGACCTTAGGGAGATAGGTAAACCAGGACTCACACAAGCTTCTAACTACATCTTTCTTCTTCCTTGCTTCCCTCTGCTCTCCTTGTAGGATTCAGAAACACTGATTCATGTCTCTTTGGACCTCCTCAAGGTCATTCTACTAGTCTTTTTTCTGTAAGTAGCTTCAGTGTGAAATAATCCTTTCACAATTTCCTCATTTTTAATCTGTTCTTTCAATCTTTTTCTTTTTTTAGTGGTTCATTTTAAGAGCCATTTTGATTCATCATTCTATGCTATGTGCTAGGTCTGCTCCTCAGCTCCCAAAATCAAGGAGAGCCTTTCTTTTAAACCTATCATCTCTATGAGGAAATCAGCAATGACAATGTCTAGCTTAGACAACTCTAACAGGTCTGTAGAGGAGAAAGCTTGCCATTAGAAACCTTTGTAGCTTTTGTCAATCAGTGGTCTAGAGAGTACTGCAGACAGTGATTTCCTCCACCTGGTTATGTTTCATACCCACTTACAAAAACATTCTCCATAAATTTGTCTGCTCTCTTTTTGAATCTATTTAAATTTTGAACTGGCCACTGGTCTTTGACAATAATCTCTGTAATTTAGCAATATGTTCTGTGAAAACACTTTTGGTCTTGGCCTCATAACATCACTGCCGTTCACTGAATTCCTCTGCTGTGATGAATAAGGATTACCTATTCACCTTTTCCATAACATAAAATATTTTATAGACTTCCAAGCTGCACTGGACTCACTGCTTTCCTATAGAAACCATTCCATACATTTTTATTGTACTTGGCCAAATCCAACACTTCCTCTCTTATCACTTACGGACCTTAGGTTGCATGAAATCAGGATAAGTGTTGCACATATGATTCAGAACCAGAAAGAACCTATTTCCTACGGGGACGAGAGATTTTATGAATCTTCACTTGCCCAGAAAGTGTCTCCTTCTTCACTCCTTCTTGCATTTCAGGAGTATCTGTCTGCTGTCATTAATTAGGCTTCTATTTTTCCCTCTAGTTTTTTTCCAGTTATAGATTTTCTTTAATTTTCTCATTCCCTTTTTACATCTTCTGAGTAAAACATGCAAGAAAAAAAATTTAAAATGTTTTTTCTGGTCAGGGAAGGAGTTTTGAATAAATGGCCTGGCAACTCTAGTATTATTATGAGACCATCTGCTGGTAAACATATTTATAGATTAACCCTAGATAACTGGCCAGTAGTAAAGAGATAGGGATAACCTTTCCAAGTATTAGACAGGCTAACATGAAATAGATAACCAAAGGGAAAGGGGAGTGGACATTTAGCTACTAGTCAAGAGAGGTGATTCCTCATCATCTTGTGTTTCATGAGAATAATTTACGATTTGATTACCTGTTGGGAGCTCAGAGTAAAGTTTATTATATTTATTGCCAGACTTTACTTTTCCTGGTTAGGATTGCTTTAGCCTGTAATGATTATTTATGACAGCACTAATGCTATTGCCCAGGTCTGAGGGAACTGTTCGACTTCTTCAGACAAGAGACCCAGAGTTTTAAATTTCCACTTTAAGGTTAGTATCATGTTCCAGAAAGTATACAAAGGAGAACATTTCATAAATTAATGCTTACATATAAGACAGAATAAGCTGAGTGATGATTTTTGAAAGGCATCCTTTAGTCTATGAACTCTTCTAAAACAGAAAACTATTTTTTCAGAAATAAAAACTACAAATATGTTAGTAAAAGAGCAAAATGCTTGAATTTTCATACCAAATTTCCATTAGCATTTGATGTCCTATAAAAGTGCTTAATGGCCTCTTGAACACGGTACTAATTTGAGTCCATTAGTGTAATAGTCAGGGATTAAAAGCAGAAACAAAGAGATCATTAACCATGAAAGTTAAACACATCTGTTCATATTCTGTCATTAAAATGACAAATATTTAACCACAAAGAAAGATAGATCTTAGTATAGGAAGATTCAATATAAAATCAGCTCAACATAATGTTCTGCCAAACTTACATATTGCTCCGAGGAGGAATTTCACAGCAGCTTCCATCTCAGATGCCAAGCAAAAGTCCTAGTACAGTGTCACCTAGTGGATGCCACGAAGGAGCCACAGAGCGTGCAGTGCTTCAGAAATGAAACCCCAAGTTCAGAGGAGTCTGTTAGGCTGGTGCGTCTTCTTACTGTGCTGACAAAGTAAGAAATGTCCCATTCACAGTCCCTGAAGCCACAAGCTGTTTGTCCACAACATAAGGCATTGATGTGCTTGTGATGTGCTTGTGATGTGCAGGAGCCTGTTCTACCTACCTAACCTCTGGGATCAGCAGCTCCTAAACTGATTCTTTCAGCTTGCTCCCAACAGTCCATTCCAGCCTCTGTGAACCCCCAAAACTATCACAGCAATGAAGCACTAAAAATGCTCTTAATTTTGCTGTTCCCTGAGGATGGTGTACTCAGTGTTCATCCTTTCACCTTGGAACTATATGTAAATGGATGAGGTTGTAGAAAACAATAGATGAAGGCTTCTGTAGAAAAACTGAGGGTTTGTGCTTCATCTCAAAATTGCAATCAGTTCTACAAAATTGAGAAAATAATGAAACGCCTTATCAGGTCCTCTCTAAAGCTAGTGCCTAGTCCTTCTTTTATACAAATTTTTGTTTCAGCATGTGTCACAACAACTTCTACTGAGAGTCCAAGGAACATCTTAGCATCACTTCACAGAACCAGTTCTTTTATGGTTTACAGTTTCTTAGTCATTAGTCAGTCAGTCCTGCGTCTTAACTGCTCCCTTTTCCCTTCAATCTTCTCTCTACAGATGTTTACAAAACTTTTTTAACACTCTTCCTCCATCCAAGGTGGATTACTTTGTTCTCTCCTAAATTCACATATTTTCTGTTATCTAGCAGGAATCCGTATTTAACAGGATAAATCCCTTACTAATTAATAACTAATCAACTAATATAGATATTAATATTTTTAATTCTAGAAATGGATATTTCTATTTTCCCTATAATCTTTGGAGCTGAACTCTATTCATCTCCCACTCCTTGGTACCTTTAGTGAATTTAATCTTTTATTGTAAATAGAGAAGACCAGCAGGTTGGAAGGGGTGCATTAATTAAGAATACAACATTGTCAAGGCTGTTACAATCACACGTTAAACAAATACTTTGTGAAGTCCTTAACATAATTTTAATCCATGACCACATTAGCAGGACACCAGCCTTGAGACATAGACTTTAAAAAAGTTTCTGAAAGTCTGGAACTCTCCTGTATTTCTTTTCTTTACCTTTACATGCCAGCGATACTAGGGGACTCTATTACAGAATGGGAGAGACATGTTCATTAAAATTAGTCTGAACAGTAAATTTACTCATTCTAATTTAAATTCTGAAGGGCTTTTCCCATTGCATCAAGTGCTTTGCTAATGTTAAAGAGTGCAATAGAAAAAAAACCTGTTTACTGTACTTAGCTTAAAGCAATCACTCCTCTATTCCTAACATGTGATCAGCTGTACCTTTCAAGCCTGAGTGCATGAAACACAGCTCATCGCTCAGGCTGGGCAACAAAGTTCAAAGCTGGAAACCTTCTGCCATTGTCCTCTTGGGTGAAATGTCATCCACAGCACGGGAATTCATCCATCCACAGGGGAGAGTAATCCTCAGTTTTAAAGCAATGCCTCTCTCTTCATGAAGCAGGTATATGAAAAAGTGCTCTTATGGTTTTACTGAATGTATAAGGAGCTCACAGTCTCTCACCGAGGTGTAGGAATCTCTTCATTAGATGTCTGAAGTTTCATTTCCAGCTGAGTGGTGACATCCCTTTGGGCAACATCCCTTTGGAAAGAGGAATTGGTTTACGTGTTGATTAAAGATGCTAAGACAGAAGGACCATCCATGTTAAACAGCCTAGTCATTCTGTTAGCTGATGGAATGAGAGATGAGGATTAAAAAAATGCTATTAAAAGGGTTGATATACTTCCATTTTAAAACATATTGTTACTAAGAAGTGTGTTAGATAAACAATGAGAATTTCAACCTTTACAAAGCTCACAAGGAACAGCAGTCCCTTGTTTGTTTTTGTCACCGCTCTTCTGGCTATCTCTGGTCACCCTTGCTCCCAGATATACCTTCTACATGGAATACCTTGTTTCTGGAAACAAAAAACATCTGAAATCTTATTAGGTTATGTTTACATGAATTTTCCAGTCCAGTAATGCATATCCAAGTACCTTGGATAATTCAGATAAGTGTCCACACTAAAATCTAAATTAAAACAAAGCTAAAATTGCTTTGAAGGGTTATCTATCATTAGACAGATAGGTAACCAAAGGAAATAACATAGAAAGCCATAATAAATACAAATATCCACTGTTCTTTTTATTACATTTCTGTTCTTTTTAGCTAGACAGCTCTGGAGTAGTCTGATGTGCAACATCTCTATTCTTTTCCATCATCTCTCCTTGAAGAATATCAATAACAAAAAAAGGCTAACAGCTGAAACCACAGAAGGTGAACCTCTTTTGGGAACAGGTTTACATATTTTTGTTCTTCTCTTTAAAATATAAATCCACCAGGCCCTCTCCTAACACTGAAGAAGGCTTGATCTATGATTTTAAAATCTGTCCCTTTAGAAACAAAACTATACATTGATATGGAGGATGGGACCCAAAGGGATCTTGTGGTACAATCCCAGTTATTATAAAATCATAGAACCACAGAAAGGTTAAAGTTGGAAGGGACCTTTAAGATCATCTAGATCCAACCTCTTTGTCATGGGCAGGGACACCTTCCACTAGACCAGGGTGCTCAGAGTCCCATCCAACCTGGTCTTGAACCCTTCCAGGGATGGGGCATCACAGCTTCACTGGGAAACCTGTCCTAGTGTCTCACCACCCTCAGAGTGAAGAATTTCTTCCTAATATCTAAACCTGCCTTCCTTCAGTTTAAAGACTTTCCCCTTTGTCTTATCACTCTATCCCCTAACAAAACTCTTCATCTAGTTTGTAGGCCCCCTCCAAGTCCTGGAAAGCTGCCCTAAGGTCACCTTGAAACCTTCTCTCTGACTGAATAGCTCCAGATCTCTCAGACTGTCTTCATAGGAGAGATGCTCCAGCCCTCTGATCCTCTGGACTCAATCCAACAGGTCCCTGTCCTTTCTATGCTGGGGGTCCCAGAACAGAACACCACCCAGACATCTCTCTAAATAGCCTCTCCCAAACTCCTCAAATCTAGCTTGAAAGAAACTGTATAGGTGCTTCTACCACCCTGCTTGAACGTAATTCAAGAATTTCGCTCCACTGCTGACTAGAGATCTCCCATCATTTCCACCCGGAGCATATTTATGACCCGTTACTTTTTATGCCAGTCCTGCTCTCTAACTTTAGGGGACACTACTTCTTTTCTACATATATTTCCCAATGTATTTAAAGACATTCCAGTTTGCCATGCTGCTTAATCCATGCTCTTTCTCTCTCCTTGCATCCTGAAGTTTTCCACTCCACCCTTTGTCACAGTATACCTTTTCTGTACTGCTTCAAATGTGAATTCAACTGTTGGGAAGGAGATGAGAAGAATTTATCTAGGAGTCCAGATGTAGTCTTCCTAACAGCATTGAGTCTTCCACAGATCAACTTTACTCTCCAGATGGTGATTTGCAAATAGTACACCTTTTAGTCTTTGGCTTCCTCAGTCACTTCCAAATAATGACCTAATTGTTAATTTTCTTGTTATTAATGCTCAGATACCCGTCCTTAAAACCCATTTTTCTTGGATCCCCCTTCTGGCATTCCTGCAATCACGGCAGTTGTCTATACCTTTAATCATTTGACATCTCAGTCTTCTGTGTTTGTGATACCCCAATTTTACGCATGCACTTCTTGGTTTTAAGTCAAGGTCATTAATGAAAATATTTAAAAGGTTTTTCCAAAAATTAATCCTTGAGAATGTCCAATAGCAGCTTCCCTTTAATCTGAAATTTAGTTTTCTGACTCTGCCATTTCCTGTCTTCCTTTAGTCAGGTGACAAATGTATATTTTCCCAGGTAGCAGTGTACTGGATATTTTATTATAATCTATATATTAAAATATGGAAAATATGAAAATTCCCAGTGTTTCTTCTCAAGAAAAGTGATTTCCTTTTCAAATAAAGTTTTTTGGTCTAGTCTCACCGATATTTGGTGGGTAGTTCTCCCTTCTAAAGAACTCAAATCAGGTGGAGTGATTATGGTGGAAGATCTATCTCAGGGTTGTCAGAAAAACCTGTGCATGTGGGTAGCTGTGTACCTGCCATAATGATGAAGGGAATGGTACTTCTGTAGGTGTTTTTCTGGCTGAATTCCAGCTGAATGCATTTGGTGTTGGCTCTATTTGTCTGCAGTGTCTGTTGAGCACTATCATGTCTGAAGATTTTAAAAAGTGTTTTCTTTCTTATTTCACTTGACACAAGAAATTCAAGGTAAGTTATGGAATATTAAAATGTTAGTGATATGTATGAAGACTTAAGCAATCAAATTGAAAAGTTGTGGCATCTGTAATAATTCTGCTGCAGCAGAAAACCTTATTTGGGTTAGAATTTAAGTCCTTTTTAGTCATGTTGTTCTTCATCCCTTCTCAGACAGTGATTTGTTACCTAATGAGACATCCTTCAGAAAACAGTGTTTTCTTTTGCTGTAGAAATGGCATCTTCCCAGACCATTTGTTCCAACGTTGGCCTTCATCTGTCTAACTCAAGGATAGAGAGAGTGTCTCCTGGGAAATCATTATTCTTTATCCATTTATCATCATGCAAATACTTTTCAGAATAAAACAAAATGGACAATTTAAATGCCGTCTGCTTAAACAGGACATTGTGTTTCTCTCCAAATGAACGTTACATTGCATAACAGGAGCAATAAAACTGTAATTTCTAACTAATTCTGAAATGTCAACAATCCTTTGGAAATCTAAAGAGAAATTTAATTTTTCAAGGCCAACTTAGACAAAACTTGAGGGGAAAAAAAGTCTCTATGGACTTTAATATCTGAATTTTATTAAAATCAATTATTTGATATACTAAAATACATTAAAATTATTAGGCAGATGGCAAAACACCTGAGTTTTACTCAGAGTTTGAAATAGACTATTTTGCCTACTTCTGAAACTACTTAAAGGATCCAAAATTCAAGAGAGGAACTTAACCTTTTACAATATTCATTTTAGTTATCTTGCTCATTTACCTTTTGACTCAGTTTTCTGTCTTCCTCCCACCCCTAGGTTTGTCCCCGGCACTCTAATGCTCAAGAACAGAGGCTCAGTGGTTTTGCAATGCCGGCAAGAACGACCTAATACATGATATCACATGGCAATGCCTGCCTGGAGCTGGGAAACATTAGCGTCACTGGGACTTTTGTGACACAGTTTTTCTTATAATCAGTTAATTCTCTAAAAGACTAGCAAATACTATAAAGTAGGATATGCCGACCTGAACTACAACTCAGACATGCTTGGCATGTGAGTTTTGCCCTTTATATCAGTTTAACTATAACCAATTCTTATTATAGTAAGAACATGCAGGTTTTGTTCTAATATCTCGGATCTGTGCTAAAGTCCTCCAGCTTCTAATGAATATGCTCAGGTACTTGAAATGCTGTGGTGATAATAGAGAATGCACCTTTTCCACTCAAGTACCCTTTTCCCTGTGACAAGATGTGAAAAAATCCTCTTGACCTATACAAAGAAAATTGGGCCACTAAATGTTAAATGGAAGTATATTGAAAGTTCATGAGGAAATAAGCATTCTTTGGTTGTCAGAAATTACTACTTTGAAATTTCTAAGAAGTTTATCATGTATGAATTGTTAAAAATAAGATAAATGATTGGCATATGCATTTATTACTTTTTCCTATTTCAGCCGTCTCCCTAAGCCCATGCAAATTTAGTATGGCACTGGTTTTTTGTACAAGTCATAAAAGAACACAGACATTATGTAAATAGTTTCAGTGGAGAAATGAAGTGGAAAAACTCATTTTGCCATAAGAAGAATAAGTGGTATTACTTATCATTCCATGGGGCTTAAAACTACTGAGCTTTAGAAATGTCTGATAATTTCCCTAGGCTTTTAGGTAAAATAAGGCACAATGAATTTTAGCCAGTCCCCTCCTGGACACAGCATCCCACCCCTAAGAAAGAGAAAGCAGATGGGGAAAGTTGGCTCCAACTCCTGATACCTGTAATATACATGAAGACAAAGAAAACAACTCACTTCAGCAGAATTTTCTAGGTTTTCACCAGAGTAATTGGAATGGAAATGAGTAGAAATAGAATGGAATGGAATGGAAGAATAGAATAGACCTACAATGATCATCCAGTTCAACAGTCTGACCACTCCAGGGTTGACAAAAAATTAAAGCATGTTGTTAAATGAATTGTCCAAATGCCTCTTGAACATTGCCAGGGGTGGGGCATGCACCATCTCTTTAGGAAGCCTGTTCCAGTGTCTGACCCCCTCTCTTGGCAAAGAAATGCTTCCTAATGTTCAATGTGAACCTCCACTGATGCAGCTTTGAGCTATTCCCACGCATCCAATCACTGAATACCAGGGTGAAGAGCTCAGAACTTCTCTCTCCCTACCCCTTCCTCAGGAAGCTGTAATTGAGAACAAAGACCTGATTCCAGTACTATTTGAAGTGTATGTGTGCTAAATGCTGAATTCTTAAAGAAGTTTTTGTACAAATTTGTACTGTTTTGAAATAAGGTCTCTGTTTCAATTTAGGAATTTAGGATCTCTTTTCTTTTTTGCCTTCAGAATGTCAACATTCACAGGAATTATCAATAAACAATAAAGAATTTGTAAACATTTAGATTGTTTCAAGGTCTGGGAGAGCCCTTGTAAGTTGTCTGGGGTGATTTTCATTGACAATATTGGATTTTGGACTAAGTCTGAGTGGAAACACTGGTGGAATTTATCACTGATAGTACAATTATTGAAAAACACAGGTGTGAATGAGCAGCTGGTACCACATGATAGAACTGCTCTATTTCCATCAAAACCACAGGAAAGTTAAAGAATCTTAGCTAGGATGCAAAGCTGGCTTGAGGTGCTGGCAGAGGTACCAGCACCAGTTATAACATCAGTGCCTCATGGCACTGCTGACTTCAGTTCAAAGAGGTTTCTGTCAGCTGGAGTCTTCTACTCTGGGAATATGCGGCCAATTGTCTCTTTTATACAAATTTGTTGTGGTAACACTGACACTTAATTGGATTTCTATGCAATATTGGAAGGCAAATATGTATGTAAAAAATGTAAGCTGAAAGATGTCTTCATGCAGAAGGTAGTTCCATCAGTTTTAACATAATCTAGGATTGCAGTTACTATGATTCAATAATTTAGTCTCTAGTCATTTTACTCATCGTACTGATATTTTCTTAACATTTCTCAATTAGTATGAAAGACACCCAGTAGGAAAATTCATTCCACAAAGGTAGAAAAAAATTCACACAGCAGAGTGATTATTTTTATTATGTTTTCACTTCTAAGGTGCAATTATGTTCCATATTATTTTCCATGTACGACTAATTTCAAAACCAAGTACTTACAATTATTCCATAAACCAGTGTTACAGTTACATCAATCAAAAAATCAGACATAAACAAAGCTAAGGAAAACTGGATGGAGTATGGAAGGGGGTATGAGAGGTAAAAAAAGATGGAAGGCAATAAAATTGGGGCACGAGCCATTTCTGCCATTTTAACTTGCAGTGAAGGATTGCTAAGATAATTAAAAGGCCTGCCTGAAATCACTGCCATCTTGAATTACACAAATAAAATCAATTCTTCAGCTGAAAATTAAGGAAAATAAAGAATAAAATAAGAAAAGTCATCTGACTTTTCATTGATAACATCCTAAAAACCAGTTATATTTTCTTATTTCTTTTCAATATCTATTCTTTCTCACACAAACATAATCATTTGCTGTCAGAGGACTGATTTTTTAGTGACAGAACTAAGGACCAATATGGTCAGTTGCTGTTACAAAGAAAAAGTGCCCATTTTTAATTTAAAACCAAAGGAACTTGCAAAAAAGTTAACATATAATAAAAATTAATGTCAGAAAGACCTGCTCCACTAACCTTGCAGAGTCTCTTTAATTACACTGAATATTTTCATATGCTCCACTCACAGGACAGGGAATTTGGGTACAAGTTCTCCTGACCTATATTTGCACTTGGTTTGCTTATCAGAAAGGAGTCAAGGAGGTGGGACTCATAATAAGGAAGCATTGTCAGGATCTGAATTACTAAATAAAACACAAGATGTTCAGCTTCTCAAAAGGGATTGAGGATTTTCTGAGTTATCCAAGAAATTAGGAAATAATAATAGAAATCATACCAGCACTTGAAAGACACCCTAGAGAATTTAGACAGTCCAGTGGTTGAAAATAGGATTTAGCAACACAAAATATATGAAGGGGAAGGTTCATGTTTGTACTAGTTTCTCTTGTTTATCTATCACCCAAAAATTCTTTACCTCTTAGAAGGAATAAAAACAGAGCTGATGAAACACAACATAACTTGAACAATTATGCATCACAGTTGTGACCTAGCAGGAAAAGAAAAGAATGTTCTAGGTGTTTTTGAGTCTCCTGGAAATATTCATGGTGTCAAATCAACAAATCACTTTTAGTAAACCAGCACTATTTTATACCTACATGGATATTTTATTTGCACAAATTAGATTTGAATGTGGAGATTCCAGATTCCTTCATACCACAGTGTAAAAGGGTTTAAGGCTGGTTTAACTGTGCTGTACCTCCATGTCAAAACTCCTAAGTAACACCAGTGGCAGGTGAAATATCTCCAGTGCAAATGTCAGACCTTTCACTGGGAAGCTGCACCCTCTGTCCCGTTCCCTGAGGAGTTAAACATCTCCTCAGAGCAGTAGGAATTGAACATAACCAATATTTTTTACAGGATTGGAGTTTACCTTGAGTGAATTCTAGCAGGTTTACATAAATTTTGCAGACAATTCAATAATGCAGGATTCAGTGATGCCCAAAGATAATCAGGGATGTGAAAATTAAAATACTCAGAGCTAACTTCCAATTCTGTTCCTCGGGGATGGTGTCTAATATATGTTAAATCCAATCAGTGCCTTTTAGCTTTCTTCCCTGTCACAGGGTTTCAGTTTACTAATTATAAATGTTCAGCTGCAATTCCTTTACATCACTTTCTCACAGGGTAGAATTCAGCACCCTCTGAGATTTGGAAAAGGTTACACCACCATTTGTCAAGGTCACAGCAAGAAAGGTTTTTCATTAATTTTAGATTGGCAAAGAATAAGAAATACTGTAATTGCTGCGTTTAAACCATTCATTGCACCGATTCTCTTTCTACTTCACAGCCAGCCAATTAGGGACTTTATTTAAAATGTATGAATTGCACAACTGTCATTAAGGCTGTGAGTCTGAAGAGCTTATTTGCTTTCTTTGATGGAAGTATTACAGAAGTGCAATCATTTTTCAGTACATTGACGCAATCATTCAACATTTGGTAAATAAAAATGGCTCTCAATAGATTTGACCACAGGTGGAGCCTCCATTAAAATGAGTGCTTTGAAGGTCCATTTCTGCAAGGCACTGACTGGCCATTGTGCCAGCACTGACCATCTGCCTCCTCAGTTTGACCTGGAAAATGCCCCAGAATGTTATACTTTTGTGGAAGAAAAAAACACCAAAACCATAATCAAATGCTCTTCATTTGTGAAAACTGCACAGAGTCATCTCCAAGGCATGTTCCTGGGTAGTGCAGCAAAATTGTGACTCACTTTCAACCAAGCCAGAGCCAGAGCAGTGAGGAGACCACTGGGCTTTCCCAAAGATGGTTTCAGCTGTCTCTAGCATCTTGTATGCTTTCCTGAATAAATGTCCTTCTCACAACAAACAGCTACACTTCACACATTCTATCTTTTGGACATTAATTGAAAATTAGAGGCATTGTTTTAGATGGATTTATTTCATTCCTTCCCTTTTTGTGAGCCTTGTCTCAAAAACTGCAGTGTTAGAGTCTGGGTGGCCTGACACTGCATCCTGTAGCATCTTTTTCACGGTTTTGCTTCATCGGTAAGTACATCTCTCAGGTGGGACTGCTGCTGTAGACTGTAAGAGTACAAGAAGTTTATCTTCCTGAGAATGGTGGGACTTTGCACTGGAGACATAATTTTCTGTCCTGATTTTGCCAAGAGAGATTTTTTCTTTCATGTGATAATAGGCTGGTCCTCAAGCTTTCCTTGCAATACACAAAATCATCCATCATTTTATTTCCTCATTGAAATTATTTTTGTTTATGGCTTTGTTTTCTTTTTGAGAACAAAAAAAATCCTTGTCCTACTTGTACTGTTAGCCATATATTAATCACACCACATGCACATCTTTTGCTCTCATAACATAATGCTAAATGTGTTTTTCCTGATTCCCAAAACCAGGTGGGTAAATGAGAAGCTTTCTTACCATCTCCTCTCTCTCCTCTTCTCTGGTCATTAGGACTACAAGATGAGATATTCAAAACACAAATGACAGCATGGGAAAGATTAGCTATTTCTTTCTTCCTCCACCTGTTTCAGATGAATTTTATTTTCCAATGTAAGTATGTAGACAATACAGATACTCAAAAATCTTCTGGGAACAAAAGAAGCTGTCACAAATGTGTCAATTGAAAATTTTTTATTGTAATTCACTATTGCACCTCTTCAGTTACTGGACATAGAATAAGGTTCATTTCCAGGACATTCTGGCCTTTTTGGATTAGCATCTGATACTGCATGCAAAGGAGATATGTTAATCAGATTTCTGATTTTCCAGGTCTAAGTTCATCAGTCCATACCCAAACTCCACATTGAGCAAAAGTTCAGATCCACCAGAAGGTACCACTCTCTGCATCAGCTCTGGTATCACTTCTCAGGAATTTAAACTGGATGGTCAGAGGGCAAAGGGACCTGTGCAAGCTTCAGATTGGTCCCTGACCAGAATGAGCAGGTACAAGGATTGCAGAAGTGTGCTAGTGTCTCCCTCCAGTCAACTTCAGCACAGCTGAGACTATCCAGTAGCAGCCAACAGCAGACTGGCATGAACAGAGGGAAGTTGTGCCCAAACAGCCTGATAACCTTCTGCCATGAAATGGCTGGCTTGGTAAACAAGCGGAGAGCAGTGGACATTGTCTATAAAGACTTCAGATTTTACTGAAAACAAGCCAGTAAAGACTACAGTCCAGGTAATGAACACTACCTACTGTAAGATCCTCATAGAGAAGCTGATAAAGAGGTTGGTGACTTGTGGCACAAAGTCTGGTTGGAGGTCAGTGACTAGCAGTGCACCCCAGGTGTCTCACTGGGTCCAGTCCTGTTCAACATCTTCACGGTGACAGGATGAGATGACCTTCAAAGGTCATTTTAACCATCCAATTTTAACCATTCTACAAGCAACATGGGATCCAAGTGGGACCCAGGATCCAGCAGGAAAGGGAATCCTACCGTGCTTTAAAGGACATGGAACAAAATTACCAATATAGAACTTTAATGTAAGTAGAAATCCATGAAACTCTTCATTCACTACTGTCTGGTCTGTCAAGAACTGCATTTGCTCCTCAGAAGGCATGCTGAAGAAAAATTTAAAATCTCTTAGACTAAAAATCAAAATTCAGAATCATTAAATATAATAAAATTGCCTGATTTTTTTTTTACATGTCATGGCTTTAGGCTGTGATAGAAGGACTTTCTCAAGGTTTTGAACATTTGATCTTACAAGACTGATATAGGAAGTCTTTTTCTGACAAGCTTCA
Organism: Edolisoma coerulescens; assembly: GCA_013397115.1. Taxonomy (NCBI): domain Eukaryota; kingdom Metazoa; phylum Chordata; class Aves; order Passeriformes; family Campephagidae; genus Edolisoma; species Edolisoma coerulescens. Next base: position 762,762 of record VWZW01000401.1, read on the forward strand.
GCACACCTAACAAAATCACCCCTCATTGTCCCCTGCCTGCACTATTATACAATTAAACTGATAATCCTTATTATAATTGTCAGATATTGTGAAACAAATGATCCCTAAATCACTTCATGGAATGCATAGCATGAAAATTAAGACCATTTTAATACCTCTTGCCTATCAGAGCCTTGGTGACTAAAACTTTGCTAAAAGAAGGTGAAAGTCCAGGATAGTTGTTCTAGGTGTGACCCTGGGGAAGACTGTCCTACTGTCTCCCACCAAGATCCTGACAACCCTGTCATAAGCAAGAGAAGATGGAATCACAGAGGCAGCAGTACTGAGAAAAGGAGCTGTGATGCCTCCCAGGAGGGAGCCTGTGAGGAGGCAAGAGAAGCCAAAGGTTTTCATGGATGGAAAGCTCACCTCTATCCTGAGGCAGAGTGGTTTCATGCCCCCAGTTTTTAAGATAACAGAAAGGAAAATGAGTGTTTGCAAGGAAGGGAGAATATTTTACCCATTGCCCAAGATCAGGCTAATTTTGAATGCTGCTGACCATAGCACTGGCTGCCATGGACATCTGCTTCTAAAGTAAGGGCAAAGAATGTGTCTCAGAGACTATGTTCCTCTTCAGCACAGGAATTCCTATTTTTGATGGCTGCTTTTGACCATGAAATCTCACCCATGCTACTCAAATTACAACCCATTTTGAGAAGCTTTTAGAGACACCACTTGTCTCATTTTGGTTTTCCTAAACATAGTTACTCACTTGATTAGGCTATTCTTGCAAGAGCAATAGTGGCAAAGTAAAACATGTATACATGCAACTTTTCTTCCAGGATGTGACTGACATCAGCAAAGTCAGGGTCAGATTGAAGGGGATTGCTAATAACACACTGGGTGTGGCCTCTGTGGAATGTTGTTCAAATGAAACTAACTAAAATAACTTTTCCCTTTCTCAAACAGGAATCAACTGGATTTACAAATAGTATTTTAGGCATGAAAAGTAAGGTAAAAATATAGGGCGACCTTAGTAGTTAATTTTAAAGGTAGAATAGAATAGAATAGAATAGAATAGAATAGAATAGAATAGAATAATTTCACTTGGAAGAGACCTACAGGGATTTTCTAGGCCACTTCAAGTCTGACCAAAACTCAAAGCATGTTGTTAAGTGTATTGTCCGAATGCCTCTTAAACATTGAGAGTCATGGGGCATCCACCACCTTTCTAGGACTCTTCCAGGATTTGACCATCTTCTCCATAAAGAAATACTTCCTAATGTCCGGGTTGTACCTACTCTGGTGCAGGCTTAAACCACTCCCACATGTTCTGCCACAGAGTCCCAGGAGAAGAGCTCAGCACTTCCCTCTCCACTTCCCCTCCTCAGGAAGCTGAGCAAGGAGGTCACCCCTCAGCCTTCTTTTCTCCAAATTAGACAAGCTCAGAGTCACAGGACAGTCCTTCCAGCCAATTCCACCAGCTTTGTTGCCCTCCTCTGGATGCATTCAAAGGCCTTCTTCAACTGCAGGGCCCAGAACTGCACGCAGTTCTTGAGGTGACACCTCACCAACACTGAATAGGCTGGGACAATCCCCTCTTTTGCCTGGCAGGGGATGCACCCAGGAGAGGGTTCGGCCTCTTGGCTGCCAGGGCTGGCTTCTGACTTACACTGAGCTGCTGCCCACCGGCACCCCCAGACCCCTCTGTGCAGGGCTGCTCTCCAGCCGCTCCTCTCGCAGTTTATGCTTGTGCCTATGGTTACTCTGCCCTGGGAGCAGAATCCAGCACTTGGACTTGCTAAATTTCGTTCCGTTAATCATTGCCCAAGGCAGAGCTGTAAGAATTGCACAGTAATGCCCTGTGCTCACCAGCAAATTTGGATGCCTCAGCCCTGCAATCCCAAAGGCCAGTTTGGGACTGCCACTACCAGTAGTGTAGCGAGGCTCATTTCTCCTTGTTTTGGTCCTGTGAGCCTTTTTTTGGTACATCCTGCTCTGCTAGCTGCTGGGTTGACTGTTCCTATGAGTCCAGTGCTTGGCAAGCATGCTTATGTCACTGAGGGCTTGTGCAGGGCTTGCATAAAGGAGACTCTGAAACAGATTCACCGTTTTTAAAGATGACAGATGACCCTTGGTTTCAGTTGCAGGCTATATTTTTTGGACTCAGGTGCTGGTGGCTGTGATCACCTATGTCAGATTCATTTAAGCAAAGGCAGCTGATGTGAATTTCCTTGTACTATTGCAATAAGAAACTTTTCTACACTTCCTTTACGTTTCCTTTAACAGAAATGTCTCTCAGGTAACAAAGCTGAACATCCTTTATGTCTAGCAGGATTCCTTTCCATTTGTTCCCCATTCTCTTACAATTTTTTGTGGGCTGCCCAGCCACCCATGAACAGAGTGGAAATGTTTCACTCTTGCTTTAAGCCTAGGCAAATACAGTTAACATAAAGATCTGAAAAGCAGTAACAAAAATGAGCAGCCCTGTAAGGAATCAAGACTTAAGCCAATTCTAAATAATACCATTTTCTTAAGACTCCTGAATGACACAGGAACCCGCTTTTTCAGCTAACAGAGACACTGTGGGTCAATGCTGTGAGCCAAATAATACTGCTTTAGCTGGCCAAAGGTATCTATTCATTGCACCTGCAAAAGAAATGAGCACAAAGAAGCAACTGTTTTGCCCTTTGGTCAAATCAAGGTACCCAATAGAAGCTTTTAGTTTCTACCTTCTACATTTTGAAGATAAAGTTGACAAAGAAAAGAGATTAAAATGTGGAGTCTCAGTGAGATATTTTTCGGCTCTAAGCTACATTGCTGTGAGTGACGAGTTGCCATTCACACTACTTGAGTAAATGGCATCGTTTACATCAGAATCAGGTCTCAGGTATTTCAATACACTCCCAGTAATACATCTTTGAAGTTCAAATAAGTCCAGTGAACTGAATAATATTCTGTTCAACTTCTATAAGAATGCATATACTACTTCTGCTTGCTATCAAGACCTGAAGGAAACAAGTATTTGACTTCAGAGGTTGTTGTTATGAAAAATTGCATAATGAATTTCTGAGTCTTCCAGGTGGAACACCTTATCTCCTCTACCATTTATTTTAAAGTTTTTGCCAAATATGGATGGCTCTGGATGTAGCTATCAGATTCTTATGCTACCAACAAGCATTAGGGTTTATTGCCTTGCATTATAAAATACTTCTGTGGAAGTTTTCTAACTGTCTCTATTAAGTGAGAAACAAAATATCTAATTAGTTGAGAGGATTTTAGTTTTGAGAGGTGCCTCCGCTGACTTACTCTTTGGCAATGGTTACATTTTTTTGGAATTAAAAATATATATTTAAACATTATATCTCTTATACATTATACATATACAACAAAAAAAAACCCTCTTTAATTTTTCAATATATATTCCCTTCTCATGCTCAATACACCAAGAATATACCTCTCAGTTTGCTTGCACACACTGTTTATTGCTCAGGCAGAGAAGGGAGAGACAACAGTATGGATGACAGTATTCTTTAAAACCAAATGCATTACTCTTATCTACTGCTACATTATTAGTATCACAACAAATTTTGAAATAACCTATTTTTCCTTATGAACATGTGGCATTTCATTCATTCCACTACAGCACTGAGATACTCAAGTGAGTATTCTTAAATACTCCTAAGGCGGGTTCTTTTACATGATGTTGCAAATTTTTGGGACATAAACATTTGGCTACCACTTCCCCATAGGCTCATTTTGAAAGATTTTTCATGTGGGAAGCTTAAAAGATGTTTTATGCTTTCTGGGATTCTATGCAACCTTAAAATCAAGATTTATAAATGTTTGTGATACAGAAAGGTGTTTATGATGTCAACACACTGAAACACTCATAAAAATGCCCGCTGCTTTTATTTTTTTGGTGAGGAAAAAAAGGAAAAAAATTGTACTTAAAGTACCTAATTCCTTTCTTTATAAGGGAAAAAGCAAAAAAAAAAANAAATACTTCAGTCTAAGCAGGAAGAGCATATACTCCCAAAAATGCAGATCATACTTATCTCTCCAATGACAGTACCATTTCCTCTAACCTATATGTAATTTATGATCATTTCTGCTTGTGCCCAGGAGCAATATGCTATTTAAAACGATAGTGTGTGATTCCATGACAACAGGCAGGTGCCTTATAAAGCCTTTCTTTGTTCAAAATGTGCAGTTGAGTTATTATACTTTAAAATAGCAGAAACAGAGCTCTGGTGGATTTTACTCAGTGCATGAGCAACCTTCCAATTAAAGTCAAGTATTATTTTTACACCTGCCTATAGGATTCACAAAGACCAACTGCAACAGCTGCAATGGAAAGTCAAATAAAACACACTGCCCCACATGCTGCTGTATAAATATAACAAGCTCAAATTTTTAGCCAAACTGCTTTCTTCTTTTAGATGTTGCTGACTACAGCAGAATCATGAGTCTGTGTACTGTCCTTTTCCCTTTGCTAGCAAATCAGGGAAACTTTTTATGAAAAGTAAAAGAAAACTAACTTGCAGGCACTTTTCTCTCCTTTTCCATTTAGCTAGTTCACTTGTCTTCAATGGTGTAATTTGATAAATAGTGAAAAATCACTTGGTGTTATTAGAAATTTGAATGCGTGTGGTATCTAATTTTCCAATCAGCAGGAAGAACTCAGACACTGTCTTTTGTTTTTCTGACTTCTGGGATCACTGGTACAAATTGATGTCCCTGTTCCCTTTACCCTCTCAGGAACACAAAAACCAGTGGCAGTATATTAAATTAGCATCTATTTCAGGTTCTGAAGCACAGCATCTGTTTCCACTTGAACAGCTGAAAATGTAGCCCGCACCAAGACTGGATTCTACATATGCAGAAAACCTAATTTCTATTGATCTCAAAAAAAAAGTTGTGATCTTTTGCAGCCTGAAGTATCAGATCTGAATATAGCACCATCGTTCTTGGCTGCAAGAATTTAAAGCATGATCTACTGTTCCCTGAAGCCAGTGGAAAGACTCTTACTTCCTCTGGCTTACTTTGGATCACACCAGGAGCTCACAGTCCGATTCCGCAAGCCAAAACAAAGTATGGCACTCCAGTAGCTCCTTTTGCTCCCAGTGAAAGTTGGTCAAGCTTGGAATGTAAGAGAGAAAGGACAAATTGGCCAGATGATAAAAATGAAAAAAAAAAAAAAAGAAACAGCTTCTTTTAATCTTTCAGTTTAAATTTTGCAGCACAAAAGAAAGTTTATTTTTATCACTGAAATGTTGACGTATTTTTATAAAGACTTCACCTGTCTGAAGTTGAACAGACACCATGATTTTAAGCGAGCAGTTCAAAAGTTTCTCAGGAAAAATCAGAAGGATGGAAGAGCTTGATCTGTTCGGTATATTGATAAGGGCTGTCATAAATGGGAGAGCAGTTTCTTAGCTCCTGCTCATGCCCGATAAGAATAGTCTCATCACCTGCTAGCAATAACCTGAGTTTTCATAAGCTATGTTAGCACTGATTCTGTGTTTGTTCACTGTGTGACTCCACAAGGATGCCGCTACCTTTGAAAATACGGGTTGATATTGGGAACATTTCCATAATTGTGTTTCAAATCTTTTTGTTAGTGTCTTACCTACATCCTGCTGAGAAAGATTCAGTCACCTGGTATGAGACAGCTGAAGTCATTACTGAGTACCAGTGTCTCTGTGCAGGAAACCACACAGGTTAATCATGGGCAGAGACCCCTCTGCTTTGAATGAGAAATCCACAACAGCTCCTCTTACATGAGTAGAGAAAGTCATCAGAGGTCAGGGCTCCAGCTCATCTATCATGAGACAAGCAGGAATGTTTTGCCTCCTTGTAACAGCAAGAAGCCTTGGACTTAACTCAGATTGAGAAGGGAGGGCCTCAGCTTCAGTACCACTTCATAAGCACTGTGGTTCTTTCCTTGTTCTTTAGGGAAAACTTATGTGATCCTTTTCTAGCTCTGCTTGTCTGCCTTGCCTCCCAAATAACTTATCTCCCCCAAAACCAGTGGCCAGTGGCACCCAAACTGGTGGAAGTTTTCTGGTTCCTAATGCAACCTGCTTTTTACTAGTGCCGAGCAAAAAAACGGCACCTGAGGCAGCCCGTTAAGGACCTACACTGATGAAATTGGAGGTTTAACCTTGATTAGACATCAGAGGATCCACGTGGAGCGAGCCATTATTAATATTGTCAAGAAGTGAAAAGCTTCATTCATAGATCTTGCCTGCTCAGACATCAAAGGCAACCAACCTCAAAAGAAATCTGTGGGGAACCAGGCATCCTTCGTTCTCATATTGATCATACTACTTGTTCTGAAAGTTTCATCCAAGCTCTGGCAGTGCTTGACCTTGCAGAGGGAACATGATGTACAAACAATGCAAAAGCCTGTGCTTGCTTTCTTGTTCTTAAAGTTAACACCAGGTGAATAATTCATATCAAATAATTTATTTGGTAAATCATCTTGTTTTCAGCAAAAACTTTCCTAAAAAAATTACATCGGAGAAAATGATACTAAGTTTTTTAATATAAGTCACAAAATCTCGGATTAATCATTTCTGTGTCTTGCAAAACATTCAGTGTCTGCTGTTCATATATCAGAATAAAAGCTTTTTAGCAGGGCACAAGGTATAAATTTGTTGATTATAGAAAATAAATACGAGCATGGATCCAACCAAAATAAATTTCTGAACTCAAATGAATCTTCCAGGCAATTTCTAGGCAATATATGCCCAGATATTATCACAGCCTAAAAAAAGAGAGTGCCTAGATGATACCACCTTTCTCTTCAAGGTACAGTCTGTCTCAGAAGGTGTCTGTTACATAAGGCATTTATTTTTTTTTTGTGGAATTCCTATGGCTATCACTGGGAATTCTTGCAAAGGGAGGGAGAACAAATCATGCAATAAAATTATCCATTCCAATTCTTTAACTATATCAGATAATTAAAAAATGATATTATACTTTCCTAAGCCTAAGATCGGGTTTTCCATCAACTGTTTTTAGCGGGAGGAAGTATTTTCAAAGAACAAACCCTAGCTGGACGAAGGACAAAAAGCAGTTCAGGGAAATATCATGTGAAATGTGCACTACTAATTTTTAAAATTCTACCCAAAGTTTTGTGTGGCATCCTGGATTGCGAGTTCCCACAGCCTCCCTGCAGCCCTGCCTTCAGTTCCCCATTGGTTGTCTGGAATCCCTCCCCTGTTCCATCCTCACTGGCTGGTTCCCTGTTGATCCCTCCCATGTTCCCTTTCCCTATTGGATTGTACCCCTCACCCCGCCTCCCTATGTCCCAGTATAAAAAGGCCTGTAATTCCTGGTATGTCATCTTATTGCTAAAGCGCCTTCAGAAGATTGAGCTTTCTGGAGTCCAAGCAGTAGATCGCTTCTCTCTCCTTTATCTCTGCTGGCGCATCTCCCACCGGCCTGGGAGAAGCCCCATCGAGTGGAAGCTACGTTCTCGACCACTTTTGTGTGTTTTCCTGCTGTGGCCAGGGCGTAGCACGATACCCTGGGCTTTCTTCATCCAGGCCCACACGCCGTCTCAAGCAGCCGGCCTGGCAGAGCCGCTGAGAGCATCCTGATATGGTGGCAGCACAGCCACAGTTTTGATCCTAAATGCAAAGTTGAGAACTACTGATAGCATGGGAAAAATAAATATAAACTATGTTGAAAATATTTTTTTGTATTCAGAAGTTTTTTATTCATGTTAAATTTTAAAAATGATCCAGAGGGAATCGTTATATTGTTTTAAAATACTGGCTTTGACCGAGGTGATATGCCATACCATACATAGTCATGCTCAGTGTATAAAGCTGGGGGAAGAAGAAGGAAGGAGGGACCTTTGGAATGGTGGGGGTTTGTCTCCCCAAGTCACTGTTAGGCATGGCAGAGCCCTGCTGTCCTGGGAATGGCTGAACACCTGCCTGCCCATGGGAAGGGAGAAAAGAATTCCTTGTTTTGCTTTGCTTGTGTGTATGGCTTTTGTTTTCCCTATTAAACTGTGTTTATCTCAGCCCCTGAGCGTTATCCCTTTTACCCTTCCAGTTCTCTCACCCCTTCCTCCAGGGCTGGGTGAGCGAATGGCTGTGTGGGCCTTGATTGCCAGCTGCGTTTAAACCACAACACCCTTTTTTTCAATCTAATCTGGAACGCTTGAAGAAGAGATCAGGAGTTGTATGATAAAAGACAGACTGGTCATGGGACTTCCTTCAGCAAATCCATGTAATTTTCTAAAAATTACAAAAGTGGGAAGTGAAGAACCAAGGTGAGCCCTCCCAGCTCCCTCAGGCAGGGTGAAAAGGACCACTGCAGCTTTCCCCAGCCCCATGGGGCACCCGTGCCCGCGGGGAGCCACTGGAGACCCCAGCCCCAAGGAGCTGGAGCCACAGTGGAGCGTGGTGGGACACCCAAGCACAGAAGGCTTCTCCACCTGAGGAGACAGCTGCTCCAGCCAGGAACCTTTTGACCAGCAGATTTGTGTTTAGATGCTGGTCAGGCAGTGACTCATTATTTTCAGAGGACACTGACCTTTCTCACACAGAGCACTGGGCAAGCGTCTCCTGCTCCAGAACAGGAACAGCACATTGTGCATTTGGCTTTAAGTCACAAAAGATAGAGGTGGAAAATTTATAGAAGCACAGGGCTGTGACCTTATCCATTTGTGCTTTTATGAGACACCTAACTTGGTATTTACAAGACAGTAATTATAATATTTCAATGTTGACGGCAAATGTTTACAAGAATGTAGCTGTTTGATGAAATATAAAGTGAGAGTTTAAATAGCCCGTTTACTGTAACCTAAATGCCTAATTAAATAGCAAGAGAATATTCATTGGATATTATGGTTTAACAAATATGTGAGCATTATATGTTAATACTTTAAAATACACTACTGATGTTGTACCTCATTAGTTAAACAGTCCCTCTGTTAATATGGTTTAACAAATATGTGAGCATTATATATTAATACTTTAAAGTACACTATTGACGTTGTACCTCATTAGTTAAACCATCCCTCTGTTAATAGCACATTAAAAGTACTTACACTGTCAACAGTTCTGATTCCTAATTTATATTACCTCAGCGGTGGTTTATTTTATCCTGTTTACAGATCCCCAGACATTTACTCAAAAACCCAACAAAATACAACCTTCAGTTCCCAGCTGTCTAACTTCGTGGAAATAAAATGCAAAATCATTCATTTTATGGTCTTTTGAAGTTACCATCCAAGATACAAAAGCTCACCTTGAAGTTATCTGAAAATTTCCAGTGAGAATAAATATGGAATTCCAGAATCTAATTGAAGTCTAATAAAAACACTTCTTTGGGATACACATTTTTCTGAAACATGTTCTGCTTTACTAGTCAAGGTGCTGTAGTTAATGATATTTCTTCATTAAAAGCCCTTTTAAAATATTTTTTTTTCTTTGTTCCATAATATTACTGGAAAGAAAAGGGGGAAATTCTTGTTACTTGAACTTTTATATGGCATGCCTCGGCATGAGTTAGGCAATTACTACATTAATATATTCAATAGGTCATGCTAATATCTTTGGAATAAATGAGAACCACAGATATTATATGTCCCTACTTCCCTACATCATCATACTTTTAAGCAATAATTGAGGTCTCAAAAAAAATCTTCTCTTTCTTAATACTGTGGCTAATATATGTTAATAAACCTTTACAGTTTTTGGTTAAAGATGTTGTGAAAAGAGAAGGTAGTAGTTACAAATGTGAAATATGAGGCATTTGAGTATTTCAATAGTATCTTTTTCCTTCCCATTAACTATAAGGTGGTTTTATGAGTTAGGATTTCCTTTTCTGCCCTGTGACAGATTCCAAGATGATGATTGTTGCACAGACTGTTTTCATATGAGGACACAATTTTGCAGAATATCTTTTTCAGAGGAAGTAGAAAAACAGAGAAGCTATTTCTCAGACAGAGGTGGTTTCATACAGGTCTGTTTGTAGGAGGCTTCTTGACCTTCTCTGGTTGATGATTTTTGGAGAACTATGGCACCAGGCCTTTACATCTTCTCATGTCCACCATATTTTACTCCTGACGTTCAGTTTACAATGAGAACATTTACTCCTGAGAATCAGTTACTGATAATATAACAGTGCTAAGTATTTATATCTGGCGAAGTGTTCAGCCCATGTGCTGAAAATGATACCGTAGCTCTTTTGCTTTTGTAAATGTTCAGTATTAAAATCCCTGAAGGTGTTATTGAAAACATTGTCACTCTAAGGCATTTCTATCTTGTTTGCATTTGAACAAATCCTACCTCTCCTTATCTTTTCAGGTTTAGTAAGTTCTAATATCACCAGTGAGAATGTCACTTCTGACTTCTTTTTCACATCCCCTTTCATTCTTAATACTACACTGAAGCAGTTTCCTCTAGTTTTGTCACTTGTGGTCCTTATTTCTCAGTATCAGTATCTTCTGTTCTATCTTGTCTGCCCCGACAGCCAAGCTATGTAAATACTGCTGACATTCCTGCTCATTTCAGCGCTGTTAAATTATCAGTTTAGTATTGCCTACAAGTCCACCTGCCACTAATGCTGTGCTTACCAAACACTGTATTTCATACAACAAAGCATTGTTACCTCAACACCAGGTAATTGGTCTGATATTCCTCTTTTATCTCCATTCTTTGTGGGAACCAATCATCCGGTTAATTGCAATTTCAGTCTTGTCATGAATTTTCACTCTTCTTTCCCTGGAGGATGTACCTGTTGTACAGAGCAGTGCTGAGTTCTGTCTTATCTTCCACCAGGAAAAAAAAAAAAGAAAAAACACAAAAATAAACCCACAAAAACCAGCCCTGATAATTTAATCTATTCATGAGCAAATATACCTTGTCTGCTGAGTGACTAAGTTAATGATATAATTTTTGCTTTGTTAAAAGTTTCCCAGTGTCTTAGGTCACAATAACTTATGACATGAACAACTCATCAACTCCTCCTAAGAAAGTCATGAGAAAAGACTGGGGTTGATCAAGCCTGAGATTTTTCTTCACAATCATAAAGACCATGCAATAAACCAGAAATCCATGGTTGGGGTGGGAGATTCCCACACTAATTTCATAAGCTGATTTTCGTGACAGATGACAGCACCTGGATCCCATACTTATCAGCTATCAGAAGAAACTATGGGGCGGCCATGTGTCTCCTCCACTTTGCAGAAGCCAGGTTTTTGCTTTCTCTACCCTCTCCTAACTACTTGAGTTTATACTTGAAATTTGGCCTTAATATCCATGTTTACCCAATGCCATACTAAAAATAAAGCTTTATTGGGATAATTCATTTACTCAGTGCCTGCTCATTTTTCTTGTCCAAGAAATAAACCAGCCACTTACCAAGTCCAAGGCTACCCAGCTGCTCAAAATTACTTCTTATCAGAGGAGGGCCTTCACATTAAGCAGTACAGCCATATGTTCAATGAGCATTAGTCCTTATTTGCCTGGTCAAGTCCAACAGGGTAAGCTCCAGAGGAGTCTGCTGCCCTAGGCAAACTGCCCAGCCCAACCAGCTGAATGTTGCTGAATGCCCAGTCAACCTTGCCAGCTTGTGGAAATAGTACCTGTGCAATTGTGTTGCCCCTGGAAACTGGCTGCCCCGAGCAGCCCTCTGTTCTCTCCCTGAGGAGAGTGCTTGCTCCCAGATCAAACATAATTTGGAAATATTGTGAAAGTCTCTGGGTGAAAAAAAAAATGCGTCTTCTCAGGGCTCATTAACTATTTTGCAAAAGGGAAATACAACAAAAAAAGACCAACAAGCAATCACTGCGTGGCTTGTTTGTCCCAATAAAAGTTTCCAGATAAAATTATATACTACCAGTTTCTCAAAATCTCAATGCAGATGCGCACCAACACTAATTATATGACAGGCTGTGGAAAGGATTAGTCCTACAAAACACATCACGCTGGGAAACCAAAGGACGATGAAGAACAGTAATTTTTATCTAAACACAGAAGTTTATGTGGGCTAATAAGCCTTGTATCAAAAAACCAAACCAAATCAACAGCTACAACAACTGTGAGAATTAACTTTTATGTGAAGTTACAGAGAGACTTTCTGCACAGTCCAAAATATTTTTAATTAGTTTTTGTTTTCCTTCTGTTGTATAAACCGGTTCCATCATCCTGATGTTGCCATTTAAATTACATTTCTTATTCATTTAAAGTACTTTCAGTGCTACAATTGTCAGTAGTTAGTGCTACTTACAGACTTCTGTGTCCAACATAATTAGATGCTGTTGTCCTACAAATTATTTTTAGATATGTTTCAAGCTCTCCAATTATTCTCAGTGCACTGCATTGCAAAAAAAACCTATTGTTGCTGTAGTGTCTAGGGTACTGTCTGTGGATAAAATCACCTACACTGAGGGTGTTTAACTGCAGATTCAAGGAAGTGACTGCACAATAAATTCTCCTAAGCTGAAACAGAGGAAACAAACTTTGTTTAAAAAATTGTTTTTATGGTTTAGCAAGATAAAGAATTCAAGCAAACGTGTGGTAACTATCTAACTGACTGGCTAAATAACTCTGGCCATTTTCTTATGTGTATCTTGCTCTAGATATTTTCGAGAGAAATGTCAAATGAGACCACTGCTCCATAAAGCTTATAAAGGTGGTGTCACCTCTCCCTGCCTCTCCTCTATTTGTATTGGAAAGGAGAAATATCATTTTAATATCAAACTGCTGAAAAATCAGTTGTGGATTTCCAATCATAGGAAGAGTTCAAGGCCAGGTTGTGTGGCAGTGACCCAGCCCGCCTTTTCTTTTAAAGATGTTAATTGGGTGGATTTCCCTGCCAGGGACAGTGGCTCCCAGGAGGAGCCTGAGGCTGATGCCCTGGGCGGGGCTGAGGGCGGTGCTAGGATTTGATCGCACCCCAGAGGTCCATGTTTGGGGAAGCCTCCTCCCCCGAGTTCCTCCCACTTAAGGTTTATGGAATTATGTTCCAGAATGTTCCACAGTTCTGTTAACCCCATTGGTTTGTTTGAATTGGTTCCTCCCCTGACCCTTTCTCATTGGTCAACTGTCTTCCCTTGTCATTCCCTTATTGGTTAATCCCTTTGTTCCGCCCCTTTTTTTGTAGTATTTAAGTCACTGTAACTGACATTCCTTGGTTCTTTGTCTGCTCCCCCTGGGGGGCTGTACCTCGGCTGCTGCAACAAAGAGTCCTTCTCTCTTCCTTCACCTCCGCCACTCGCAACAGTAACCAGCGGCTGCTGCCAGCTCCACTGTGAGCCTCAGAGCAGAGCGCACCACCTGCAGCTTGTGACAGGCTGTGACCCACCAGCCTGTGGGAACGCCTCGGCAAGCAGCCTGCTTGGCCGGCCAGGCGGACAAGTGGCCAAGCGAGCGGCTACAAGGTTGCACACACGTTCGATGTGTGTTGAAGATGTCCCTGCTCATGGCAGGGAGGTTGAACTAGATGGTCATAGAATCACAGAATGGCTTGGCTTGGAAGGGACCTTAAAGATCGTCTAGTTCCAACACCCCTGCGACGGGCAGGGACACCTCCCACTAGAACAGGTTGCTCATGGCCCCATCCAACGTGGCCTTGAAAACTTCTTGGGTAGGACAACAACAGCTTCTCTGGACGGCCTGTTCCAGTGCCTCACCACCATCACACAAAAGGATTTCTTGTTCATATCTAATCTAAACCTGCCTTTTTTCCATTTGAAGCCATTCCCCTTTGTCGTGTCACTACAAACTCTCTGTAAATAATCTCTCTCTGTCTTACTTGTGGGGTCCCTTCAGGTACTGGAAGGATCCAACCCCAAACCCATTCTGTGTTTGTATCAAATTCAAGTCTTACCATTGTTTCTCCATTTATTTAAATGTTGCTCCTAAATCCGTCAGTATCTCTAGTCTCATCTCCCCATATACCTCCCAAACTTCTCTGACTGTTCTCCTAGTGAACAGCTACATTTTAATCCCATCTTTCATGCTGGTTGTCATGAATGGACAATAAAAAAAATTTCAGACGCTTCAGAGGTCCTCACTTAGTGACGAAGTAGTTGATACCAGCTATTTTAATTCTTTTTACTCTCTCTACGTGGCGTTCATCTCATTTCTGTGTCTAAAGAGAAGCTGTCTGGAGTCAAATTAATTATCTTTTTTACAGCCAGCCAAAAGAAAGAGGCACTTTCAGGGTAACCTTCATCTGACCTATTTTAAAGGTCTTTTTTTATGGAAGAAGTGTCCCATGCCTTAGAAGTGTCTATTTCTTGCTCAGATAAATCCTACCTTCTGCATCTAATCAAGTTCTTACTGCCACCAGTGACCTTGTTTTTCTAATGCTTGTAGCAATTATCTCTAAGGTAACAAGACTAGAAGTCCTGGAACAGATTGTTCAAATTTGTTTAAAGTAAATCTATGCAAAAGATCTTCAAAACTAGACCTGGGTCTATCAGGTTGAGTTCCATCCTGTGAGGTTTTGAAAATTTTATCTCTAACTAAATAGAACAAAAAGTTGAAATGTTGACATTTTACCTGATTCAACCATATTAAAAGAACAATAAAGCTCACCTATAAGAGAGTTGGTCTTAATATATCTGAAAAATTCTTTTTCGTTTTCCCTCTACTAAAAAAAAGCCGCTTCAAATCTTCAGGAAAGTGTTATATAAAATTTGGAAATGTATTGAAAATTTTATTTTAGAAGTTGAAAGGGCATCTTTCAACCATGTCAGTGTGACATCAGAAGGCTTCAAAGCCCACTCCTCTCTCCTACTGAGTTTTGCTTTTGACAGATAATTATTTTCTGACCTCAGAGTCTCACCTGAAAATTCCTGAGGTATTCCAGGTAAAGCAAATTTAAATTACAAAAAAATCTTGACATAGATCAAAGTAGGTAGGGCCCACATTTCATATTAGTCCTAACATATCTGTATTTATTTCATACTCACTTTCACTTACTGTAATAAAACTGAGCAACTCAGGTTGGTTAGCAGTTATCACAGATGTTTCCAGATTGAGGTGTTATGAGCTTGGTTCAAAGACAAAACTCACTTTAATGGCATGCTGGAGTAAAGCCATCTGTCTTTCTAAGGCCAACACCTGTTCCAGGCAGCTTTCTAAACTTCACAAGATTGCCTAAATAAACGTGTCCCGCAGAGGCACCTGATGGCACAGGAACACTGTGCAGGACGAACACTGCCTGGTGGTGTTCTGGTGGCTGGACACCCACAGACATCACATTTCTTGGAAGTGTCACAGTGTGTCTGGGAAAAACCTATGTAGTAGACAACATGATCATGTTGCTGCAGTATTCAGCAGTGTTGGGACCTAATCTGATTTTATTCTGCACTGTCTAAAATGAGTTTAGAAATATAAAATTAATCACTTCCCATTTCAGTTTGGCAAGAGTTAATTTTTTAATAAATTCAACAGGACTAACCTTACCATCTGTATCTTCCTCAACTTTTATCCTGGAGAAATAGCTGGCCCTGAGCACAGACACTGCTAAATCTAATTCATACTAGACTACAAAGGATCAAACTGAGAGACTAGTGGGCCAAACTCTTCTGTTATTCTAGAACTTATAGCTCTTAAATTACTACGCAAAGTCTTCACTAACAGAAAATTAGGTCATTTGCTTCCCACCGTAGCAGTGTTTTTTTCACTGTAGAGTATGTCTTCAGTGGTTCAAAAAACCCCATGTGGCCAATTTTGGTAAATGCCTTTGTTCAATCTGTGTTATAACTTTTCATTGTTGAATTAATTTCCTGATCCCATCAACCACAGGGTGGCCTTGAGCTTCTGGAAATGTCTTTCTTGCTATGCCATATTTCAAACTAAAAATTCCTTCCTGAATCCAAGTATCTTTAGGCTGAAGTTTCTCATGTTTTTTCTTGGCTGAAATAACGGGTTTGGAAATACTAGTCAATTCCATTTGACCGCTTGAGATAGAGAAGAAAAAAAAAAGAAAAAAAACAAAACCAAAACAAAACAAAAAACCACACCTCTTTCCTGTTTTAAGAACTTTCTTTCAGATGCTGTACTTATACTTGGGTAATTGAAAGCTAGCATCTGCATTTGCACATGCACAACTCTTTTTAATTGTGGACTTAATCTTGTTATATTTGGTTACAGCTCTTTATTAAAAGGAAGAATAAAAGTATAAGTGCCAAAATGATAAAGGCTTTGGTGTACATATGCAACAACAGTCTGAAAAATGTTTATTAATTGGATCCAGGTGTTCTGTGTTCTTTATGCTGCAGCAGAAGCAGCTATTGCCTTCTTGTATTGATATTGTCATTCAAGAGTAAACAACTATATCGTTCCTGCAGTCAGACAATGTTCACCTGAGACCTGAGAACTCCTTGCTGACATTTAGATCAAGGCAAAGCCATAACTGCTGGTAAAAGCTGAGAGCTGCCTGCAGGATGCTCTGTCATGATAAGCTGGTGGAGTTCCTCCCCCAGCACAGGGATTTTGCAGCCCAGGACAGGGGTGAAAGCTGTGGGCATGCTCAGGGTAAGTGCTGTGTGCACCTCTAGCTGCTCCGTGTGCAATAGTCTTCTAGTCAGGGTCACTACAATGGGGCAAGACAAAGACATGTTTTGTCACTTACCTGCGGTTTCCTCAGATGTTTCTGTATTTCAAAGGGCAGAGAAATGACAGAAGACATTCATGCTCTTTTAAGATAATACACAACACTGTTGGGATGAATCATGCTAGGGAGATATCTCCTGCAAACAGGACTGAGACAACCAGCTTATATTAAACACCCTGTGTCTAGACAGAGAGAGATAGGTATGATGAATGTCACATCACGTGTCAAACACTTGAATCAAAATTAGAGTAAAGCTATGGAGAAACCTGTAGAAATTTTGATTTAACGGTGGCATGGCAGTGCTGCAATAAGAGTGTTTGTTCTTCCCTGAACCTTACAGGTTTTGAGCGACTGTCAAACACTACCAATTGCATTCTAACTGCGACTTCATACATCCTTACCGTTGTTTAAACAGGTTCCTGTGTGTTAAAACAAAAGATAGGCTAAAAAGAAAGAATCAGCATGATCTCCGGTGTAAGAGCAGAGAAAAAAGAGGACAAAGCGCCCAGCACAACTTGGAGGTACTTTGTCCATAACACAGGTGACACCACAGGTGGGAAATATAGCTCTTCTGTACTGCAAAAAAACAGTTCACACATCCAGGCATAATGTCTAGAAAGTTATAGCTCATCAATCTTCATCCATTTAGAGCCGATTTAGATACTTTCTTATTTCCTTTTCCCACAGTTCTTAAACTTGAAGAGGCTGCAGAAGAGGCAGGGGTTGGGACAAAGTGAGAAATCAATATTCTGAGTTTACAGTCAAGCCATATTCATGCATACTCCATATGGACATGCACACAAAAATCCCCAAACCCTTTGCCAATAAGGGCTAATCCTATTAAGTGTCCAAAGGCTTTCCAGACTTTTTGATATATTGAATGGAAGTGTGTCCTTCTTTTAAAGGAAGGGTTTCTAATTAGCCACTATTAAAAGGAAGAAAACATTGGAAACACTAAAATATCCTTCCTTACGTATTTCACCATTTTTCAAGGGATGTGAAAGACGGACTTTTCAGTGTACTTTTACTGCTTTAGAAAAAAAATAAAGAAACATTAGTTGAATGTGTATTTTTAAAAGCAAATATATGTTTAAGAAAAATATATAATTAGTCTTATTAATAGGGACATTTGTCAGTTATTAGCAACAATAAAGTACACTACAGATTAAAAAAAATCTTATATTAGGTGTTTCCTTGAATTATTGCAATTCCCCGGAAAACTCATGTCTGTAGAAGGAGTTCGGTTGTAAATCATTTTATTATAAAAAGACAATAAATAAAAATATATTGATAATGAAGCATTTAACATTTTTATTTTCATAGTTTGATCAATCATTTCTACTAGAGGAATAAGAATGTTTAATTTCTTCACACTATACATTTATTCCATACTAACTTTTGAATTTATTAATGAAGTGGTAAAGATCCCGCTATTTTAGCGTGCTTGGATTACATGGCAGTGGAAGTGAGATAACATGTTTAAGAAATTCAATCTTCTCCAGGATGGAGATTCACTTGCAAAAAACTAGAAGACATTGCTTTCAAATGAATCATAAGAGGAGAAAGAAGAGAAAGATCTTCTGAAGGATGTCATAAAATAGGCTTTGGCAGTCAGCTGATAAACAGAGCTGAAGAAAAGTGAAAACTAGGACAAAAGATAAAATGTGTAAGGGGTTCACAGGAATACTGATGCGAAACAGTATATTGAGAAGTCACTAATATTAGAAGGAAACAGCATATGATGACAAAAACCATTAGAAAACCCCTTAGGCATACAAAACATTTTCTGAAAAAGGAAATTAAATTTGCAAGTTACT
Source organism: Edolisoma coerulescens (assembly GCA_013397115.1). NCBI lineage: Eukaryota > Metazoa > Chordata > Aves > Passeriformes > Campephagidae > Edolisoma > Edolisoma coerulescens. The sequence continues at coordinate 781,157 of VWZW01000401.1, forward strand.
GATGTTAAAGCTTAAAACGATGCAGGAACTATCTCTGATTTTATATACGAAACCCACTGCTAAGGGTTATTTACAATCTGCAACAGAGTATATGCTACTTTTGTAACTTTTTATGAAGAAAATTTTATACATCATTCCTCTAAGAAATGAGAAGTAAATTCTAGAAATAGCAAACTTGCTAAGGCAGTGTGAAACTTGCAAAGAAGTAACACAAAAGAAGCTCTTCTGAGTAAGACTAAGTATTCCTCTAGCCCAGTTTCTTGTCCCTGGCAATGACTAATGGTGAATGCCTAGGAAAGAGCAAAAAAAGAGGACAAGCAAGTAGTGATACCTCCAGTAAATATTCTTCTCACATCCAAAAATAATGGATTAGAGATTTCCTGAGCCAAAGGTTTGACATGTTTTATGGCTGTTTTTATTTAATAGTCCTGTGTAACTTTTTCTTCTGTGCATTTGTCTCACCGTTTTTCTTTACTCAGTGTAAGCCTCTGCAAGTTGTGTTCCACTCTTTCTTGCACCAGAGGAGTTTCACAGCTTTACCATTGCTGTGTGAACAAACGCTTCTCTCCAGCAATAATCATCTTCTGATTTCATTTTGCTTTTCTTCAAATATGCAGCAATTTTTTTTTCTCTGTTTATCTCATCTTTGCTACTTATGATTCGAAAGAACCTAATTGCATTTTGGCCAAACTTTTTCCAAGTGCAGGGTCTTTGTCTGTGTTGTTTCCTCTATAGAAGCTTCTCTATAACTTGGATCATCCTTGTTTCCTCCTCTATGCTTTCACTAACAGTAATTATTAACTTGAATCAAAGATGTTTTCCCTGTTGCTGAGCAACAGGCTAACCAAGGAAACCTCTGGGGAGGATTCAGTACAAAGCCTGGCAAAACTCCAGAAACCTGTGTTTTCCAAGTGCATTTTAAGGTATTCTAAGTAAAACTTAGTCCATAAATGGGTTTAATGGTATTATACTAGGGAAAAACCGTTATTATGAAAACCTGCTATTCTGGACCCCTCAAGCTACTGGGAAAAGCCTGAGACACTACTTGAAAAAGTCCTTTAATTCATCTGTCTGTTCAAAGACAAGGTGACATAATTTGGGATAGGAGATTTTAGTATGATCAATCTTGTATACCAAGCCATCTCATCTGGTCTTACTGTTGTTGGATTGCAAAAGAAAAGGTTCATGTAAACCAGTTGGTTAGTCTCTCTAACCTGATTTAAATCACATTCTCAGAGTGCAGAAAGCATGACTGAATCAAAATCATTGAGGATCAGAAAAGATGCGATCGCATGGAATGATTATTAGAAACTCGCAGAATGACAGACCAAACAGAAGTAATATTTTGTTTAAGAAATAAAGAAGCAATAAAAAAAGAGGGGTTTTATCAAGGACAGTTTTTGCATTTACAGTCTCTTCACAATTATTCCAGATAGAGCAAAGGATGCCATTGGGCTGCTTAAAGTAAGACTGACACTGACTGAATAGAGAAGAGGATTTAAATACTATCTGACATTATCAAGTCAATCACTTTAAAGCAATAGTGAATTGAAAGTACTTTAATCCGTCTCTTAAATTTCCAAGAAGAGAAAGGTTATGTAAAACTTGTAATATGAATTTTATTTTTTGAAAATGGATTCTTCAAATGTATCATCACATTATTAGACAAAAGTTATCTTTTCAATGTCAGCAGGAAATAGAGATAAGAGATATTATTCCAAGTGGTTTACTTCAAGCTATAATCCCAGTATTTAAAAATGAGAGCAGGCCATGGAATAGCATGGGTTTTTGAGCAGTTCCAGGAGGAATACTGGGAGCAAAACAATTAAATCTGTTGTGGTAGAGAGGAGCCATTTTGATATCATTAGACATTCGTTGCTATTCCCTATCCTTGTCTGAGTTTCTGAGGTCCATCTCTGTAGTCAAACTTCTCTCGGCACAGCCAAAATAAGGAAAAGAGAACCATCTCCTTGCCCTTGACTGATGGAGGACACCCAGGCATTCCCCTTCAGTCTCACCCTGTATGGTCAGGCATCTACTCCCAAGCTAGGATCTTTGTTTGTCTTGTGGTTACAAGATGTCTTACACATTGGACTCTCAAGACAGCGAACAAGCTGCACAGAAATTAATCTCAATTTCTTCTTAGTTTTGCAATTAATGTAGATGTACGTGGTAGAACTGAATCTGTGCCTGGCCACAACACATTCTCCTGGGGTGACAGTGGCCCAGCAGTGTTTGCTAGGGCTGTGGGGAAATTCTGGCCTTTCAATTTACATCAGCTTCTTTTCAGTGTGTCACTGTCACCCAGCTTGGGGCTCGGGGTTTGCCTGTGCCAAGTCTATACCTGGCTGCTCTTGGTGGCCTGCCCCACACCAAGGTCATCATTTCACCCTGCCTACTCGGTCCTTTAGCAGCCTCTTTTGTGTAACACCAAAGCAACCAGTTCAGCTGGAACAGAAACAAGTCATAGAAATAATGCAGATGTTTCTCAGTTCACTATTCACCTGTTTGGGGGCAAAATAATGCAGCCTATTCATACCATTGAATCACTGCTGTTCTTGAGGTTGAGGTCAATAATTTGCTGGGGCAGATAAGTGCAACATCAATGAAAGGAGATGTACCCATCTGTGTCAGCAACGAGTTTTGCTCACAATCTAGGGAGGCAAAAGTGGATCCAGCAAATAACTGATAAGAAATGAAGAGAAAAAGCTGTCTATTACCAGAACAACAAAGAAATTAGTATAGAGGAGTTACATTATACTGCACCCTCTGTTCAGCCTGATCCTTTATTATGCCAGGATTCTCAATTACTATTCACTTCAATAAGAATCTTGTAGCACATTCACAGCTCACAAAATCAGGATTGTGGTACTGTGACTGGTATGCAAATTGGTAATATGTGAGTATATTAAATATAAATTAAACTGTAAGGGGTTTCATCTTTGATTTGGAAGTGCAAGGAGTGGGAGCACTTATTAACAGAGGTATAATTCTTATCAGATACATACATGTATGCAAATACCTTTTTCTCTTTTTTTTTTTGTCTTGCCTTGAGCCAATATAAGATTAAAAAATTCTGTTAACCATTTCATTTTCCCAAAAGAGAGCTGGAGGAACACATCTGAAATGCAATCTTCTCATCATCAAGTTTCCAAAGTGTTTCAGCAGGATTATACGCAGGACAATGAGTAATGCTTCTCTTGTACCAGAGTGGTGCTGCTCTTCCCCACATGCAGAGTGAGGCTGTAATGCCCTGGCTTTTCAGTCAACATTATTGCAACATTTCCAGACAGGAAGAAAACCTATGAGTAATACATTGGAATTAAGCTAGATTTCAGAAAGATTTTTTTTTTATGGTTCATGTGATTGAGAACATAAAGAGTTCACAAAATTAAAATCCATTGCTCTTGTGAGCTTCAGTGGACCTGACATTTCAAGCTCTAAGATGAAGAAGAACTTCCTTGCTGGTTTTCAGTTTATTGAGCATAATGTGCTTTATTCCCTGGTATAGCCATGTTGGTAGACACCCAAGTGGGCTTGTAAGAACAAATTCTGATAGGATGGAGATTCATTCAGATTCCAGTGAGATCAGACTGAAAGTGTTACAGCTAATTCAGTCCTGATCCGGCTGAACATCTAAGAGTGTTCTTGTCCTTAAGGTTGAGGAGCATAGACAGAGGTGACTCTTTCTGGTCACATGAGTGCCCTGGACTTGAAATTCTCTAAGAAAATCCTGGAGAAGGACTTGTCTCAAGGCCAGACCATCTTTCTATTCTTTCTTAGCCACCTGGTCTACTGATGTAAGTATCAGTGCTGTACTAAGACAAGACCACATCACTAGATCTTTCATATTTAACTACAGTCACCCTCAGCTTTACATCTTTCTGCTGCACAAAAACTGACAACTTTGGCTGTTCGTTTATCTCAGTTTAAATGTGAACGTTATAGTATCACAGCTGTGAATATAGAAATAAATACACACATCACCCAGAACCGTAAATTTTCTAGACCTTCAGCCACCAGCCAGAAAGGCTGTTACTTAGGTTTAACGTGAAATTATAGAGTAATACCAGCCTCTTCTGCTGAGAAAGGGAAATACTGGAACAGCCATTTCTTTCAGTAATCTTATCTGTGTTACTGGTTTGCCATAAATATATTCAGTATTTAATTTCTACTGTATATTGCATCAGTGTTTACACTATAAAGCAAATCTTTGAGGAATGGTGTTTATATTACCTGCGTATCCACATGTACAAGAAGAATAATCTTGACTTAAAACTCCTCCAGCATTCTGACAGGCAAAAAGCAGAGTTACAAGCACTACAAGATTATTTACAAGGTAATACCCATTTTTTTTCTGTTGCCTCTCAAAAGTCACTAACAACCAAATACCCTCATTTAGTATTGAGAGAAAAATAGCGAAGCCTTAGATCGAGGGAGTAGCTGGAGCGGCACGTGTGCTTCTCTCTCTCCTTACTCCCTCTCCTTTGGTTTTTATGGCCAATATACCTGAATCACCTCTGCTGCCTTTCCAGCATTGCTGAGATGACTCCAGGCCAGGTCTGCCTACAGCCCCTGGCATCAGAGCCTAGGGTGGCATTTGACCTCGTTTTGTACTCAAGCCACTACACTGGGCACTCACGGACTTTCATAGTACCTCCCGTCAGGCAGCATTTCTGAGCACACACAACTGCACAGAAATTCTCAGATGAGGCAGTAGAAAAAAAAATATCTCCAAACCACTCTTCCTATAGAGAAAAAACATATACCTACTGTCCTGGAAATATGGCTGTGCTGGAAGAAGAGATAAAAGGCAGATGCAACGCAAAAGCACTTTAATTTGGTGCCCCAAAACCAGCACCTGTGTCCTCTGAAATGACACAAAAAAAACCCAGAGGTATTCTCAGAGGAATCACTTCCACCCACCTGGGAATGATTTTTCAGTATTAAGAGATGGAGACATAGAAATCAAGAGAGAAAATATGGAAATATGCAGGAGGACTTTGCTGTAAATAATTTGAAAAGAAAAAAAACCTTGAGGAATTGGCTTAGTTTTATCTCAAGTAAATGTGGAGGCTGTAAATATGTTGACTGGAAGAATACCCTGAATAAAGCTACTGTTCCTGCTATTCTGGCTTGCTGAGAGTGACAAATCACTTGATACAACCCTTATTCAATTTAATACACCTTGAAAAACCTAATAAAATCTTTTAAACAGAGGAGATGCTTTGAAACCTTTGCTGCAATTATAGGGGAGGATGCCCCTATTATGCTAAGAGATGAGCTGAACAAGTTTAATTTCAGTTTATGGTTAAGAAAAATACGTGGATATGTTGCTGCATTCAGAGACCTAAAGTCTACTGTATATCACAATGGCATATTTATGAGCAACACAATTTGATACTCTCATTCACTCCCAAAGAGAATACATACAAGCCAACAGCAATCCCAAATCTCAGAGGAATCACACACTCCTTCAGCTTCCAGTTTAGTCAAAATAAATTATTTTAATCTGTAACAAGTGCTGCAAAAATTTAAATAAGTGAACAATAAATACATATTAATATCAACTTAGGACTTATTATTCTTTTTCTCTGCCAATATTCTCAGTTATGATGGAACTTAATGAGGCTTTTAAAATAAAACTATACTAAATACTTACTACCATAAATTTCCTTGAAAAAACTAAAAAATAAAGAGGAGTGAAGTCCATAGTGAAAATAAATGGGCCAGATACTATCTTCTATTCCAACCCTTTACATAATATTGTCAGTGTATAAGGCTTGCCACCAGTGGAGGTATGAGTCCTTGCTCCCACATGATTCGCTTGATGTGCTCTAGAGGGTTTCTTCAAACATCCCTTTCCTTAAACACCTCCACCCCCCCAAGCTGTACATCCTGTGCTCTCGCTCTCATGAGAAGCAGCAGAGAATTTAATTCAATGTTTCTTTCCTCCCTAATGCCTGATGAGAACAGGATTGATGACCTGATCAGGATTTTCCCTGCTTTCCCCTACTATCAACAATTCAATAAGTTACGCTCTGAACGAAGGTCAGAATTGGCAAAGTTCCCATCCAACAGCTCACCCCAGCAAAGACTTGATTGTCTGGCGTGGTGGGGCTTGCTGATGCCCAGCTCTTTAGGTCTCTGTCACCAGTGTGTTCCTGTCCTCGGACAAGTACAGTCCATACGTTGGGTAGTTTTAATGTGGTTTCAGCTCACATATCACAATTTAAGTTCCCTTATATACCGTACCTCCTCAAAGTAATAAAATTTTACAATGGAAATGGCACTTGTAGACATCCTAACAGAACACTCTGTTTTTGCTATGATTGCTTTGGAGGACACCAGTGGATAGGGGAAATAGAGTGAAATACAACTCTTAGAAAAGCTGTGAACTTCTTAAATCTTTTACTTTCTCTTTGGAAATAAATTTCTTTTGAAAACTTGTCAAGGCCACTGCTTTTTAAAACTCATTTTCCACTTCTGTATCCTTGAAACACGTTAAAAATGTTTACTTGATTAAAAACTGACCACTCAACCTTGTCAAATGCTTTTCCTGCATGTAAAGACAAAGGAATGCATTGAGCTGGTAAATTATAATAATCCCATAATCCTAAGAGCATGTTTACAGAGTTTTCATATTGCTAATTGCCAAGGGAGTTGGCATTTAATTACTTTCTACAATCTTCACATAATATTTCTCTTTTGTCTTAGCTTTTTAGAGTATGCAGTTACTCTTTTTCTCAAATTACCTGAAAGACCCTAAATAATAAAAGAATTTTGTTTGTCCAGTGTGATGATTTTACTTATCTTTCATATCTGTAATTTAAATACAGTTTTAATTTATTTTACATGTTGAGATTTCGTATGAGTTTGCTCTTTGACAATCTTGTTATTTATTTTGTATTTATTTTGTTTTCTTTCAAATTTATGCAAGATTAATAAATATATCTCTCACAGTATTGGCAGCTTTCCAGATAATTTTATTAATTTTCTTTCTTACACTCCACAATAGCAGAAATTTCACCTTTTCTTTCCTCCTCCTTGGACCCTTGCCCAAATTCATATTCAAGCCAAACTCACATTAAAGCTAAGAAAGAATTGCTGGAATAAGATTTTAAAGATTAGGTCAAAACTCTTCAAGGCATAAATAAGCTGCCTGCACCAATATTGTTTCTCTGTTTGCACATGTATTTCAAAATTAAAGCTATGAAATATCTTTTCACATAAAATATGAGAAAGATGAGAAACTGTTTAAATGGCTGAAAGGGAAAATGAAGCCACAACACTGCATGAAATGGTGTTCCCTGCACCACTTTGGAACATTTTGTTCTGAAAAGATGGAATTTAAAAGCAAGAAAAGTAATTTTGCTGATGAAAAAGGATGGCATTTTATTTTCCAAATTAATGCTCGTGACATTTAATGAAAGAAAAAAAAAGACACCAAATCACCATTCAGTGTAGGGTCATACCAAGGAAAGAAATCTGCTTTGGAACTAATTCCTTACAATCCTGTGCTCTGTGTAAAGATTTTTATGATATTCCAAAGTTCTCAATAGATCTCAGCAAAACATTTGTTGTGAAGCACACAAATAATAATAGTGTACAATTATACAGAAAGCAACCAAAACTGCTCATGCTACAAATAGTACTTTTTTAATATTTTCAGGTAAAAAAAGAAACATAGATTTAAAATCTTAGCTATTTTGTTTTGTATAATGTTTCTAATTTTGAAATCAACCTAAGAAATTCTTTAAAGACAAGAATTTCAGGCTAAAGAGTTTTACTTCTAACACAAAAGAGGTTTTGATCTTTTTTTTTTTTTTTTTGTCTGTTTGTTCATTTGTTTGTTCGGGGGTGTCCTTTCATTGTTTTTTGTTGTTTTATTTGGTCACAGAGCTGTATATTCTGTTGTCTGCGCAGCTCAACTGGCCACGTGTTGCCTAAAGCAGTAGGGAATGCTTCAAGGAAAGCCAGCCGTGTCTCCAATTTAGAATACCTTTGGTTTGATCTGTAATGGATGTCTGTAATGTAAAAGACAATCAACATCTTTGATTAAAAACTTGCAGAGCAGCAGTTAGTAATATTTAGTCACCAGAAAATACATATTATTCTCTCCAAGGAGTATTTAAAAACAGTGTAAGTTAAATTAAAAAGAAATATTAAATTTTTATTCCATAACTTAACCCTCAATTAATTTCAATAATCCTTAATGCATTCATGGTTTGAGGGTGAATGCTAGCAATTAACTAGTAATCTAATTTTGGGGTGTAGATGTATAAAAAAGTTAACCCAAAATTTTTAATAGATTTTATTTTAAGTACTTTTTCCAAATGACATTGGACAAAACTGGTAATCAAAGTAGTATCCCTTCTTGCTAAGATGTCATTTGGGAAAAAAATATTGGTGCAACCGCCTCATCACTGCACACTGCAATGAACGAATCTCAGACAAAGCTGTATTAAAATTGCTTTTTAACTTTTTTCCCCTTCTTCGGGAATAGCCTTCTTAGCATGTTGAGCTTCAGCTGGCCAGGTCCTCCCTCTAGTGAGGAGCAGCTCCTGTCACCTTTACCTAGGAGCAAAGCAGAGTCATTGTGTGTGATGGCAGTACCTGTGGCACAGGTGTGACTCCTCTGTGTCTCCAGACAGAGGGCTTGAGGGCCACCTTTATGAGCTAATAGTTTTTGAGGCATACCATTTTCATAAAGAGGAGGTGAAGGCTTGAGGGTTTCTTCTCCTGTGTATCTCTGCAGGGAGGAGATGCTGCTGGGGCAGCCCCTGTGTTCTCTGCATCTCTCTTCACTGCAAGGATGGAAGAGAGATGATGCCATCATCTTCCAGTATTTCCTTAGAAGTCTGATTTATTGATCTGTAATGATTTTCTGCTTCACAGGAACACACAGCAGGAACCTGACAGCAATAACAGCTGCTGTTGTACCAGATCACCAGAGATTTACAGAGTTCCATATTTCCAAGGAGTATTGCTGCAGTGTGGAGGTCATGGTCCTGACAGAGAACCAGCGCACAATGTTATACGACTTTCATTGCTGTGAAACTTCGAATCTAAACAAATAAATGTGTCCAATGCAATATAGTTCTCTTTTATGTCCTGGGCAAGTCTGCAGTTTCCATGGTTACCCAGGGGCAGCCTAGTAGAGAAACCATCCACATTTTCTTTCAACAGATTTTTTTAGGACTATCCTTTTGAAAAGTTAGTACAGAATCATTCTGTTGTAACACATATCTGTGTCTCTTCAATTTTCTGTTTATTTAGAAATTTATGCAAAAATCAATGGCACAATTTAAAACATATTACACAGGCCAACTTTGAATATTCCTCATTCAAAACCAGCATCTCTTGTAATAGGCATCATCTTTATTTACATGGTTTACTGTGTCATTCCTTCTAGAGCTTTAAAAAAATTACTCTTATATAATTCATATTATTTTAAAATAATACAAATAAATCAAAACTATACTTTAAGAAATATTTCTGTCCACCAGGATCTGTCTTTCTCTGGAAGACAAACACTGTAATCACAAGTGCCCCCCACTCCTTTTTTTCTTAGCTTTTATTGCTGGGCAGATGTCATAAGGTGTGTAACATACCTAAGTACTTTGAGTCCTAAGATTGGACTTTGGGCTCACTATCCCATGTCTGTTTAACAATCATGTTAAATCAGAATTTTATTATACCAATATCAAAAATAATCGTAATAGTGATGATGCAGGATGTTCATTTTACAAACACTAGGTACTGACACTAAACTTCAGCATCAAAGATTATCAAGAGCATTCAAAAATATAATCTCAAAATGGCTCCATATGGCCCATTTGCACTGTTGTATCTGATCTCTCTGGATTGTTTGGAAATCTCAGACTGGGTTTTAGTCACATGTAGGTCCCAGTTTTGACTTCCTAACATATATTTTCCTTTTCATGTTTATAACTTTTGTTTTTTCTCAGATGCCCATTTTAAAAAAACCTTCCTTAGAGGGCTCAGAGTGCTTCCCAGGGCTCAGAGAGTTGTTGAGGGGTTACCAGGATAGAAAACCTCAGATTTTACCTCAACACCATCTTAGTTTTTTCAAATCAGAGCAGGAGTTGTGCCCTCCATCAGATGAGAGCAGGTCTCACTAGGTTAAGCAGTTTGTAGCAAGGCATCCCACACCTCTGGACCAACCTGTTAAATCTCACAGGGTCTTCGATGCCTTCCTTAACTCTTCCTGGTGGGAGAGCAGCTGGGTCCTGCCCTCCTGCAACACCATGTGCCACATTCAGCTGTCCAGGTCGGTGAACCTACTAGCTGTGTCAGGTACATGGCATTGGAAAAGGAATTAATACTGTGCAAGAACCCAGAATCCATATGCAGCTGTCTGTAGCCCTTAAAAAGCCACATGCACAGATTCACATCTTACAATGACCACGCAGGGCTTTACTCTACTGAGCCACGACCTAACACAGCCCTGCAGGCCCTGCCTCAGTAACCACCTGGCCAGAAAGAGCATAGGGAGGTCTTTCAGCAGCTCCTGTTGGAACAGTCTTTCCTCACAGTTGTTTCTGAACTCTTTTTCATCTTTTGACTTTATTCATTTAAAGAAAGTTTCTAAAATAAAGGCAGAATTTCAGGACCTGCTCTGAAAAAGCTGCGTAGCATGAGACCGTCCCCAGCTTACTGCAGGCTTAATGCACCTGCACAGACAGTCTTCATCTATTTTCTTGCTGTATCATGTTACAAATTAACATATCATTTGATGCCCTCTATTTCCTCTGCCTTTCATATTTCTCTCATATTGACTATCACAGATGATTTTGAAGCAGATCTTTTAGCTTGCTTTTCTCTAATTAGAATTCTAAAATTTCATTTACTGAATATATTAACACTTCTGTATTCTCATGTCATTTTTGCTTTATTCTCTAATAGTAAGAAAAGCTCTGAGATTGGTATCATCTTCACATTTAATTAATGATATTTCTATTCCCTGAATAATCTTCCCTGGCATATCTGCAGTTGATGCAAACTATATTCACATTGAGTAGACACTATCATTAGTGTACTAAGTGACCATATACTATTTTAATAATAGTACTAACAATTACTACACTGTTTGCGGCCTACACAAGTGTGTAGGTATACAGAAGAATACATTCAGTGTTCCTGAGTCTTTAATGTTGCCCAAAATATATCTTCTTCTTTGTTTCTGAGAATTATTAGCTTTGGCTGTTTTGTGTTCATTATAATTGTCACTTTTAGCTTAACCAAGACCACCTTTACTCAAATGCTCTAATAGCTACTTTTGAACTGTGAATCAAGTCAGGTAGAGAATATGAAGTTTGATTTTAAAGAAATCAAACTATTATTAAGTATTTTGTTGGAAGGATCTTATTGCCACTGTTTACTTCCAGAAAACACTGATTTTAAAATTATAATGGACACCTAATAATGCAGTAAAAAATAAAACCAACCAATATGTTCACAGATTTAAATGCCAAGATTTCTATTATCTCATTTTGAACACTCAGCTATGTGAAACTTTTTTAGCCACTTCGAAATATCACCATTCCCTTCTTCCTGCCAGGAAAGCAGCTGAATAAACTGTCAGGTAAACTCTCCAAGCAAAGGGTACTTCCAGCATGTCTGGCAATGTAACACATACTGCTTCGTATTTTCATCAGGATGTTCGCTTCTTTTTCTTTCTTGTGAAAACACAGAGTGTACCCAGCACTGAGATCAGCGGAGTATCAATTGCTTTCCAATCACTGTAGAAGGCTACTACACTTCATTTTTTCCTGGAGTTTGTCAATTTTCAAATCAAGACTAATTTCAAGAGATAATGAACTACTGCTTATTAAAAGGGCCCTGAATGGGTGTCTTTTGTTGTGTCCAAGGCACCTCCAAAATTGTGTAAAGGTTCAGGGGGTTTGTGTCACCTTTTCGGACATGATTCGCACACTGCATTTTGAAGTAGAGGACACTTGACTACATACTTTGAGTGGGGTCAGCTGCAAGGGGGATCCTAGGGACACAGGACCGTCTGGAGAGTGGCTCTGTGCCTGTGGACAGCCTCCCCTCCCATGAACTATGAGCTGCTTTAGGTCAGGGCTCCACTAGGGAAATGGCCACAGAGATCCAAGACATCTACAAGGCTTGAAATTAGTTGCACGTATCACTTTCCAAGCAGTTATTTGAGGACATAAATGTTAGAGTTTAGATGTGGTACAACTCCCAGTGTGTGATCTACAGATCAAAAGGTAAATTGCACCTTCAAATTATACAGGACAGCATCTATTTTTTCCTTTTAATGATTAATATCAAAATTTTTTTGGTGGGAATATAATTAAGGGCCAAGCTATGGCCCCTCTGGTATACTAGTTTATAAGTTCATTTATCTATAGCCTAATGTATTTAGATCTGTGTGAGGATTTCAGGGTAAAATGTTTCTCTGCTGTGTCTGTCACTATTTGGGATCCTCTCATCAGCAAATGAAACCACCCCTTTTGAAGTTAACTATGCTCACAGCTTTTCACTAGCAGTTTATTACAACTAAAGAGCCAAGAGCAGAGAGTGTCACAAAGATTTCTCAAAACACCCTGTAAAATCTGAGATGGAACAAACTCTGGGAATTCTGCTTGGATTAAATATCTAGAGCAGTGGGAGCACAATTTCCCAGTATTTTAACTCTGGAAATTTTTGTGAGATTTACCCAATATCCTCCTGAATTACAAAATAATAATTTATTCTGCTGAGTTTGAGAGGAAACCTGGAGAAAGAAAGCCTATGGGTAACCTTATCAATGTGTGCTGATACCTTTTGGGAGGGAATTAAGATAAGGGAGCTGGAATCTGCTCAGTAGTGCCCAGTGCTATCTCCCTCTGTAGAGATATTCAAAACCCAACAAGGCACAGTTCTGAGCCACCTAATCTAGCTGACTCTGCTTGAGCAGGTGGGGATGGACTACACAATCTCAGGAGATCCCTTCCAACCTGTACCACTTTCTGATTTTTTGAAACTGATCTTTGGAATAAGCATCTTCTCCCAGGGAACTTCTCCTTTTTCTGTTCTAAACACTTTGCAGGTTTTGAAGTAAACCCTAAAACCATAAAAGAAAAGTGTGGAAGATTTAAGTCATTTAGGGAATTTCTTCACCAGTTTTTTAAATCTTCTTTTTTGGCAGCTTACGATAATATTTTTATATCTAAAATATCCTTTATTAGAGAGAACGTTTTAATTAGCCCAATGCCAATTTCAATATCTGCATCAGATTATCAAATATGTCTTCACTTTAACACTTCTTTGATTTATGGCTTTTAGTGATGAGTTTGTTTGATCTGCAAGCTTGCATTTCATTATACTTATAATGAAACTGTGAATTATAATTTTGTATGATTATTCCACTGTTTTACATGAAGATGGATTCCACAACTCTTTCTCATTTTATGACTAAGAGTTACTTATTCAATGAGAATTTTTTTTGTAACTCCTAGTTATTAATATACAGTGTATTTACCTTTCCTCTGAACTAAGGAGGTTTCATTTTTAAACCTCTAACTTACAAAAAAGAAAATTTCTTTAACATTAAGCCTTAAAAGGTTTGTATAAGTGTCCATTTCCCAGTTGTCCTATTTACTTGTCCAGCTGATGCTGATGGATGTGCTGTCCTAGGTCAGGCTGTTGTTTCTGTTGCAATGATCTCTCTCTGTCTTTTCTACTGACAGTTGTAAAGTGCTTCCATATTATAACTTACTATACTGCTAATACTAATTACTAACTTTAATGTTCCAAGATTTTGATTTATGTCTCCACATTGCATTATCCTTGCCGCTCCTCATGAATTATATTTTTTGATCCAAGATAACAGATGTTCATAGAGAAATATATTTCTTTATTTGATTGTTTTAGTAAGCACCATTTTTGCCAGCGTATCTGATGGTAATAGGATAAGCATGTACCAAAACTGGCCGTAGCCTGGCTGAAGTGTTGTTAATCAGGCCCACATAAAATAACTGTTTTTAAAGACCAGTGATCTGAAGCTGCTTATAGCCTTGAATCAGTCCCTCAAGGATAAGTTCTTGAGTTGTTGCTCCTTGGGGTCCTATATTGGTGATGCTGATTTGATCTTTTTAACTCAGGTCCCAAGTGTCATCTATCTGTACAAGAAACTGTTATTTATGGGTTCAAGAATACCTTTAAATGACTTTGATCTTTTCCTCTGGGTATTGTTTTCAGAACTTTCCAGATTAGCTTAAAATGAATCCGGTAGCTATAATGCCACAAAAATACAGATACTCAGTTTGTCTCCTAAAGAGCAACGTTTGGGTGCAGTGGCAGATAGCACTTGTTTTGAAGGGCTTTCCCCTGAGGCTGCTCTGTATTCTGAGTGCTAAGAGGATGTGTCTAAATGAAATCAATCTTTGACACTTGAACTTGAGTCTTGCGCTCCATTATGGCAGGAGTAGTCTGCAGCACTCAGATTTTCCTTCTGTTTCTCTCTGAGTCTGCAGTACATTGCTCATCGCACAGCCCTGCAACCCAGTGGCAGAATTTTATTTATCCCCAGGAGGAGCCTGGGCAGCACATCCCACTGTGGAGCACGCAGGAGGCTGAGCACCCCAGTAGTGATCACACTTGGCCTGCAAAGAGCACTCTGTGCTCATTAGTACAAAGGCTTTCAAGTATTTCCAAATGCTTCTGTGATTTGAGATGGAGATATCCTGACGCTTGATGATATTTTCCAGATTTGAATGTTACTTGCTGATACCATATAAGAAAATAATTGGTCAGTGCCTCTCTTAATGAATCAGGTACATCAAATTCTCAATGTACTTAGCTAATGGGAGATATCCAGAGTTTGTTTAAAGCTGATTTCTGCAGTGAATAAAAAGAAACAAAGAAAGAAGCCCTGCTGGTGAACTTGATACAATTTGGATTAAGTTTTGAATTAATTATTTTCCAGGAATGCCTGTAAGCAAACCAGAAGTTTGTCTGTAGTTGATTGATTGATGGATTAATTGATAAGAACAGCATGAATTACAATAGTCCAATGGCAGTTGCAGATGGTATATTTTTATTATTTAGAAGTACATTCATATTCATTTAATATACATATATATTTCATATTTTTAAAAGAGAATCAGCTGTAGCAGAAATGTATCATGGTAGAGGAAAAAGGAGTTGAACTCTTAACACTGGAGTATCAAACACACATAGAAACACACACCCTCCCCCTTCGAACGGGCTTTGTCTGTGATTAGAAGTAAAATTTGGATGCAGTTCTGTGATACTTGCTCCGTGCACACACAGAGCCTGAAATGACTTGCCTGGAGATATG
Organism: Edolisoma coerulescens; assembly: GCA_013397115.1. NCBI lineage: Eukaryota > Metazoa > Chordata > Aves > Passeriformes > Campephagidae > Edolisoma > Edolisoma coerulescens. The sequence goes on from VWZW01000401.1 coordinate 796,491, forward strand.
TCCAGGTAGGCAGAGACTAAGACTCAGCTGAACTCAACTCAATTTTCAAGATAGTGTGAACACTTGGTGGTAAATGAGTTGTGTTGACTTCAATGGACAGGCACACCACTAAAGCACCATGCCGTACTTTGTAACCATGAAGTTTCAAATTGCTTTATCTTTCACTGCACAATCATATCATTTTTCATTATATTTCTGTGCATTCCTTTCATGAGAATTATTACACTATCAAGCAGAGCAGAAAAATGAGACATAGGAGTTACAGTTTCCTGCAAAAGAAGTGCCAGATATAATAGTTTTCTCTTTATCACATTTCCTTTCTTAGGCACCCTGCCAGCTATTGTCTTTGAACGAACAAAGCTCTGGAAAGGTTTCAGAATCTGAATACATCTTTTTCAAGCAACTTTGTTCATTTAAACTCTTTCTGAACATTATCTATTGCATTAACAATAATACACTTTCAGATGTTCTTCTGAGCATCCCATTAGGCTGTGCCTAATAACTAGGTGTTTGGTAAATGATCTAATTTTCCCCATAGTCATAAGGCTACTAGTCCTTGAAGCATGATGCAAGACCTATATCACAGCTCTTCAGGTAACAAAGTAACTTAAAACCGACTTCCTGCTTCTCATTGGCTGTTTTAATCTCCTTGGTTTGGAGAGATTATTGCATCCACACACAGCCGGCTACTTTTGCTCTACTGAAATATTTTTAGGCGGTGAGGTTCTCGTTGCTAGCTCTCTGCATGGACTTATTTATTAACTATAGTAATGAATAAATTATCTGTACTTCCTTAACAGGAGCAGCTTTTCATTTATGTATTTAACAGGAAGAAACAAAGGCTCCAGTAAACGCAGTAAAGCATCCTGTTAGAGATTTAGATACCTGGTTGCAACAAAGCACACAATGCAGGCTGTGTTTTGGATCGGTTAGACTGCAGATGACTGGCAAAATATTCCCAAACAGCATCTAAAATCCTTGGCCACCTCACTTTTGCTTTTCTCTGAGGCATCTGCATCTGTTCTTTGTCCACATAAAACAGTTCTGAATACAGCAACACATTTGCTATGAGTTGAAAGCGCCCCAGACCTTCAGCAGCTGAAGCACTGATATGAATGACAAGGGGGATGCACAGCTCTTCACACCCGGTGCAAAGATTTCCTGGTAAAGCAGCTGTATCAATCCTTCCCTTGATTGTGGAGCTAGAGATATCTCTGCAGTTCCTGTGCTGATGGGAGAGGCTCGTGAGGAAAAAAAAAGCCAATTTTTATGTTTTTTTCAGATGATTAACTAGCTTTAGATGAATATGATAAAGCTGCATATATTGACAGCTGTTAAGTAACACTCCACTATGGAGTCTGATGAGGCTAGTCTGAAACTTATGTAGGTTTTCCAGCCTGCATTGTCAAATTCTTCTAAATTTTGATTGGTCTATAGAGGAATTTCTAAAGTGACAGTGTCACTTACAGAATGTGTCTTGAATTGTGAAAATTGTTCTATGCATAAGAATTCTCCTTAAGAAAATACAAAGCAAAATTCAGGAATGATTGAATAAAAGTCTTTACATAATAGCTTACATTGAATCGTCTATTTCAAAGATGTGGTGTATTTTAATATACAGCAATTGTTAGAGATCATTTGGAGCAACAAGAAAATACTTAGTTCTTGTTTTGGAACATGAGAGATGTTACTTAGGCATCTAAGTAACAGTCAGAGAAAAGAAATTAGATCATGTAGGTAAAAGTAATATTAATATTTAAACACTTTAAGTGGACACTTTATTCTATACTTGAACCAAGCTTTTTAACAAGGAGAAAGCTTTTTCTGTCAACCTTTATTTTAATGTAAGCTATTTAATTATTATAAACCATGTCAAGTTCTTTTTATTTTCATGTTGTTCTTTAAATTTTGACAAAGATCATTTCATTTTCTCTGCATCACCGCCGATTTTGGAACCTTAGGCTGATGCTTACCTTCAAGGTATGCTTACGCTGCCACTGAGTGACATAATCAAGTATTTCATAATTATTTTCTCTTAACGTGTTTACAGGCTTCACTACCCTTTTTTTTCCTTTTAGTTGATGATTCTTAGCACAGAGAAGGCTCAAGTGGCATGGAATAATTCCAGAAATTCAGGCTAAAAAGAACAACACTTCTGTTATTCTGGTCTGAATAGCAAAAAGTGTAGTTTTCTTCACATATTGACTTCATATGGAGCCAAACAACATACCTGGGCAGCAGGAGATGAGGCATCATTAGGAAATAATTTCACAACGAGAAGTACAGGTAAAAGACAGTTGCTCCTCTAAACTTAATAATGTCCACAGGGCAACTTACACGTTCATCTTTACCAAAACAGGTCAGGACTAATAAGAGCATGCGGCTATGTTTTTAATCCTAAATACTTATTAGTATTTTTTAAAAGTATTTTAGAAAACATTGTAAGAGTGCATTGGACATGTTCAATTGGCCAGCAGAATAACGTGCCTGTGATCACCACAGAAGAAAACACTATCCAGTGATCTACCTGAAATAATTTTTTTTGCCTTTGTGTAGCATTCACCTGAAAACTAGATCCATTAACGTGGGGACTATCAATGTTGTTACATTTTTCTTCGGTGGTTGGTAGTTATACGGCCATTTCTAGTAATTTCCAACAGGTGCAGGCCGCCTCTATTAAGCAGAACTGCTAGTCAGCAAGATGCTGGGCTGCAGTCTCAGGAAAAGCAATGTCTCAGTGTGTGACCTTGGCAGGTTACTCGATTGCCACCCACTCAGCATCAATCAGTCCCCCTGGAAAATTGATTGAATAACAGTCTCACAGAAAATCACATTCTGTAAGCATTGAATTTTCATGGATAAAATTACAGTATTTTTAGGAAGGAGAAAAAGATTTAATTTCAATTTTGCTGATATTCCTTGTGCTTACACTCAGTATTTTATTTTTGTGTGTATATAAATTTATATATAAGTGATGGCTCCTCTAAGAAGAGAGGAATTTAGCTCTAAGACCCAGGGTATGTCTATGCAAGTACCTAATTTTGCGCTAAAGGGGTGGATTAGTAGACCAAAAGAGGTGGTGCTGAGCCCCCTAATCCCACATAACCCATGGCTCATGGATATTATCTGGTTAGATATAGTCTGGTCTCCTGGATTGAACATGGTTGTGAAAGATGCGGCTTGAAGGTGTTTGAAGAGCCAGTTTTGGCTTCCTATGCCTGTGTGCATTTGTGATTGCAGTGCATGTGATGCACCCCAGACGGGAGATTCCCACTGAGTTTCCACCAAAAGACATCCAGTTCCCACCCCCAGAACTGCTTTGTAAGTTCTGAGACATAGGAAATGAGGACATTCAGGACTTCCCTACGAGCTCACACTGTTGTTCCAACCCAAAGCCCTAATGGAGATGAAGCCACATCATCTAAGTGGGATGAAGGCCACTGGAAGTATCTGCCTTAGGTTTGAAAAGAACAGAGAGACACTTTATTGGGTTATTACTCAGTGTGCCAACACTGTGTTTTGCAAACTCCGTAAATCTTGAACGTGTGAGAGATGCCATGGTCAAGAAATATGCTAGCACTAACAATGAGTGAAAGGTGAAAGGGAAAAATTAATCCGACCACTGAGAAAAATTTCACAGACTGCAATGTTTTTTCTGAAATGCTTTCCAATCCTTGCATACAGACAGCTACAGAGAAGGAATGCTGGGCTTTATGGGCAGGGAAAGGAGTCTGACAAGAAAACTTTTCACAGCCAACTCCTATAGCCATGTTTCTTTCAGGGAAGCACATACACGGACCTACCATCCCTCCTCTGGTACTCCATCCTTCTTCTACCACTTTGCAGCAAACACATGAAAGAGCCTAGAGCTGTCATTCTGCTGGGACCAACACTGAGACCTTCAATTACGAACACAGCTATTCCTCACCATGGCTTAAAACATGAGAGACAATGTAAGACTATTCCTTTTGAACCAAGAGTGGAAAGTTTATTAGAAGGAATCAATTATTTTTTGCTTTTTGAGATCTATTTAAAGAGTTGCTTATTAATGTTTACCACTGTTACAGTTCCTGCATAAGACTGCCAGGACAGTCATTATAACAAACAATGTCATATAATCTTAATGAAAATAGAGTTTTAAAGGAAAAGGAGATGGGAGCTGAAGCTTCAGGGGCAGTTTTCTTCATGTGTTTACAGAGCAGGACTGACTGCATACCTTATTTTTTCTTCCCGAGTCTACTATGCTTCAGAAAAATTACATATATTTGCACTGTAAATTACTATTCAGTGAGGTGAGGCACTATAGCATTTTCCACTGGTTGATATTAGTTTTTCAGAGCAAAATACCAGAAGGAATGAAATACTTATTCCATTGCTAGTTTTCTTTCTTTTCATGGTTATTTCATAACCAAAAAAAAAAAAAAAAGTTAGCCACGTTCTTAAAGACTAAAAAATGAGTAAAATTGGAAGGGCTTTTTATCCCTAAAAATTTTTGAATTAATAACATGAGAATATTGAAAGACACTTCCATGGTACTAGACACTCAACACAATAACATTTATTTCAATTGCATTTAAATATCTAGAATTTTACATCACAAAATAAAGAATAAGACCAAGTTATACCTGTACGAAACTTCTAGTTCCTGTGCCAAAAGGAAAGAGAGTGAAACTACTTGAATTTAATGGTGTTCATGAGGCTACTTGAGGCTACTTGTAGGAATCAGAATTTAAATTTTCAACCAGGATAAATCGTCAGATCTTACTGATTTCATAAGCATCACAGATAATCTCAAATTTGTCACTCTGAGTGTTTGAATATCACTTTCTTAATAGAGCTTTCTCTTGCTCTTAAGAGTAGAGGTATTAATCACCATTAACTACGGTTTTGCTGACAAAGATCAGTTACATCTGAGGAGATTTTGTCTTCGATCCTGAAGTTCCCCACTGGACTTGGACCATCTTTCTGTACTGTTAGTAGCCAAATATGATGCAGTGACCAGACAGCAATACTTGCTTTGGGTTTGTTGAGCATCCCAGCTTCAAAGCCATTGAGACACAAGACATCACACCCCACATGCCTAAGGCAAGGGATCAGGCCTCCAGAAATAACTTTCTGTTTAAAGCTGCTTTGCTATCAAGTCTCCCTGTCAAGGTATGTTGTGTCATTTGGAACTGCCAAATCAAGAATTGTGCTTATTTGTGCGGATGACAAGTCACCAAACTTACACTGTCTGTCAGCTGTGGGTGGCTTGGCATGCCTGGGCATTTGAAGGTCAGATGCTGACCTCTCTAATACATGAAGATACATGGGTCAGTGCTGAATTTTTCTTGCTATCCCTGCTTCCCCGTTGCTGCAGACTACTACACTCGGCACAACACTACAATCAGTTTTAAGAGAGAGTTTTGGGTTTGTACTTTGGTTACATTCAAGGCAATGAGAGTTTTCCTCATCTTAATCTGAGTAAGTGAATCAATGAGAGTGACTGTGCAGTGCAGGACCATAGTGACCTTCTTGACCAAGGAAGAGGGGCCTCAGTGGTGCTGCTGGGCAATTGCTGAATATTTGCATGGATCAGTCAGTGTGGCCTCCTTACACAAAGAGGGTAGATTTTAATAAGAGGGTGTGTCCAGCTGCCCTGTACCTATGGAACAGCCCCTTGAAGCCCTCTGCCAAAGCTGCATCTGTGTGGGGGTAAAATGGATTAGGACCACAGCCATGGCGTTGACTGACATCTGGGAGTTTGGGGAGGGTGAAGAGGGGCACACAGATGGGACTCCCACACCTTACTTGCAGGAGTGAGATGAGATCCCCGACCCCAGGCTTGGGGCAGAAGCACAGGGCCCACCTCCCCCACTTGCTGTGAGATGAAAGAGCTCCAAACAATGCCAGTTCAAGCAAAGGCAGGCACCAGCCTTCAGGTGCAGCTGGAGGCAGAAGGACCTCTGAGGAGGAATGAGGGACTGGTTGTGTCAGGCTCGCTCAGCCATGCGTGGAGCATGCCAGCGCCACCACAAAGAGCGTGATGCAGACCTCTCAGGGGAGGGTCTGAGAAAAGGAATCAGAGTTGTCATGGCACAAGGACTACAGAACAGACAAAGCAGGGACAACCACTCCTGTCAAGTGTCACACAAGGACACTGTACCTTCACCAAGCAGACTGAGGGTGTCAGGAGTGTAGACACAGAGAGAACACATCCAATGGCTTGTGAATGACAGGGCATCTCTCAAAGGCAGCACAGGGCAGCTTTCCCATATGTCATATTCACATAATGCCAAATAAAAAAGAACTGCACATCAAAATTATTATCTCTGCTTCTGCAGAAATTATTAGTTTTTCATAAAATAACCATTTCAGTCCTGAGTTTGAGTCCCAGACAAGATGGAAGCTGTTGAACTAGCATCTTTTCTTCTGCATCACTCTTATTCTATGACAATGGATGGAGGATCAGTAACCCAAACTGTAGTGATCTGTTCCTGCCATAAGGGCGATCTCCTGCATGTGTGTTGGTACTGGCAGAATAGTCATCTGTGCTCTTCATCCCAATATATGCAGAGACAGTAAGTCTTCCCTTTATGTAGTCTTGGTGGTAAATAACTTTGTCTTCATATAACCTTGAGAGTATGTCAGATTCTCACTTTTTAATTTCTATATGGTTATTGCATTTTAGGAAGTCTATTTAGTGTTTATCCAGCTGTCAGAATCATCAGGGTGTATATACACTATGAGAGATACCAAGACACTTCTTCTTACAAAGCATTTTAAATGTTCCCTTTACTGCCAGTGTTTATATACGAAACGGAAGTAAAAAATATTTCCAGTATTAAAAGCAACAGGACATTTGCAGCTGACTCCCCAGGAATATTCCAGAATGTAGAATCATGAAGCAGTATCTCATTTTACAAAATGCCTCAAACTAGTTTGATGCAATAGTCTTATAATTGTTAGTGCAAACTCCCAAAAGATTTAGTAGATAGCTTTGATCTTTTCATTTCTTGATTCTAAAGTATGATAATTTTTACTAATTTGTAATAAAAAAAAAGTTAACGAATTTTAGATAAACCAGCAAGTGAAAATGTTACAAGCTGATACATTGTAATTTTCATACTAACACAAAACAAAAGTGTGAAATGGTAAATAAGGAACATGTGTGGTGAACTTATACTGATCATAAGTACATATGGAAAGCTGCTTCTGAAAAAGATTGACTTTTTTTACACTTGAAAATGCAGAAGGTATAAATTAGTAGTTCTTCATTGTATACAAAATGAGCCAACTACAAAAGATTTGTATTACGTGACTGACACTTTTTATACCCCTGAAAAGAATTTCAGAATATCTAAATGACTTACATGAAGTCACTGGTAATTAACCTTCACCATTTCTTGCATGCTTTTGAAAATACTTAAGGATTCAGGCTAGAATTTTTATGAGCTTAGAACTCATTCCTGGAGCTAGATTTTCTGAAGAGGTTAGCATTCAACTCCCACTGAAATGCTAGAATAAACAGCCATATATCAAGAGTTCAAGAGGACAGCAAGTCAAGCTCTGCTAGAGCTTTCAAAGGTTATTTGAAACAGTGGCAAATATTTCTCAAACATTTTAATTAAAATAAACCAAGGAAAAAGAAATTTGTTGAGAAGGTCAAGATTGAAGATAATCTTGAAAGGTCCTCAAAACTAAATGAGCACTTGCTTCACTTGTCAATACAATTAATGATGTTGAATTTGGGGGCAAAGCAGGACCAAAATGGGAACAGAAATTATCTCAACCTAAGTGGAAACAAAACTCCAAGACACTAGTGAATTTTGACCAAAGCTTTGTTAGAGCTGCCATACCAACTTGCAGATTCTGCAGTCAGGTTTTTCCTAACATTGTATTGCTCACCTTGTTTAACAAATGTTTACCATGTTTAACAAAAAGGGAAACCCATGACATTGATCGTTTGTTTCCTCTGCTTTGTTTTGTTGCACTCAAAAACCACTAACTTTTTGTCTTTCACTGCAGATCTCAATATTATTATAAGGAACCATTCTGTGGATGAATGGTACAGATGGTATGGTAACCCGTGGAGCAGCTGTTCTTCAAGTCCTTCTGAAATAAACATCTCACAAATGGCTAACCAAAATTAGAAGTACTGATAGTGTTAACCATGTAGCCCAGTGTTTCACATCCATTGTCTGGAGAACGATGTCCCCGATGTCTGGAGGGTACTAAAAGTACTACCCATACTTAAGAAGACAGACATACGTTATCTGGGTCACTGCAGGATAAACAGGTGGCGGATGCTAAGGGGGCAGGTTAAGAAGAGGTGGCAGTAGGTCATTGTTGAAAGTCTGGAGCACAAGCCTGATGAGGAGTGGCTGAGAGAGCTTCTCCAGATTGTTTAGGCTGGAGAAAAGGAGGCTCAGGGAGGACCTTACTGCTCTCTGCAACCAGCTGAAAGGAGGGTGTAGCCAGGTGGGGGTTGGCCTCTTCTGCCAGGCAACAAGTGACAGGATGAGAGGACATAGTCTCATGCTGTGCCAGGGAAGTTTAGGCTGGACATCAGGAAGAATTTCTTCGCAGAAAGGGTGATTAGACATTGGAGTGGATTGCCCAGGGAGGTGGTAGAGTCACCATCCCTGGAGGTGTTTAAAGGAAAGACTGTATGTGGCACCCAGTGCCATGGTCTCATTGACATGGTGGTGTTCAGCCACAGGCTGGACTTGATGATCTCAAGAGGTGTTTTCCTACACAATTGATTCTGGGATTCTGTGATAAGGATCACAGGGAATGAACTAAGTGCCCTGTACACAGATCTGTATTTATCATCTTTAGCTCAGGCACCTCACTTCAGTTGCTTAGGAAGTCAGTTGCTCAGAAGCCAATAAAAGGAGGCAGAAAGGAGCATGTTTAGAGAGCAATTCTGTTCTGAACCCTTGCTGGAAGCACTTGCGTCTGCTCATGGACTACACAAGGAGCACACTGCCCTAAGAAAACTCTTTGAAGAGAGGTAAGAGGAACTTGTGCTGTGAGTTAGAAGGTAGTGAATGAAAATGGTCATGGGGGAGGTAACAATAGTTCATTTTTATTTGTGAAACAACAAGATACAACACTAGGCAGTATTAGCTTTACAGGTAGTGAAGCATCATCCCTATTGTAGAAAGTGCTCATGACACTTCATGTTTAATACGACACAAAACTTGTCACCAATGCTCAAGAAGAGTGACTTTGACTTGAAAAAGGTAAAGAATAGCATCATCCAGACTGTGAAAGGCTTTGCTTGCTTGCTTTGACAAAATACAGGCTAATAAAGTATATGGCTGCTAATAAATCCATGTTGGGTTAAACGCTAAGAGGAAATAAAACTATGCTAAAGAATAATGTTTGAACAAGAGCCACTGGGGATAGTAAACTGAACACAAGTATCTTTTGACTCTGAGCCTACTGAAATAAACCTACCCACTGACCTGTCTAGAACAACTTTCCAGAAAGAGTAACATGAACAAAATGTTTTCGCATGCTTAGAATGGAATTAAAGAACTTAATGAAGGGAATTTGTGTATCCTGTTTGCCAGCAAGGGCAGAGAACTGTCTACAATGACTAAAGAGATCATATCTTCAGTGCTAAGCTCTTCTGAATGTCAGTGAACATGGGAATGAGGGTTTCTGGCTGCTGAAATATCTAGAAAATCTATTCCAGCTGAGTTGCTGAGCTGATTTTAAAAAGCAGCCTGCAATTTAAAAATGAAAGCCTGTATGTATTTTGATACTGAACAAAGATCAGACAAAAATGGCAATAAAAAACATAAAACCTCCTGTTTATGCAGCTCAGGATTTCTGTCTGGATTTACCATTCTGACGGCTGCCTCTCATTCAGACTTGGGAACAGAAACAGTTTATCATGCCATTGCTGTAATGTGGCCAGCCTGTGATCTGCTTTTGCAGAAGTGCATATCACGGGAAAACTTCAGATTCTTAGGTCTCTGGGAAATGAATCATATAATCTAGAGATAACAAAAGACCTCCATCATTATGGGCAGCCCCTCTCTGCTTCCCATACCTATTGCCCCCAAAAAAATCCATGTGTCCTTCATGGCATATGGCTACCATGTGAAGAAATGAGATTCATTTGAGTTATTAGATAAAAAAATATTTTCTGTGTTCAGAATAAAAATTGGTGTTGTGGTCTCTCTCTGATGGCATTTTCTTTCTTTTGCTTTTTTTAATTCAAAAGCCAGGACAAGGTAGGGAAGATGGGAATTAAGGGAATTGGAAAGCTGTGGATACATTGTGGAGAATAAGTCTGTGTTAGAAGTAGGGAATGAACCGGTAAATGAGAGATGCAGGCAAAATATTTAGGATACATTAAAATCCAGGAAAAACTGATAGATAGTTGGGAATCTACAGAAGACACCATCATTAAAGACAAGAGTCATAGTGTTAATCACACAGAAATCTGTGTGCTTGAATCCTCTTTATAGTGTTCTGCCTTTTAGACTATAAACTCTTCAGGGCAGGACTTTGTCTTTCTAGTGATGCAGTCAGATTTTTTCCTCCAGAGTAATTGAATGTTTACAAAATGGGGAAAAATAGCAGAAAACTTCATACTTGCCAAATAAATAGCACAGACAACAGTTCTTTTTTTATGACTTCATGATCCATCAGGTCTTTCAATACTATTAAGGGACATTCCCTAATAACATGTTTCTTCTAACATAACATTGTGTACTATGAGTTTGACAACAAATTTTATTCCAACATTGATTTTATATAGTAACCAGATATCATCAGAGAATGGAGAGCCTTTGTTGCATGAGCGAACAATTCAAAAAGAGCAAACAAAATATTCTCCTGAGGTTTATTTGAAATAAAAGAAAATAAATATCTGTAATATGTAAACTTGATAACTTTATAGCTAATGTTTCAGCATTGAAGACTTTGTACCTATATTAAGTTGCTATTTCATATTAGCAGTCAAAACAAAAATTCCTATACTTATCTGGCCTTATGAGAAAACTTTGTGCTCTGCATGTTGATGTTTTTCTGTACAAAATCCTGCCTAGGTCTGGTAGCTGAAGTGCTAAACTAATCTCTTTTTTTCTGCAGAGATAATAACACGCTAATAGAAACTCCTGACAAGTGACTTGTATTATTTAGCAATTAGCAACTGCCACTGTAATAGAATTGAAACATCAGCAAGGACAAAATGTGAAAAACGGTATTTTTTTTCTCCCTGGAACCGTTGTTCTGTTGGAGTGTTGTGCTCCTGTGAAACAAACCTTTGCAGGGTTGATTTAATGAAGACATTTTGAAAGATACGAATGCATTCATTTTATCTTTCCTCATCAGTAGCTTCAGGTAGTCCAGGAACACTACTGAATTTCTCCAAATTCTGTGTTGTTTAAGAAATACTACTAAGAAGACCATAAATATAACTTTATGGCATAGAAAGCAGTATTTAGTTGCAAATAAGTCTTTGTTTTGCTCAGCATGGAGGTTCAGCGGCTTTCTCCCTTTTGCAGGTATGTTATTTTAGATTAACCAATACAAATGAAAGAAGGCATGAGCACAGCACAAGAACACAATTCAAACAATGCATCTCCCTCACAGGTGCATCTGGTTTCCCAGAGCGTTTTGTTTGTGCTGAAAGAAACATGACACACCAGCAGGGACTTGACAAGAAGAACAGAGACATCATGGAGAAAGCTTCTACTTCAGCCAGTCACCCAGAGAAGAGAAGCTGCTGCCTCCCAGCAGTTCTGCTGCTTTGGGACTGGGTGTGAAGCACCAGATGCAAATGGCACACAGCAGTACCACTGCACCAGAGAGGACCAAGCCCAGCAGGAGCACTAGGTCAGCTCAACATAATGTGATAAAAGCCTTTTATCTCTTCTTTTTAAAATGTCCAATTAAATACATATGCCTTTTCCCAAATAACAGTACAGAATTTGATCTCTATTGCATATGTCAGCAGATGGATCAGAAAAAATAGGATCTTTCTCCCCATGACTACTTCAATAGTGACAGGTCAGTTCAACACCACCCTTCAAAAAGATTTGGCCTTCTGATCAAGAACAGAAAAAATCCTGTTAAACTCTCAATGTGCTTTTATCCTGACCCATCTGATTTACACATGTTTTTGCAATCTCTGCAACTATTTATGTATCTTAGACCTTACTTTAAACATTTCATAGTACAGGCAGAATAGCCTTTTGCTGATCAGTGTATTTTAAACTGGCTGCTGCCTTTTGCAAGTCAAACAATGTCTTGCTTTCTCCTGCTTGGAATGAGATCCAGGTAAAAAGCCACAAAATCACCTCCTTATTCTCCAGCAAATCCTCCCTTTAGTGTCATGTTTACACATTGAAAGAACCAGACATGAGTTAGACTGCCAATGCACTTTGATGCTAAGGTCTATGATGGTAAGCAAGAGCCTCAATGTTTCTGTACTATCCTTTTGATTGTACTCATCTGCTGCCTTTCCTTCTATTCTATCATAGAAATCTGGGGTGGAGAAGAGATTTTTTTTTTATGTTTTGTTTGTGCAGGGCCTGATATATGCAGGTGTCTGCTTATGGATACAGATACTAAGTGCTATAGAAATAAAAACAGTATATGGTTTTAAAAAGAATACTTGATATCAAGCCATTTTTTTTAATCATTGATGAACAATTTCTATCCCAAATTGCCAGTTTCACAAGCAGAAAAGGGAGCTCTGCTGTGAGGAAGGTAGATCCTCTCTGCATTGTCTCACTGCATAATCTAAAAGCATATCTTCAGAGGCACAGGTTTTCTGATGCTTTCTGCACTGCCCCGGTTGGGAGAAAACACAGAGGTAATTGCTAAAATAAGCAGGGCTTGAGTCACAGTCTCTCGAAGGATGGAGCTCATATATATATATATATATATACACACACACACACATAAATAAGCTCAAGAAGAGGCATTCTATCAGGTTTCACTAACATCAATGGGAACAAGCCTCTCCAAATAAAGCTTGTGAAAAGGAAAGATGGTGACAAGACCTACGTGCACTGAGACATCACTGCTGCTTATGGGACTACTTATAAAGAAATCTTCCAAACAAACGGACACCAGGGAAAACAAACTAAGACTCTTCTCCTTTTCTTATCTAGGCAGAGATATTAAAAAAGGAACCCCTGTGTTCTAATTTATGAGAAAGATTTTCCTAGTTACCAACAATTATTTAGTGCTGCCAGAGTAATGGCAAAAATGTAGATAAATAATGTGATATAAACTGACATGATATTAAAAACAGTGGTTACAAGTAGGCCAAAAAATATAGGAGTAAAGAGATTTTAAAGCAATTTCATGTAATAGTTTGCAAACAGATATAAAAGAGAAACAAATTTAACAGGTTTATTATGTTGACTTTTTTATTTTTAAAACAGTAAAAATGTTGCAATAATTATAACACATTTTTCAGTCACTCCCTAATAATTTTAGTATTAGTAATTGTTCCCAGTGGTTGAAATTGTATGATGGTAGGGACACTAAAATTTTTCTTTATTAATAAGGTATAAAAAGATAATTGGAAAGGCAACAAGAAAGCAAAATATGTACAATGGTATATTTGGAATTTAAATTGCTCAGAATTAACTATGCCATAGACTACTCACTCATAAATAGAAAATAAATTTGCTGAGAAGTACAAAACTTTTTCTGGCTTCTGGGTAACCAAGGGGGAAATCTCAATATTTTCTTGAAATAGTACATATCTATATGATTTTTATATTAGAAAACTATCAAATTTACAATGGAGCTGCATCGAGAGGATTTGCAGAAGTGACCAAGGAGACAAAACTGTATTGCATATGGAGGTTCTTGGAGAAAAAAAAATGGAGACTCTGTTAATTATAAAATGCCTCATTATCCCAGTGAACATAGATATATGTTTCAAAGGAGAAGGCTGTTAATTCCCATATGGCAACTAAAAAAAGGGAAGAATTACACTGTCACAGCAAAAGCCATCAGCTCAGAGAGTCTCAGATGCCCAAGTTTGTAGTGAGCAGACTGGAATTTAATGTAGGTGGGACAGAATGAGTGACATTAACATTGCCTGACTTTAGATCACTAAAAAATACACACTTACTTCTGAGCTACTTGCTTTCAGATCATTTAAAGTCATGAGGAAGAACTAAGGGCATTTAAATAACCCCAGATCAGCCAGGTCCATATCTCTTCTTTGACAGTGAAGAAGGACCTCTGTGGCCAGCTCAGCTGGAGCCATCTGCATTTTATCAGAGGAATCTGTCCAGCTCTGTGTCACTTTTACTTTGTTTTAAATCCATTTAAAACTCTGAGTCACATCTAAAACTTCAAGTCACATCCTTTGGCAAGTAAACTTTTTTCAGTTTTGAGAATTCAGTGTAGTGCTCCATAGCTCCTGGAAGGAAACCCGTGCAGATGCTGATGTTAAGATTGCTAGGTCTGCAACCAAGAAGATGAGCCTAAAGTCTTTGTCAGGTCAGATGGATTTTTGGCTTTCTGTATCAGCTGAAAGGGGTCCACCTGAGGGCTAGAAAGGATCTGGAGAAGGCAACTTCCCATTAGGAGAATAGCTCTGCTCATCTATGCAGCAGGAAAAGATAATACAGGTATCTCCTGGTGTATGAGTTTCCTTACTAACAAAACTTATGCCTTCCTGCTGGATCACCAGTGAGTAGAGCAGAGCCATTGGGATGAATTAACAGCTTAGCTGCTGGTACAGGCAGCGACTCCATAACTTTCAAGCAGAGATATGAAAACAAGCACCAAACTGTGACATGAAGTCAGAATTCTTGCTTAGGACTCTGAGGCTGCCCCCCATGCAATGAGGAATATGTGGTATGCATAGGTTGAAACCAGCCATTTGTCTCTATATCGCATTTTAATATTTCATTATTACATTTGTATTTGCTTTTTTATTGTATATATCAGTTTCTTATGAGTAGAATGACACAACTTTATCTTTTGAAGAGTTGTTTGTAGATTTCAGTTGGCTTTTTTTTTTTTTTTTGACAGAAATACTGAAGTAGTGCAAGACATTAAACAGTCCAATGAAATAAAGGAGCTGATTTGTCACTGATCCAATTTCCAGGAGCAGGCAGCAGCCTGCTCATAGCTCTTGAGCAACCAGACTACTCATCAAAGCAAATGAATGCAAAGATAACTCCACAGACCTTTTCCCCACCCTATACTGTCCACGAAAAAGTAAATATCAGGGGAAAAAACCACAAAGAAGGATCCTTTAGAAGAAGCATCTTGTTTAGCAAATAGATCACAATACATAAAACTATCCTCTGCCACAGAAGAAACAGCAAGTCCCACAGAATTCCTCTGCTCCCGAGGTAATTTAACCTGCATTCACAGCTGCAGAGGCATTTTCACAGAGTAGGTGGGGAAATTAGCACATTGCCTAGGGCTACTCACGTTTACCACCTCACTGTCTTATTTCTCTACTATAAATACAGGATGGCAAACACACACTGCAGCAGGTTATCACTGAAAACACCCTCAGATGTTTATAAATTTTTAAACTGTAGAAAGATCCTAATTATCTGTTTCAAATTCCAATCAGTGTCACAGAAAGAGCACCGAGTCACAGGGCAGAGTACTCTGACACCCAGGTCACTTTCCTCCACTCAAGAAAATTTATGTTGGCACAGATTCTCCATCTCAGTGAGCCCAGAAAGAAACTAAGCAGAACAGGAGCAGGAGGAAGAAATTTCCCCTTGTAGAGGTAATGCTGTGCTTGCTTGCCATATTTTTTCAATCTTTTCCATATCAGTGTGATAATATTATTTAGCAGAGATGAGCAATCCATGCTAAATATAATCAGTCCAACTTTCCCAGGTGGTTCTTCTTTCTTGGTCAAGTTCTGTGATTCATTTTAGCCCCTCTTTAGTTATCTTTGACAATTGCATTGATACTTTCTCCTTTCATTTTCCATTAAAAAAAAAAATCTGCTTCACTTTTGGATCCCATTGTGAGAACACAGGAGACGTGAGACACTTTCTGACATGGTAATAAAATAAGATGTTTTTCATTCACTTCGACATCAGAGTCTTTGAAAATAGCAATGATATCAAAGCAGTGTAGTGTGGAATTATAATTGGGAACAATTGATGACAATTCCAAGGCTTCTTTCTTTTTTCCAGAGGAAGAAGATTTATATAGAGGCATTGATACCTTAAAATAGTTCATTTTAAGAAATTTCACTCATGGAAGAATGATCGTGACTATAAGATATATAAAGTAGCTAACTATTTTTTGCCATTTAAACATATATGCAGTTTTTAATTTTATTTCTGATACCTGTAAACTTTTCTTTAGTTGCCAATTTGTCTACTTGTAATGCAAAATAATTTTCAGGTCTTCAGATTTTTTTAATCTTTACATGAAAGAAGGGGTTTGATAACTGAGGTTTTGTGATGGTTGCTGTTGCCAGTTAAACTAATTTAGAGACCCTTCCCGTTATTAATAATGTGTGAACAGACTGGTGCAACCTTACAGAGCTCCACAGATGTCTGCAGGACTTCTTGATGCTTTATCATTCTACAGCATGCTCTTAGATCAAGACCTTGAAAGGTTAAACTGCAGCCCAACCCATGCTACTTTGATAATGTGGACTACTCTAAAAACTGTATTGAAAACCTGAAAAATACTGAAGTTGGGTCAGTTGCTGTATTTAATTGTCATTTGGAAGGCATAGTGTATCAGTTTTGATTGGGGGGGGGGATTTGTATGGTTTGGTTTGGTTTGGTTTGGGGGGCTTGTTGTTGTTGGTTTTGTTTTCTTTTTTTACTTTAAATTTCAGAAGCAAAAAAATAATCAGAATATGAATAACACCTTGAATACAACAAAGACAAAACTAGGAATATGGAATGCTAAATGTTTATATATTCACAGGAATCTCCCAAAAATGGAAGAGCTGCTACGAGAGCATTACAGTATTGCAAGAGATAAGACTAGCAGATCCTTGAAGGTTACCAAGACTCCCTGGGTTTTGAAGTGGTGGAAAAAGCTACAGTGTATGAACACAGGAACAGATTTTATTGTTTCACTGAAGTTATTAGTCATTATGGCATTTGAAATCGGCAGCAAACTATTTTTTTGCTAGAAAAATCGATATATCTTTGATTTGTGTCTATGCTACAGTTCTAGAAACTTTCTTGATTCTTATAAAGAACTCTTAAAACTTTTGGTTTTCTTCTGTTTAATTAAGGCAGTAAGTTTGGACTCAAGTCTGTTGCAAAAGTTAGAACAGAAGATGACAGATTTTCTTTAGCATAGAAAGAAAATTTAAAATCTATGATTAAAGAAATGTGGAGAAAAAGGAGATGAGGCTAGCACTTTTGTATTAGTATGTCTTTTAAAATTAATTAGTCCTATTTTGTTTACAAATATTTGATATTTCTGGCAATATTTTCCTTGTCCAACAGGCATTCTTCTCTTTATTACTGAGCAACCCACCAGCTCTTTAAAAAAAGCACTTTCTCACTTCATGAAACTGTCATCTGCTAACTGTAAATATAAATTTACATTATGTGTAGCTAAGGCATTACAAGCTGGCAATATTCTCTTGAGACCATTTTCCCATATCTTGAACTTTAGAACACATTTTCAATATCTGTAATCCTACAGAAAGTAGAAAGTACCTGAAGTGGAGAAAAAATATCCTTTTGACTTGCTTTGGGTTTTGTTCATCATACGTGACCAAAGCCTCAAATACTGACTTCAGACTTGCTTCCTATGTTATCAAACTTGAAGATAATTACCAAGTCTGAAAAGGGCTTTTAAGGGGTGGTTCTCTGTTACTTGAATTTTGGAGATCGAGGTTGGTGATCTATCTGGAAGCTATCTGTTTCCAACGAGAAGTTATCAGCTTGAGGTGGGACTTGAGATACAGATTCAGAATTGCATGATCTGGGTTGGGCAGTCAGATCAGTGAAAAACATTGTCTCATTTGCCACTGGAATCTGTGGGGGGAAAACCAAACATTATTAAAAAATATTCAGAGTTGTATACTATCTGCTTAGCTTACTAAATCAGACCATTTCAAATATTTGAAAGTTATACATATAAACTTTTTTTTTTTAACTATTTATACATCTATTACTATTATATAAGTTGCTCTGCTTTCAGTATGTGGTATTACCAATACCTGAAGGTTTCATCTGAATGACAAGCTTAGCCACACGCTGCTTTGGTTTGCAATTGTACTGAATTAGCATTACTTTCACAACCAGCTCCATGGAGGTCAGTTCTGACTCAGGTTACATACTTCATACGGCATCAAGCAATCTAAGTCACAACTTCCTGCAAAAAGAATTATCACTTTCTCCTTGAGAACAAGGACATGCAGTGTTTGATTCATCCTGTCTTTATCCATGCTCTATTTCTTAAGGAATAGCAAAAGATATTTATTCTTCTAACCCCTGTGTAAGCAGCATGATGACTCAAGTGTGGCTTCGACTCAAGAAAACCAGAGAGAAAGAGAGGTGAGAGTCAAGGTTCGGGGTAATATGCTCTTCTCTTGTATTTGTATTCTACTGATCCATCAGCAGACAACAATACCACATCTCTTTGTGTGGACCTGAGACAGTACACCTGGTATCAATAAATGTTGTACTTCTAACAGCAAGTAGAGCAGGGGGTAAGTATAGGTGAGAAAGTATGTTTCATCTGCAGAAGCAGAGCCAGAGACCCTGGGGAGATGCTAAGGGGAACACTACTTAAATTGTGAGGGATTCAAATAACTTCATATCTGTCTTATGCTAAACCTGCAGTTTCTGTTCCGTTCTATTCTGAGCAAGATCCCTGGGTTTGCTCTTGGTCAGTAGGAAGATACAGGCAGTACAAAGGCCAATCCTTACATTCCAGCCACGACAGGAATGTAGAAATATGTAGAAAGGATTCCCACTGCAGCCTTTCTACTCTACAGAAAGAGGCAGGACAACAATTTTAGGGTAGAATTGAAGGGTTAAAGAACTGGTCTCAGAACTCCATGCCCCTAAGCATAGCTGCATCTCAGAACGTAACTCTCTAGCTATGATTAATATAAACCTCACAGATGAAATGATAAAGAATCAGTAAAAACTGCAGTGAGAATAATTTAGCTATTTGAAAGCTTTGAAACAGTTTCACTTCATCTTTGAAGTCTAAGGAAGCAAGACTGTGTGAAGTCCTACTTTTTAATTTAATTTTCCTTTTGTTCAACGAGTCATCTCTTCATAAGCCTTTACCATCATTCTGTGGCAAAAATAATGTATCAGACAGCAACGTATGAGGTCAAAGATGGGCTTTGATGACATTTGAAATTTGAAAGCAGTCTTTAGTAATTACAGTTTCCATTTGGATTAGCAGTTTATTATATAATGCTTCATATTCCGGAAAAAAATACACTAGGTAATTATTTCATTTATTCTACTTAGTGACAGCATATTTCACAGAACTTTTAGCAAATTTTTCAAGCACATTTGTGACTTTCAAGTTTAAATCCCACAGAACATTAATAGCTCTTATGCTACTAAATTAGAGATACTTAGTTTGAATTCCTCATGTGTATTCCAATAGAAATTGCAAAACCCAACTGGTTTTAGGTGACCACAGATTCATTCACATTTAGGGTATTTGGTAATTTATCGTTATGTAAAATACCCTCTCTAAATGCAAAGGTCTTTTCTGTTGAAGGCCAGCTAGGACCTATGCACCATGTTAAAATACTCAAATTAGGATTGCTTTGGTAAAAGTGTGACATTCACTCAGAAATATTTTAATATTTATTAGTTAGGATTTAGAATTAATGCAAGCAGCATACAAAAATGCAGCAGGTCTAAGCAAAAAGGAAAAAAAAATCCCAATTATAATCTATTATTTCTCTACAGTCACATACATTAGGTGGTCTACAGACATACAGCATGAAAGTAAAAAGCCAGTTCTGTCAGAAATGTGTTGGCAATTTGATAAATCAGACCACAAATGGGAGTAAAAGCAACTTCACTGGCATTATGCTAGAGGCAGCTTTGGTGAGGGGTGCATATGTCATTAGCTAAAACAAAATCAACTCTTAAGCTTCTAAATAGACTCCTCCTAATAAGTTTTTTAAGTTTTTTAAGTAGGTCTGTCAAGGACAACTGCCTGGAATAACAGTGGACTGGCCTCAGTTCAGTGGGTCTCTCCCACCTCCTAACTCAGCAATGTACTAAAAAGGACTCTTCCAGTTTTTTCAGTCAGCTCCTCAGAGTATCCCTACTGGCAACACAATCTCCCACTGTAGTTTTTTATAATGGTGCTGTGAAATACTACTCCTTTGCTGCTTGAGACTACAGCTCAGGCACTCAGACCACCTTTTCTGACATGCTCAGAGGAAAACCCACTATTTTTACAACTGTTTAGTTACACAATACTATCACAATTACCTTTTCTCCAATTTCAGTCCCCTAGACCATTGTACCTAGAGCCTCCAAGAAACAGACCTGTTAGAATGAATCAGTTTCTCTTTGATGTGTAGCTAGCGTGCATATGTAGACATAATGCAGATTTTGCTCTTGAAGTTGGACTCAAAATGGAACCAAAGCTTCATAATTAAGTTAATTTTCTCTTCAGAGAGTATTTTCAGATAAAGGCCTTTTTTTTTCATTTTAAATTATACAGACTATAGTGAAGTCATTATGTACAATTCCATTACACTGCACTAAGAAAAATAATCATTTTCAGGAATAAAGAAAACCCACAACATTGTTCTGATGATCTTGAATACTGCAGACAAAGCCTTTGTATAAATCTACAGTCAGATAATCAGAAAATGGTTGAATAAAATATTAATAAAACACAAACCTAATTGGAGTATTTTAAGAAAATTACTGATTAACAGTTTTACAGGATTATCTTTTTATTTGGAAATATTTGGGGCCTGAAGAACCTGACCAGCACGTGTAGGCAAGGTCAGCAAGAAAGAAGTAGTATTTTCTTTTGTTCATTTCTTTGTACAGACCTGGGAACTGTTCCACTGAGGAAAAAATAATTGCTTACCAGCAGTGCTGAAGAGATCTGGATGACCGCCCTATCTGACCTTCTGGCAGTAGAACCATGGCTCTGGTAGGTACGATCAACAAAGTCAGAAATCTTCCCCTGATTCCCACCACACCTCTGCTCCCATGACATTCAGAAACTACAACAGCCTCTATTTCTATGTATTTCTTTTCCATGGCCAAATTAGCACTTTGTACTCAAATATTTACATAATATTAAGATTACACAGAACCATTTCTGGAGGAAAAAAACATTTATTTTTGGCTACCAACGTTTCTATTTTGGACTCTATCCACATAAAATCTTGTTATAAACGTAAAAGCTGTGACTGTTTTCCTTGTGGAGTGTTGGCCATTTAATGGCAGTGATACATTTTTAAAATAAGACCTACCTTACCCTTCTTATCTGTTAGATAAAAGTGTCATATTTAAAGTCATAAGGTCAGATTCAATGCTTTCTTACAACTGACGATAAACTATGCAGTTGTATTGGATTGGCATGGCCAAGCTTTAATAGCGGGGGTGGGCTACGGGGGTGGCTTCTGTGAGAACCTGCCAGAAGCTTCCCCCGTGTCCAGCAGAGCCAATCCCTGTCAGCTCCAAAGGTGGACACACTGCTGGTCAAGGCTGGGCTGATTAGAAATGGCAGTAATGCCTCCACGATAACATATTTTTGAAGAAGAAAAAAAAAAAAAATTCTGCACAGATATAATTGCAGCCAGAGAAGAGCGGGGTGAGAACATGTGAGAGGGACAGCCCTGCAGATCCCAAGGTTACTGGAGAAGAGGGAGGAGGTGCTCCAGGCACTGGAGCTGAGATTCCTCTGCAGCCCCTGGTGCAGACCATGGTGAAGCAGCTGTGCCCTTGCAGCCCATGGAGATCCACAGGGATGCAGAAATCCACACTGGAGCAGGGGGATGCCTGAGGAGGCTGTGACCCTGTGGGAGGCCCCTGGGAAGAGGAGCCCAGGCTGGAGCAGCCTGTCCTTGAAGGACTGCACCCCGTGGAAGAGTGACCCACGCCATAGCAGTTTGCAGAGAGCTCTTGCTCATGAGATGGTCTCGCACTGGAGAAGTTCATGGAGAACTGTCTCCCTTGGGAGGGACCCCATGGTGCAGCAGGGGAACAACTCCTCTCCCTGAGCAATGGTAGAAACAACAGGTGATGAACTGACAATAACCCCCATTCCCTGTCTCACTGAGCCACTCGGGGAGGAGGTAGAGCTCAGGAAGGAGGGAGGGGTGGGGGAGAAGCTGTTTTGAAGGTTTTATTTTAGACCTCATTATACTGCTCTGATTTTGTTAACAATAAATTCAATTAATATCTCTAATTTGAGCCTGTTTTGCCCATGACAGTGTTTGGTGAGTGATCTCTCCCGATTCTTATATTAATTCATGAAACTTTTGTTATATTTTCTCCCCTCCCTGCCCAGCTGTGGACAAGAGTTGTAGAGAGGCTTTGGGGATGCCTGGAATCCAGCCGAAGTCAAGCCACTACAGCAGTTTGTAATTTCCGGTTACATATCCCTAGGACACTTAATAAATTGCTTGTTTGGACTTCTTCCAAAGTTCAGAAATCGCTTCCTCCAAAATGGACATTCTAGATGTCTTTTAAATGTTCATGTAACTTTTCACTCTATTTGCCCCTTCCCAGAACCATGGCTTTTGTTGCCTTCCAAAATCAAGATGAAATAAAACCTAGATTCCATAGAAAGTCTTGCAGGTGTTCCAAGGATACCAATAAGAGAATCCTTAGCAATAAGGTTAAATTTGAACTATCCAAGAAACTTCTGTATTACAATAATTAAATAGTCTATTTGATCTGCTTAGATGCACATTAATAAAATAAAAACTTATTTGCAAATAATTTTCCTGAAAAATATATAGTAGGTATTTTATATATGTGTCTATGTACGTATATATGTTATTTAAAAAGGCCATGAATTTTTGAAGGGTTTTTTTCTGAACTCTCTGAGTTTTAAATGGAAAACTGTACACTTTATAAGTACATATTTTGAAGTGTGAGGCACTTTCTTTGCTTCCTGCTAAAAAACATTCAAATTTGAAGTAATGGTTCAAAAAAGAAGTCAACAGAACAGTATTCTAAATAGTCAATGTATGAATGCAAAGTTTAGGAAGATATTATAGGCTAGTTTATATTTTTCTACACTGTTTATATCTGAACTCTTACAAGAATAATATGAAACTTCATTTTCCACCTAGTGGTGGTCCTTCACATCTGACCTAATCAGAAGGTTGAAAACCTGTTCATCACACTGATTTCAAACGCTTTGAGTTCAGACAAAAGGGCACTGTCTTCTGGGCCATTAATATCATCCCATTTGGAAACAGAAGTTTTCAATGACAGAGACATACATTCCTAGGTTGTGTGCCAATCAAGTGTGAGTCCACCTATCAAAATCACAGGCCAAGCCCAAACAGCCACAGGCAGCTCAGAAACTACACAGAAAACATCATTATAATAATAAAAGAAAGGGTTTGCCAAGTTCATACATTGTTACTGGTGATTGGCTTTAATTGCTTTTCTCCTTTAACTAGACAAAAATTAATGAAGAAAAAAAGTGTGTCTTTGATTGGAGACTAAGCAAAATTAACTGGAGACCTTTATTCTGAATTTCAGATTTGAACAAATTATCTCTCACCTTCTCTTACATTAAGACAAGAGCTTGTTATAATTTATGGTTAAAGAAGGAAAAAAAAGAAAAATATGAAAATAATTTCTTTTCTCTTCCTTAGCCTCCATGACTGACCTCATCCAGAACTGTTTTTCTTAGCCCTTCTGTGAGGTACCTGCAGGGCTGATGGGAGGACAATTAGACAACACAGTCCAGCTCTGATGTGGGCTCTGATGGGGGCTCTGATGGAGGCATGCAAGGAGTAATACACAGTTTCAGAAAATTGCTGCTTTTTGTATTTGCTTTGTATTTATGACTTTTCAGCAGTAGTCAAGCTCCATCACGGGGTTGTAATTTACTTTATTACAATATTAACAAAGACACTAGCATGTGGCAAATCCAGAGGTTTGTTTTCATTGTATACTGTAATCAAATGAGAACTGCTTGCAAGCATGCAAGAAAATTCTGAGACCTTGAACAACTATGTTAGGTGAGTTTTATAATGCAGGTAGCCAACAATTTAAAACTCTTTGACTAGAATAAGGATTTAGGGATGGTCATTATTTCACTGTCTCAAATTGGAAAGATTTAACATCTTATTCTAGAGCAAGATAATGGGACTGAAAACATTGAAAGGCAAAAAGCTATTTTTATCAATTACTTCTTCTCCTCTGAGTGTGTAATCCTCATTTGAAAGAAACTTGTAAGTGGAAAATAAATCCTTCAAAACAATTTTCACAGCTACTCTCACTAGAATAATTTAGACTAAATACCTCATTATATTAATGCAAATTAGCTCTTATTATACAATGGATACCTTTAAATAAATCCTCGTCATTTAAATAAATTCAGGAACTATCAGAACACTTCAGGAATGTATGAGTACTCTACACATAGGAAAGGAAAAATGAGCTTCATAAATCATTGGAACAGAGCAAAAATATATCCATAAGTATAGTTTACATTTTGAATGTAGGTTGAGTGTAGGTATCAATGCAGATCACAAGGAAATGGCTATGGAACTTTCAAGATTTTCCTCAGTTCATGCTTTAACATGGATGTTTAATATTAATTACCAGTGTAATTTTTAGTTTCTATTTGACCGTTAAAATATTCAAGGTCTGGTGTCAACTTAAATATATGTACAATCCTGTTCTGAAGAGCTTACTACCAAAGAGGTCTTGTTTATCGTACATGCATTTTACCCCTAAATGAAATGCATTTGAAATGTTGATTTTTGTTCCGAGCAATTCTCATTTGTCTTCTGTTAAGGACTGATATCCATAAGAAACAAAATAACCTTCTATATCTCCCTTGAACCCCTCAAGAATTTTCTTCTTCTATTGCACATGGGGATAATATGAATTATTATAAGCTTAAAACCATTGCAATGATAATGTTTAATTCCAACACCATATCTATTCCCCTACTTTATTACTTTTTTTTCAATAGTCGTGCTATATGATTTCATCTCAAGTCTTTCATGAATTAGCCAAACTACAATGTAAGTACTAAGTATACTTTACTTTCTGTCTCCAAGAATAGACATCTTCTAATACAGTTAACATTCTTCCAATACTTT
Source organism: Edolisoma coerulescens (assembly GCA_013397115.1). NCBI lineage: Eukaryota > Metazoa > Chordata > Aves > Passeriformes > Campephagidae > Edolisoma > Edolisoma coerulescens. Next base: position 821,728 of record VWZW01000401.1, read on the forward strand.
ACAAATAATTACAAGCATAATTGAACTTGAGGACCCATATAATACGTTTCTTTAAAAATGGATGAACAGGCAGAGGATTTTTTTTTTATTATTGCTTTAAGAGAGAGGATTCCTCTTGAGAAGAGGAAACGACACAAATAAAAGGACCACAGTCCTGGACTTCAGAAGAGCAGCTTTTAATCTGTTCAGGGATTTGCTTGGAAGCATCCCATGTGAGACCATCCTGGAGAGCTGATTGAGTTTCAAGGATCTCCTCTTCCATGGTCAAAAATGGTCCATCCACATGCACAAAAAGTCACACAACTGTGGCAGGAGCAACCTGATCTCTTTGAAGATGTCCCTGCTCACAGCAGGAGCATTGGGCTAAATGACCTTGAAAGGCCCCTTCCAACCCAAACTATTCTATGAGTCTATGATTCGATGATTCTATGATTGCAAAGCCACTTGTGATCTTTGAATGGCACTTAGAGGAGGGTCATGAGGTCTGTAAGAAAGGAAAAGCCATTCCTATCTTTGAGAAAGGCAAGAAGGGCAGGGTCTACAAACCAGTCGGCCCTACCTCAAATCCCTAGGGAAGCGATGGAATCAAATAGTCCTGGAAGCCAGTTCCTAACATATGAAGGGCAAGATGGCGAGCATGGATTTATGAAGGAAAAGCCAGGCTAACCAATGTGACAGCATTCTATCATAAAATTCTATCATAAAACATATTGAATGTTTTTTACCTTGGCTTTAGCAAGTATTTTGTTGCTGTATCCTGTAACATCCTCATGGAAAATGAAGTACAGGATAGGTAAGTAGACAATGAGGTGCACTGAAAACTGGCTCAGCTGCCACTCTGAAAGCCTTGAGATCAGTGACAGGAAATCCATCAGGATGCCAGCCACTAACAGAGTACCCCAGGATACTCTGAGCCAAAGTTGTTTAACAACTTCGTTAATGAGCTGGACAACAGGACAGATTGCACCCTCAGGTATAAAACTGGGAGAAAATGTCAATACACCAGATGGTTGTGCTGCTATTCAGAGGGACCTCAACAGAGAGGAGAAATGGGTCATTGATGCTTCCTTTCATCAAAGAAGACGAGAAGCATACTGGCTGTCATTAGGGAGAATACTGCCATCAAGCTGACCACTGGTGAGGACACCTCTGGAATACTGTGTCCACCTCTGGAGTCTCCAGTACAAGAAAGACATGGCCGTACTGGAGTGAGTCCTGTGAAGACAGTTGAAGGGATTTTTAGCGATTGAAGCATCTAACATACCAGTGACTGAGAAAGGATGCTTAACTTCTAGAAGAGGGTGTTTGTTGAGAATCTTATCCATGTTTATAAGGACTTGATGGAGAGTAATAAAAAAGACAGAACCAGATTCTACTCAGTGGTGCACAGTGAGAGGACAAGAAACAATGGGCATAAATATATTCAACAAAGTCCACTTAAACTTATGAAGAAGCTTTTTTATTATGAAAATGGTCGAGTACTGGCACAGGTTGTCCAGAAAGGCTTTGGAGTCTACATCCTGGGAGATACTAAAAACCTGACTGGAGATGGCACTGCTCTAGCGGACCCCTTTTGGACTAGATGTTCTCCAGAGATCCCTTGCAACCTCAGCTGTTCTGTGACTTGGTAACATTTACAAACACTGAGCCTCCTTTCGAAAGCAATCACAAGTGTGAAAGAAAGCCAAACTACGTGGTCTATCTGAATATTTTATGGACTAAAACAAAGAGGTGTGAGTATTCTCCTTCATGAAAAGTAATAAAGCTCATCAGAAGTAAACTTGCAGACAAAAGTTCACAGAGACAATTTGTTCTATTCTTCTCAGTCTTGTTCTACCATTAAAAGGCAACCAAGCTGCCTGTTCAGATTTAAAATGTGATGTTCCTTTTGAAGGCTATTCAAGAGCAACAGCTGGCAAAGATGGTTTAGGGCTCAGTGAGCATCAGGCAATAGATATCACAGCCGTGAACCCTGAAAGACTATTGATCCAGTAGCCTCTTCTAATTGTTAATGGAGGTACAGATATCCTAACTGACATGACAGTAAAACTAATGGCTCCAGGCACCTCTAGAAGTCTCACAGACTTCCACTTTAACTGTAGACTCAAAAATTTTATTACAAGCATGGGAGAAAATCAAATCTGTCATAAAAGTACTAAAAAACAGAAAGTGGCACTTGATTAACATACATATTATTATTTGTGGGACTTGCAGGTGCCTTTGAGAACCTAGAGAGTGCTCTTCTTCAATAACACTTAACATTTTTCAGTAACACTTTACAGCCATAGACAATATTGGGGATATTTTTGGATTAAAGAAAAATCAATTAGAAGCTCAGTCCTTGGTTCTCCAGATTTTCCCCCAAGGTCTTCATGCTACAATGGTTACTGTGAGGATTAAAGATCAAGATTTAAAACTAATTTTTTGGGGTTTTTTTGATAGATGATTGATGAAAAACACTAAAATCTAGAGAGTTAATATACTGAGTCAACATTCTAAAGTACCTAAGTTAATTGGAATACTAAGCCACAATTTTCTCAAAAGCGATTTAAGGCCAGATTTGCAAAGACATTTAGATAAAGACAGAGGCAGCCATAAGTAATTCGTACATCAAATAATAAAATAGTATTAAATCCTCATTTACCACCCATAAATATTTTAGGTAATTATACAACTATTAAAATATGCTCCTCAGACATTATGAAACAAAGGTTTGGATATGATATCCAGACATATGCAAGGGATTCAAGAGTCTTAACTCCAACAGCAGTCTCCAGGACTATGATTTTAAATCACCAAGTCACCTTGTAAAAATGGGACAGGCTTCAAAGTTACTTACATGCTTTTGAAAAGGCCACCCTTTTAGAAAATGAGTTAACATTTACCCAGCCTGGTCACAGTAGCTTGAAGAACATTAGATTTCAGAACCACAAAGATAGTAGGATCATACCTTAAAAAACCTATTTAAATATAAAAATTAATGATTATATGTCGGGCTCAATCTGAACATGCAATTTAAAAGCAATGCTAAAAAAATTAAAACACTAAGTCTGCAAAATTAACTATGTAGAGATTAGAAAATGTTAGATTTAAGATTTGCCTGTGTCACTTTACATTTGTTTTCAAGTGCTTGGGTGCCTTATTTAACTGTATGGTCATAAAATACTTTTCTCTGAGGATCTACTTCATTCAGCAAATAACAGTGCCCACAAAATTAATCAAAGTTCTGTACTTAATGAGCCTATAATATGATTGCATGCAAATTTATATGCAAATGGCCAGTTGTACATCTAAGTGGCTACTTGTGTATGTCATTATCTGATTTGTATGCATAATCACTGTAATTAGACACTGATTTAAAATGTGAGACCATAGTGTTTGCTGATGAAAAATATTATTTAATTCATGTATTAGTCATGCCTATTAATCAATCATTTACGTACAATATGTTTACATTAATCAGCTGCTCTTTGCATAACTTACATTGCCTCCTTTCCTACAAGATTTATCCTGTTCCTTTTACCTAATCACTGTGTCTGTCATTCAGGAGGCAGAGACTACAGGCACCTCTGCCAAATAGCAAGCTGCCTGTCTTTTGGCTGCAATCTGTGATCTATGGACCCTCTACTCAGTTACCCCATATATACTGAGAACAATCTTAAACAAGGACAGATCTATGCATCAGAATTAGGTAACATCCCCTTTTCCAAGTAATACGAGGTTCTATTCCTCCCACTGACATTTAACGAAAATTTTTAAAAACTCTGTATCAGTTCTGAATTTGTACTCCTAACTGGCCCTTCCCCAGTGCAATCCACAATTGAAACAGCAAATTCTATAGCCCAGAGGCTGAAGAGTGCAAGAAAAGCATGAAGACATGTTACTCTTTATCAAGCAAACATGTTGCATTCAATTTGGATGACCTGCTAACCTCATCTAATATTTTCCATTCCCTACATACTAAATTCTCAATATAGGCCAATCTATTTTCACTTTTACCTGAAGTATTAATGGGAGGGCCTGATGACCTCTATATTCTGTAGGGAACAGGCCGTTACTCTTTCGCGATCCATATGGTAGTCTGTTCTGCTGTATTATGTACTATTACCTGTATAAACACCCAGGGATAAAGGAAAGATATCAGCAAAACATACCACGGATGTGATGTTCATTAAGTATAGGGAAGAAAACAAAGTCTGTTACATGGAGGCCTTTGCCATAAGATAATTATTACACATGCATTAATCAGAGAAAAACTGAAATGGAATAAAGATGTCAGCAGTGATCAGCATTATTTCAAGATCTCTGAAGGCATGCAGAAAAGTGTTCAGTGTTCCATTAGGAGTCTTACAAAAGAAGAGCTGTGCATAAAAAGGGTTCCCTAAGGCCATGAAGCTCAGTAATCAGTCAGGTACTAGTTTTCACGATAAATTAAAGTTGATTTAAAAATGAATCTAGTCTCATATCAACAGCCAGGTGGCAGCATGCTTCTGTGATGACCTTTGGTGAGACACATCAGTGATACCACCCGACTGAAACTAACACTAAGAGAAAGACAAGGTGGTCTGGGAAAACAGGAGGCAACTCCACTGTGCACCACTGCTCCACAGTTCTCATAATTAAGCTGGAGCCAACTCCAAAAAGAGACTATAGAGATGAGATCATTACTACGTGACCGTTTGACTGTGAGAATGCTTTTAGTGCATGTATTTAATTAGACTGTTACAATTAATGGCCTCTGTCAGTATTATCCTCATGATAAACCTTCTTCAGGATAACTGTATCAAACTGAAACAGAGTACTCTCCCTGTTCTTTTCAACCATTACTCAGAATGCCCAAATTACCTGACAATGCATATGTGGCAAAAATTCATCTGACCAAGGCTTTCCTGTTCAATCACGGGGAAAAAAACTAGAGTTGTGATGTGTCCCTTGAGATAATACTGTTAGTACCACTAACATGATAATGTTAGCAATCCTAATCCCCACATATTTTGTCTTGGTGGGAATGGGCATGACAGAACAGCACAAAACACTATAATTTGGTTTACGTTTTTATGACATCTATGTAGGCCTTATAACATCAGTGTTTCGCTGGCAGCAGCTTGGCAAGTGAACATATTGAGGATATGCCACGGACGTGTTACGGAGCCATATGACAACATACATACAAACTTCATCCAGCATGAAAAGGTTTTGCTTTTTCAAATATTGTCAGTATAAACATTTTCTGAAAAACTTGATATGTTTCTTAGACTTGGCATTTCCTTCTTTTATCACCATTTATTCATCTATCCTTATTAAAGACTTTATATAGTCCAGGCCCTCTCTCTAATCAATGGAGAGAGAGAGATTCATGTACAAAGGAGCAACTAATTCTTCCAGTTTCAGAGAAATGAACTATTTTGTATAATTCCACTTGTGCTGAGTCATAGCAAAATTTCAAACTAAAACACAGTAAAAACCTGTTAAAAATACGTTTCTGAATGATGGCTGTTTGCTATTCACCCTGAAATGACTGCCTACATGAATACATCTACAGATTCTCTTGTATGCTGCTTTCACCCCTTTTACTGTTATTTCCTTTCATCTGAGTCATAAAGGAAACACAAAAATTGTCTTTCTTCTCCACTCAAATTAATTTCCATTCCCATTATTCTATTAGCAACCTGATAAAAACACTCCTTTAACTTGTGAAAAGATCTATGCAAAGCAGGAAGAAATAATAAATCTATTTGAAATTTAAAGTGAAATATGCACACGAAACTTCCAGGATTGATTCATAAAAAAAGTGATGGAGGGAATACATAGCTCCTAACATCTGTAACATGAAACTAAATCTATTTGTTCTTCTTTACAAGGATATTCACAAATCCTGTAATGCAGAGAAACATCATGAACATATAGGTGGACTGAGAGACATATAGGCAGTTCAATAGTTGTGTGTGTGCAATAATGGGCTGCTGCTGCCATTGAAAGGAGATTGAGAAAGCAACTCTTTGCTTGTCTTTGCTTGTCTCAGCACTAAGAAGTGGTGTCCCTCTAACTACTTGTTCTATAATCATCTATATTTGGATAAGGTTTTTAACAATTTTTGCTAAATGTTTCTTGAAAACAAGCATTTCTTTCCTCTCCCAAAGATTAGAAATTTCCAAAGGAATTTGGAAAACAAAATTCTAAAATACTACTGAATCCTGTTAACTAGTTGTCTAATATATCTTCTAAAAACAACCTCCCCAAAATTATTGATAGATGTAGCTGTTTTATTTTGCATAGATGTTTTGTTAAGTTTATTATGTTTTTTATAGATTTTTTTTATCTTGTGAACCTTGAGTTACCACATGTATGTTTTACTTCTTCACCCTTCTTACAAGGGGACAGATGCTTCTTACAAGACAGTTTGTGTCTTCTATTTGATTATGCTCCTAAAATATTGATCATAAAGCAAAATAAAATTACATTTTTGCTCTTTAAGAACATCTTCAAGTTACGGTTTGATTTTTGAATACCCTTTTGTTATTGAATACATCACCAGCTGAATGTTTTACACTGGTTTTATAATTGTACCAATGTTTCCTCATGACAATAAAAGCAGTATTCGAAATTATGCAGACTGAAGTGTGGCAGCTTCCATTCCTTACTGAAATGAAGAAATAAAGCTGTGAAAGTTATCCACAGGCAATCAAGTTACAGTCAATCAACTAATGAACACTTTTCCTGTGAGCCTATTAAGTGCATCCCTGCATGAATGAGTATGAATAATGTCACTTACTGTATCTGAAGCAGACGACAGTTGAAGCAAGGGGAAAAAGTGAAGGCAATTTCCCAAATAAAGTATTTTCAGCTTCACAGTGTATGCTTTTAAAATAAACCAAGTGTGGTAGACAAACCTTGGCAAATTAAAATGCAAGGTTCTTTACTGTTCCACAAACCATGAAACAATGATAAAAATCCTACTTAGAGACCTTAAGGTGTGTTATGTCAGCTGAATGTTTTTTTATTTTAAATGAAGTATCACTGAAGTGCTTGATGGGCATACATGAAAGGAAAGGTTTTCCTTTCTGATTTAACTCTCTATGTCCAAAGTCCATGGCTCACATTCTGAGCAGCATCACCTTCAATAAGAGGAAAGGACCCATGCCAGTTTACACCACATGATGTTCTAGTTCTTGCTCCCCCTCCCAAAATGTTATTGGATATTTAGAAACACTCATTCCATTTGCTTCTCCAAATAAATGTATTGCGCAACAATTTCTATGCAATTGTAATTGTTTTAAATATCTCAATGTCTATATAAAAAAAATTGGTGGAGGCCACACAAGGAATGTATTAGATCACTTTACCTCACTGAAATACTATAAATTTTCTATTATTGTAGTGCCTAAAGATTCAGCTTACTTTCCTTTAATAGTTAATATAAGTAACTATATCCTAGAACTCTATGTTCAATTTGCTAAAATTAATTTTTTCCGTCACCAGGCTTTAATAACACTGTCAGAATGTAATTTTTTACTACACTTGCAGTTGTTCACATCGCTCTCAGAGGTTTGCACTCTCACTTCACATACAGACCCCTATGAGAGGTGCATGAAAGCTTAATGCTCAATTAATAAGTTGTTGCTGGTTGTAAACCACATGCTCAGATCAGGGAAGGGTCAAGAAGAGAGGTCTGCTTGCACAACAAGCAAGAGACAAACTAAGTTAGGCAGCACAAACTGCAAGTATATAAGAGAATCCAGGATCAGCCTTTTAAAAATAATTAGGTGCCTCTAAAAAGGCTGAAGGAAACTGGACGGGAAACAGCTTCAGATCAGCTCCTCTCTGATTTAAGTCATGTATTTTATCCTCATTCTACCACTAAAGAAAACACCTTATCCATAGTTAAATTACAGGTTAGGATCAACCTAATCTGTAGAGCCATCAGTTCCTTGAGTAAAAATATCAGAATTTTTATACTCTTCTGCCATCTGAGATACAGAACTTTTCAAGTAACACCATTTTGATTACAGCCAGAGAAGCTAAAAAAATTTTAGCTACCACTGGGAAATGGAAAACAGGAAGGTTCAATCAAAAATGAAATCCAAATAATGAGCCTAATACAGGATCCCAACCTAGGGAGTGAACCCCACACAGACAGCACTTGTTTTAATTGTATTCCTATTATGCAATTGTTCCCTTGCAAATTATTACATTTTGTGTGAAACCTTACATGTTCATTAGCACAGAAGCTGATACGGAATAAGGCCAAACTCCAGGCAGCTGTGTGCATGCTGGGGGCACACTCTGTACAGACTTCAGCTGGAGCTTTCACCACAAACTCAGACAGTGGTAGAGGAAAAAGGATTCTGTTAACACCAGTTTTCCCCAAGTGTTTAAAGACAGCACTGAGGGCCTTCTTATATATGTAGCTTTTGCCTTTGTGCTTTTTACATTGGAAATGCAGATGCAGTAATGGCTGCATTCTCTTGTTCAGCAGCATGGTGGCTGTTTTTCTCACATCACTGAGGGTTGGGTATGGAGTGCTTGAAGTGAGCGAGTTTAATGTCCCTTCTGACAACATTTTTTTAAATCCTCTATATTGTGGTTACTATACGTTACGTGCAAGCATGTATTGCTGCAAGCAAGTGGTTAGTTTTCATTGTCTGTTACTATGTTTTTATTGTTCATAATTGTCTTTCTAATTAATGATGCTGTCTAATTGTTATTGTATAACTGGAATGATTGTGTAAAATGTTCAAACATGCATGAAATTTCAGTGTTATAAAAATCTCGCATAAAAAGCAAAACCCAGATGTTAATTCAAAATTGAATGTAGATTTCAGATATTTGGCACCTGCATTGTTTTTACTCCCTGAGCATATGGATGAAACTTATTCTAATACACTCTGTTTCTCATACAAATTTTAGAAATTGAAAGGCAGCTATGATTAATAAAAACAATTTTGAGTGAAATTACAATGCCTGCTGAATGTCTTCTTGGGTATGTCGGCAATGACAAATCAATTTCTAGTATGCTTTGTGACAGCTGAAAGTAGCTGTGCAACCCTTAAGCTGAAGCAGTTTAATTAAACCTTGGCATTTTAACAGAATAAAAGAAAATTAACTATCCTATTTCATTTCCCTATAGTGTAAACAGAGTGCATGACAGGCATCTGTGTGATATATAATTAATCCCACCAGTCAAAAAATTCTTTCAAGGATAGTTATGAAGACTTCAGCTCATGTATACAATAAAGTTTATATCCCAAAGTTGCTCATTATGTATTCCTCAAATTACTTAATGAGATGATTTATTATTGTACACTCTGTGAAAGAGAAAAGTATGGGTATATATAAAAGTAGATGCATTATACATACGTATCTGTAACTTCAAAGAAAGATAACTAGAAGTAACTGCACCTAACAGAACTAGAGAAAAAGTCTGCAAAGTACATTTCATGTGCTACAAAAACTGCATGTAAGGAAGAAGTTGTACTTTTCATTACATTTTAATAAAATATTTAATAAAATATTTATTCATTGGTTTTAAATAAGCATCAATGAAGTATGGAAAAAAGCATAGCATCTTTACTAATAACATTGAATGACATCAAAGTATATTATTGAACAGCAATTTATGTTTAAATTGATTTTAATAAGCATGCAATTCATAATCAAGCCAATTTTCAATTAAGTGATAATTGAACGATGACAGCAGGGTGACATACTGCTGCACGGTGAAGCAGAAGCAGCAGAAAGGGTAAAAAGTTTCCACATATATCCTGAAGAGAAGAAAGAAATAAGCATGTAACAAGTTCTCAGCTAGCCGGGAAAGGTTTACCGCAGTTTCAGATTCTGTAGGGTGTTTTACCTGGCTTCCAGCTGCTGCCCCACAAGGACAGCAGTCTCCTACAAATCCCATCTCACACCATTCTGATCCCATGGCTGCCTTGGATATGCTAGAGCACACCATGTCCACTTGGTTCTGTAAGCAGGTGAATCAAGGCCCAGATCCTGCTGATGATAATGTAAGCATAAACCTTTAGTTTACAGTCAGATAGAGACGGGCAACTGTGTGAAGGTCTCTAAATCTCAAACCAAATCCTATCCTTAGAGCAGAAACAAAAAAACACACAATGGGGATGAGCATATATCCACATACAAGTGTCTAACGTCATTTGAGTTGTCTTACGTTGCCCAAGAAACCCTTATGGGACAAAGGACAAGGAGGGAAGGTGCAGACTGCTGGGTGCCAGGTAAGATACCCCTAGGGCATATCAAAGAGCACTGGACGCTACAGATGGCCAATTGACATGAGTCTTACAACATTTACATGGCTGTAAGACAAAACCATGGCCCAGTGGTGCACCTAATCTTACAGGGTTCCTGATTTGATGTAAAACCCTCTAGTCATCAGCAGTTCTGAACCTACACATACTCAGAACAACTTGGCCTCCACAGCTCAGTGCCAGGATCCCACCTGACCTGAAGTGAGACAGATCAAACAGCCCAAAGGACCCAACATGCAAGCTCTGCACAGAGAACTACAAGTGCTTCTATTAAAGACACACAGCAAAAGTGGTGGCTCTGTTTCTACCAGCAGCCTACAGAAACAAATGGACTTCTGTCTCCCTCATTACCTAGGAATATATCCACTAATGTGCTTATGCAAATCAAGTTGAATTGATCAGTAGATACAGTAAAAATGGAGATAGACTCTTCTTGGAGGTGAACTGGTGTGGGAGGACAGGTAACAGACACAGATCAGAACACAGAAAATTCTGACCAGATATTAGGGGGACAAAATTACCTTGAGGGTTATCTAATTTTCAAACAGGTTACCCAGAGAGGTTGTCCACAGACTCTGAGATGTTCAAGGCTCAGCTTCACATGGCCCAGAGCAACCTGACCTAATTAGACCTGCTTTGAGCAGGGAATGAAGGAAGATGACCTCCAGAGCTCCTTTTAGAACAGAACTACTCTATGAAGTAATGATTAATTAATTTAATTGCTTCATTAAAAAATAATGAATCAAGTCATTACTCTGTGAAGGTAATTTTAAGCATATGGCTTTAGATATACACATACTTCATCCACACCAGAATGCATCAGATTTCATAGCTAATGGAGACTCTACTTCCCGGTCTGAAATACAGGAACTTACTTTAGGTTCCATGAGGCACACACAATGTGCAATCAAAGACATGATTCTCAAAATGAAATCCAAAATAACACTGAGGTTAAGCAGAGAGCTAAGAAACACTGCCCACAGAAGGATATCTAGCCTTTCACTCCTTCACTCTTCAGCACTTCTAAAGAATTAAACCAATGTGCTCACAAACTCAGCAGTGGAAACACAGATCCTAGAAATAACAAGTTATTCAGAAACTACATTTATGCCTATAATAACGTTAAGGGTTGAAAAGTTGAACCTGAATTGGGAGTAGTGGCAGTTTATAGGAGATTTTAAATGACTTTTCCTACATTATGTCTGTATAAGCAACTCTCACCTTTATTACATTTATCCTAAAAGAATTTATATTTTGTAAAGCAAATTTAAATCCTACACTAGTTACACAGAATCAGGATCTATTTGGTCATCCTTTTCAATGCCATAACTGTATTTTGTTTGAGAAAAAAATATATGTTTAATACTAAAATAAAGTCTGAGATACTTTTTCTTTTTTTAACTGAGAAAATATTCTAAAGAAATCTACAATTTAATAGTGGCTTTCCTTGTGGCTATTTCATCTCAATTACTGTTCCTGAAAATTCTTGTATTTTCATGGAACTGGACTTCAATTTTGCAAAGGTAGCCACAACTCTGAAGTAGCTATTTTATTCTGGCTGCCATTTGCTATAATTCCCTCCTTTTCAGTGGGAAATTATCTGTGTCTCTTCACTGTGTTTCAAAACAGTAGAAACACAGGACTGAGGGCTCTCAGAAGCTCCTGGTATTCCTTTAAAAGTCAGAAGTGATCTGCCACACTGGAATCTAACTTCAGAATCTTTCTGAACTTCTGTAAGAGTATACAGTAGAAATTCTTCTATAAGCAGATATGGGACAATTTGGGGCGTACTCCGTCACTCACCTCTCATAGAAGAATACATCTTCAAATATCATTGTAGCCTCGAGACTGAAGGGTGAAAGTTGCTTTAATTGGGAACAAGCAATTCTGAAAGACTCCAAATTGTTTGGGGATTTCATAACAGTCTGAATTTTTCTTTATTGAGTCGGGATAGAAGCAATGGCTCAGCAAAGAGGGCACATCACTTTTCTGCCTATGAGACTGTGGGGTAAGACCTGAGCACTGTTTCTCATGGACTATTCTAAATGCTTTTATCTTTAGGTACTATTAAGGGACTTCTCTATGAACTATTGTACATAAAGTAATGGTCCACGCTGTAAATATTTAGCCATGTATATAACTGAATATACTCAGTACAACAGCTGAAGTGAGTTGTATATATTCCTAACAGCCTACAAATAGGATAGAATTCATGACCTGTTCATGATAGTACCACTATGTATTAATTTGTCTCTATACTGACGGTTGTAATGAGCAATATTTTGCTTCTTTATTGTTATTTACTTTCCTTGTGCTCCTTCTTGGGACACGTGTTATCCATACTCTTAAAAGTAAAAAGTGAAACAGAGATGCACATAATAATATAAACTAAACTTAAAATTTTATGACAGATATAAGACGCAATAGCTGAGGTAATTCCAGCACAACTACTGCACAGTAAAAGAATGATGTAAAATAACATTTCAGTGTAGTAACATAGCTGAAGCACCAGATTTATTATTACCATTACTCGGTACGTTTAAAAGACATACAGTGAGCATGAATTCATCTAGATGACCCAAGAACCAGTGAGTCAACAAACTGATTCCTCTTCAGGGCTATATGACATTCTTGCTAAAGCCTGAATAATGGCACAAAAGAAATTTCAAAAGTACTGATTACTATTATAAAGGCTCCAAGGAATTCGCATTTCCATAGATATTGTCATGAAAGGACACTATTTGGCTGACGGTAAAGATTTGAAAATAAAATTGTTATGCCACATGCATGTTGATAGCAATTTGGCAAGAGATATAGTATAATTTAGATAGAAGTAAAACCAGAATCAAAGCACAGCAGAAAACCTGTGTTAACAATGTTCTAAACCCTTTTTTCAGAAGGATATTAAAGGGCTTGTTTTAACTACTGCTAGAATACTTACAACAGAGGTCCATCTTCATTGTATAACTACAGAAAAAGATTCTAATAATTTCAGGAAATAATCCCATTTTTTTAAAAAAGAGAAAAAGACAAGTCTTAGTTGTCATATTCGACCAGTTTAAATATAATACATTATTTTACCATACATCATTGTGAGAAATTACTTTTTCAAGCAATTGCCACCCTACTACAATTGCTTTACAATAACAGTTTCATGCTTATGAACCACCTTTTCCATGACACTACCAAAACACTTCTCCAACTACATTATATCACTGACTAATTTGGTTTAAGCAGGTAGAATTAAAAAGTAAATTTTTTTTAAATTGGTAAGAATTTAACTTAGGAACAAGACATGACCTACAAGACACATTTCGTGACAAAATGGGTCATAATAAAAGGTTATTTTTAATGAGTAATACCTTATTTAGAACTGCAATATGGCATTTAATATCTAATTAGTTTATCCCTTTCTCCACAGACAGAGGAAAAAAAAGATAAAATAGCAACTGAGAAGAAAATAATACTACATAAATTGGTACAGAACTGGCAGAAATGAGAACTGTGTTCATTCTGCTAACAGTGCATTCATATTGGTCAGATCTCAAGGGTACAAAGACAAGCAAAATGTGTAGTCTGAATTAATTACAGTAAAATTGCATTGAAGCGAGAAATCTTTGAAAGTGTACATTCAAATACAAGAGCAAAAAATCTTAAGAGGGGTGAAGGGAAAAAAGGAGGCAAGGAAGGCATGCAAAAAACTGCATGCCAGGAATGACCAAGGAAACTATCCTGTCTGGGTTTCCTCTTGGTTGGATCTAGCAGGTTTGCATCAAAAGGAGCCTTGGGCACCAATACCTACACTCTGGGGTCCCTCAATGGAGAAGGTGCCAGAAAAGGCTGCAGACCTCAGTTTACAAATGAATCCTGATATTACTGCCTAAGTGCCTGTAGAGTCAACAGGAGCAGCCAGAAATCTTCAAAAGCAGTCTTCAGAATGCTCAGGTTGCACTTAGCTTTTTGTTGGCTATATAAAGAGCGTAAACAACTTTGAGAGACAATCATGGAGTCCAGAGGCAGTATGAAAAATAAAATGGGCAACAGAAAAACTGAAGAGGAGCATGAATGTATTTCTCAGGAGCTTGGGGTTATAAGAAGCACAGTGTAATTCACAACTAAAGGTTGCCCATGGGCTCCAGTCCTCTGGAGCTTATACCTAGGCTGGGCTCTTTTCATGGGCACTGGGTCTGAATGTGAAGAAACACCTTGTCATTCTATCCTTAGATTTCAAGAGGGGAGCTACTACTGATTCCTGACCATGGAGCTCACATAAAGCCCTGTATTTCTTGAAGGGGATAATATGCTGCCAAAGGCTTGCTTTATGTTTTGTATAGGTCCTCACAGAAAAAGCAGGTCACATGACACATAGCCACAGAACAGCTGTTGCATCCTTTAGCCCTGAGACAGACCACCTTGCATTTTTCAGACTTGAACTTACTGTTGATCAGTGTCCAGGGAGATGGCCTTATAGAACCACCCAAGTTTTTTTCTCAGAAGGAAGCTGATCACTGAGGCATAATCCTTGAAAACATTAAGAACTCTAGGGCATTTTTTTGGTTTTGTTGTTAGGTGGTTTTTTGGTTGGTTGGTTTTGGGGGGGGAGGGGGAGGTCATTGCTATTTTTTTTAAGTGCTCAAAGAACAGTATTGGATTTGTAGCATGAACCACAGAGATTTCCCAGAGACAACCTGGCTATTTCACAGTCCAGTATACACATTTTGAAGGGTAGGGCTATGCTGGCAGATGAACAGTTACATGGCACACAACAGCACCGTGAGAAGTCATAGCACAACCCAAAGGCTGTGTCTTTGGAGAACGATGAGTAAGCTGCTATGAGCCAGCTGAGTACAGATGGATCCATGCTGTCAGTACGAGCTATTCCCAACTCTGACCTTGAGTTTCTTTATTGGGAAAGCTATTTAGCTTCTGTCACAGCTGAGTAGGAATCCAAAAAAAGACATAAGCAACATGGCCAATGAGGGGTGGATGGGGGATGGGGACAGGTGACAGAGGAGAAGGTGAACTCAACTGTTTACGTGATGACATAGATGCCACAAACCTGAACTGATCAACATGTTAGCCAGTTCATTACAAACCCAAATATCTTTACATTTATCTCTCACTCACTGCTTATTCCACTGTACAAGCAATCTGTCTTCAAAAAGAAAATACAGAGTGACTCAGAATAAATGTGTTTTCCTCAGGGATTTTATAGTTGGTATCCATAATACAACATTTCATTTTATATGGAACAGATCCATATGCACAAGTTATTAATACCATTGAATCTAGGTGATCAACATATCAAATTCTAATGCTGTCCCAGTGATTAAAGCGTGCTGTGAGCATTTTACCCATACCAAGAATTTTTAAAATATACTTTGGATTTACAAATCCATGTACATTTTGGATTATGTCAACAAGCATAGAGTATGTTAACAAGTACAAACTTTTAAGAAAATAACTGAATTTTCCACTGATTTTGATTCAACCTGCTTGTGTATCCAGGACAATAATTCGCAGTACATTATCTCAAATTCAGACACATAACAGTTCAAGGAACCAAAAGAGATTTGTTACACACAATACAAACTGGTAGCAAACAGCACCTCTGAGAGCAGCCTTTCACAAAAGATTTCCTGATTAGCTACAGATCTTCATAATGACCACCAAAAAAACCTAGGGATAGCAAAGCTCAGAAACTAGTTGAAAATGCTGATCTCACCTTGTTCGATATATACAAGATTTTCGCCAGTCCTGAGCAGCAGTTCCACAGGTCAATGCCAGAGAACTTCCAGCTCCTATGAACAACCAGCTAAACATTTATTTTTAACCACCATTATTTTACCCAATACTACAACAGCAAATGGAAGTCCAGACTGGCACATCATTTTTATGCAAGAGATGGCTAGTGAAGTATCACCCTCTAGATCTCTGGTAACAACTCCTATAAAAATTTCCATATACATACAAAACATTTAAAATTAGTTTTAGACATTAGTACAGTGGCAGGATTGATGAGCCACAAGAAGAAGGAAGATTCTGCACAATAAAGGGCAGGAAGAAAAATGAAGAGAGAAAACCAAAGGGGAAGATTTAGATAACATAGTCCTACCCCAAAGCAGGCTAGGATACCTTTTAGGTTTTTTGGGGGGGGTTTTGTTGGGTTTTTTTTTTCTTTACTTTTTTTTCCCCCAATTCAATCTATACCCTGGCTAGCCTGTGCCTACAATATTCTGCTTATTGTAAATCACTCATACAGCACAAGCCTTGTGCTGGACACAAATTTACTACAGTTCACTACAGCTGTATCACAATAGCTGAGACACAAGGGGTTAGAATAGATCAGAATAAAACTCTGACTTAAAAAAAACCCAACCCAACCAAAAAATACTTCAGAGTGTTGTAGGTCAAAAATTTGCAGGAGGTCAATGGAGGAAGGGGTTATTCCAACAATAAATTATCATATGGATGAAGAGATTAATTTGATGTTCAGCATTTTTTCCTCTCATTTCTGCAGTAAATACTTCAATGACACACTTCAGTGTAAGCCCAGTAATTTCTACTCCAGTTTCATGTATCCCAGTTGGTATCCCATCGTATCCGAGTTTGTATCCCATCGTATCTCAAGTAATTTTCCACATGAGGGGCAGGAGACATTCCTGGGTAGTTCAGTTCAGCAGCATGAACTTCCAGTCAGTAAACACTAAAAGCAATGAATCTACATGCCCATAAATTCTTCAAATTGGGTTGGCTTAAAGCTAAAGCTCAATTCAGTTCTCCAAGGACAAGGATGGTATCAAGTCTGTAGGAAACACTGCTTTTACTGCTAGTCCTGGATGGTCAGGGTCCACTTTGCTACAGTGGTTTAGTTTGGAGAGCTTGAATCCAACTCTCCACCACCCATGTGGGATGGCATGATTTGCCAGAGAATGGTAAGATATACTGCACAATTCTTACAGAAGTTTCTGGACATGGTGATTTCTATCCCATATAGAAGCAACACTCCCACTCCTTTCAACCAAGAACTTAGTGTGTTCTGCTCAGATGCACTAGCTCTTTCAAGCTGGGAATTGTTCTTTTGATCTCAGAGTTCTTTCTTGTCCAGAAATTCCTGCAGTGCTTATTTCCTACTTTTTCAATACTTCCACTTGTGCATATTTCCCCTGATTAAAATCCCCTCTAAATTAAAACCACTTTCTCAGTGACTCATTTTTCTAACCTCTAGAATAAGGTAGCTAAACTTCTTCTCCATACCCATCACCTAAGTTTCACATGTATTTCCTGCCAAGCCCAGTAAAATTTTGGCTTCATCAGAACCCTTATCTCCTTAGTCTCTTCACCTTCCCAAACCCTGCCTTTGCCGACGTACAGGATACATTTTCCCCTTTGTTGCCCGACAATCCTTTCCTACTCCTTTCTCCTCTTCAGTTATCCCATTGGTATTCACTCCTCTCTGCCTTTCTGAACACCCTTCCTACAAAATTTATCAGGAAAAAATGTATTTTTCATTCATCTTCCCAATCTGTGCGTCATCCTTCTTCTCTGTCTCGGTCAGTTTCCCTCTTCACCTCCCCGATCCCTTTTTCTTTTCCAAAACTGCGCAAACCTGTATTCTCACAATCTCCTCCGGCATCCGCCCCCCAGTACCTTTGTGCTCTCCGCCACATCTGTCCTGCCCCGGCTCCTACCATACATCCCGAAGCCTCCCTAGGCCGTCCGTCCCACCCTGAGGCCGGCCCCAAACTCCATCCCCGGCAGCGGGAGAGGCGCGGCGGTGCCAGCCCTGCCCTGCCCTGCNTCCAGAGGCGCCGCCGAGCCCTGCCCTGCCCGCCAGAGCCGGGGACCCACGGCAGGGATGCGGTGCAGCCGAGCCCTGCCCTGCCCTGCCCTCCCCTCCCCTCCAGAGCCGGGGACACATGGCAGGGACTCGGT